>OY292518.1:3794571-4131932 GCA_958496365.1 Subacronicta megacephala
CGAATTTGATATTAGAGAAGAGTGATCATTCTATGCTTTTCTGTTATAAATATGTCAGATTATACCAATTACCCACGCTATATATATTTATAGGTCTGAAAAAGAATAAATTATCTCATGGCGTGGAGTTTCCCCAAATATCCCGACCAACTCTTCTGAAAATTCTAGCAGCTTTTGAAGAAAACATTCATTCGAACCTTAAAACACAGAGATTGAAACCACTCTTCACAGCACAGTTCGCCAACAATCAGCATACGAAGAAGTTTATATACCCAGATATCTCAAAAAGAAGTAATAAACAAACATATTAATTCATTATGAGTTTTATTGCGCACAATACCTAGTTGATTTTCATTTAGAAATTTGTCTACAAAAAAAATACAGTGATATCATACCATCACGCCTGTATTCCACAAAAGGTTGGGAAGCGGTGTACTGATGTACACCCACTGTTCGCTGGTATGTGTTAGGTCCCATGCAATAGGGGCGACCCTATTGCCTAGGAACACTCCTCAGCCGCTTAGGACCACTAGTCACTACTTAGCATGTATGTACAACAACTCACATACAAACACAAGTTGTACAAGTGTACAACTTGTGTTTGTATGTGAGTGAGTGTGTATGTGTGTGTGTTGTACTTTTTGTATGATCTCTTAAGAAGTCAAGATAATTTAAATTTGGACAGGAAAACGTCAGTTGGGTCATATATTAACATTGTTTTTGATAAATATCAATAATAAGTCAAACTATTTTTCTCCTAGCTTTTACCCGCGGTTTAGTAATACTATTTTTTACTGTAAATCTTTTTGGAAATAAATATTTTATCTAACACTGACTACGCGTTAAAGTCTTTGTCACTTATTTAATAGACAACTTCATGTTACTTTTTTTATTTACCAGCTATGATGGTATGACAGAAGTGTTGTCGCCAGTTGTCACTTCTCCAAAGACGAGAAAGACGTCAAAACCAAAGATTTTTTCCAATAATGTGCGGTAGTTCAATATAATTCCATGGCGGTGTTATAATGGATATAGAATGTCGAGCCTACATCAAATAACTCTCGATCCAGGGTTTTGGACGAGAACGTCATGGATTCAGCTAGTGTATGGAGTTTGGGTGAACCTAGCTCAACTGGAGATAGGTTTGGCTTTTGGGTTCCCGGCTGTGCAAGTACCGCAACTGTCGAGTCGGGAATCACTTGTGAAAATCACACGGGAGGATGCCTCATGGATAGGTAAGTGTTTGTTTTGTCTTACTAGCATGCATACCAGCATGAATGGAGAAGTACTACCCTTCCATAGAATATCGACGTTTATTAGCAGCATGCATACATACTTACTTTTGCGTTTCGTTGAGGGAGTAGATATGGAGTGGAGGTCCAATTCCTTCCTTCTTCTTTTCGCAATTCTTTCCCTTTTTCCTAACGTTTTGTGTGAAAGAGACAAAGCATTCTCAACAAGCATCCTCTTTATCCCCGCCAAAAACATAAAGAGCTATATATCTTCGATCTTTGTTTTGTTTATCAGTAAGTATACCTACGTAGTATTTTTAATATCAATTTTCAACAGGCATGTTATTTTTAATAAACACCAGTGAACTAGGTACCCTACGTCCTAGTAAATAGTTATTGCGTTATTAGAAAAGTATATTTCAGTGGTTATATATTGTTTCAGCCAGTGTGCTGACCTTATTTTCTCCTATTGGTTGTATGATGAGTGGCTACTTAATGGACAGATTTGGTCGGAGAATTATGCTTATCTTGTGTCAAGGACCTATGTGTGTTGGATGGCTGTACACTGGTTTAGCAAGAAGTGCAAAACATATTATTATAGGTTTGTAAATGAGCACAATTTTGTTTTAATTATCAGGAATCGGAAGGGTTAATTCATCTACCTACCACTCGTTATCAACGATGAATTAAGCTATCGTACCATCATACCTACCATCACGCCTGTACCTATTCCCCGAAGACTCCGTAATTCAATAACAGTTTTCTCAAGTTAGGAATCGACCACTAGACTGATGAGGCAGTCCATCATGGTGAATCATACAGCCTTATCATCATCAATCGACCCATGCGCAACAGTGAAATTGGTGATGAAGAGAATGGGTCAATGATTGAAGGGTTTGGAACAGATATACACCGAATATGCTTTTAATCCATTGATTACAAATTCTCAGACGAGCATGCGTAGACAATTAGTGTAGCGATGAATCACCGTACGTTTGTTCGAAATAAGTAAGCCGATCGGAAGTTGTCTGCAAGTGGTTTAGAAGTGGTAAATTTTAATAGAAAGAGTCGGTGTAAAGATAATTAGAGTCGTATATGTTTCACATTTCTAATTATTTTGTTTATTAATTTCGGTATTTATGTATTAAAACACTTAATTAAACGATTTTATCACCGCGGAAGTTCGGATTGGCTAACTTCCGATCGGCTTAGTTATTTCGAACAAACTGTATGTAGGTACTAAGAAGTTGCGGATACTTACAACAATGGTTGTAGTCCCGGAAGGGTCAAAGGTGTACTACTTATACTATAGATCTCATGAAATAGGGGGTGAACCTATTGCTATCAACCAAAGCACAAACCAAACTCCTGGAAATTTTATAGGAACACCCAATAACATTGTTCGACCTGGGAATCTAAGATAAATCTTCAGTGAAAGACAATCATACATGATTCTACGGACAACTACAATTTGTAGGTATTAACTCAGCTTGTCCGAAGTTAGCTGGTAAAATCGTTTAATTAACTGTTTACTGTAACTTGTTTACACATTAAAAAATATCGAAATATTTAAAGAAATTAATCAAAAATGTGAAACATATACGACCCATATTTTTTTTTTTACAATAAAGCTTACTAGCAATGTGGGTCACACATTACTAGTAATCTTGTTAACCCCTCGTGCTAAGCTAAACGCTTGTGTTACGAGTGGGTTCACGTCGGTAGTGCAATGGTTAGGTTTCGAACCGGCAACCACATGATCGCAAGTCCGACGCCCTAGCCATTAGGCTACCGCCGCTTCGATATTCGCTATTGTCTTAAACCGACTCCTTCTATTAAAATTAACCACTGTTAAACCACTGACAGACTTCAGACAGGCTTAGTTATTTCAAACAGACTGGTAGGAGTCGTGCATTTCTAAAATGTTTTCGGATACCTAACGTCATATTATTATAATATTCTTATATAATTCTGACAGCGCATTCACTCATGCCCGGCGGCACTCGCGGCTTTCGGATGCCTGCGGCGGTTCGTTTGCGGTTTGAATTGGAGTCCGACACAAAGCTTGTGGCATGTCATCTGGAAGCCGTAAAGCCAGGCACCATTACCCTATTATAATAAGTTGTGCAGTCCCTAATCCCTTGTAGTGTATTTCAGGAAGAGCAATAACAGGTATTGGATGCGGCATGGCTATGGGTCCTCCAAGAATATACAGTACTGAAATATCACTGCCTAATATGAGAGGGGTAATTGGTGCATTTCCCTCCATGGCTATATCTATAGGGATAAGTGTTCAGGTATTTTTTTTTCATATACCATCACGCCTGTATTCCCCGAAGGGTTAGGCAGATATGTTCTAATGTACACCCAAACTTCGCCGGTATGCTTAGGTCCCATGTAATAGGGGGCGAACTTATTGCTATTAACCGGGCACAAATCCAGACTCCGAGCTGCTACTGAAAATTTCATAGAAAAGTCAATAACACTGCTCGACCTGGAAATCGAGCCCAGAACCTCTAGCGTAGCAGTCGCGCTTAGGACCACTAGACTAATGATGAACTGATGCAGTTTTATATATTCCTGAAATAAATAAGCAATTATTTATTTCAGGATTAAGACACTTTCAATCATCTCCAAATTAGTGTACTTACCCAAGGTCATATAAAGAGATATACGGTATAGAAAGGTCATATATAGAAAGATCCCTTTTTCAGGCTGGACTCGGCGGCTTTATTGAATGGAAAGGCCTTTGTTATTTTTGTTCCATCTTCTCATTCGCCAACCTTATTATATTTAACTTATTACCTGAAACACCTTACTATGTACTCAAAACGGAAACCCCAGAGAAAGCCCGAATCGTTCTTAAGAAATTCAGAGCTACTGATTACGACATCGAAAAAGAAATGAAACAACTTATAGAATTCAAGATGGATAACAACATTCGTAAGTAGGTTGTATTTTTGATATTTACCAGACTTTTGAAGTCTCCTTGTATCTTCTTGAGGTATGATAGGTATGATATTTCACATGGTGCGTGTTTTTGTAAGCTAGTCGTGTTTCATAATAATTTATTCGTGTATTAATTATTTATTTATTTGTTATAGGAAAACCAACAGCTATACAATCCAAATGAACAATTAGTTTAAGTTACATTAAGCTAATTACAGGTTTCCACGAATAATGATAGAATCAGTTTCTAGAAATCTAAAACAAATCACAAAGCGATCAATAGAGTTAACAATGTTTTACAATATAATATCTAAAAAAAAATATGAGCTAAAATTACTGGAAAAAGTCCAGGTTAAGTCGATTACGTACCATAACGCTATTTGTAGGGAATGGGCCAAATGAAAACTCCTTACATAATTTATTAAACCTTTTGCTCGCGCGCACCATATATGAAATTAATTTATCATTATTATTCCTAAAAAGACAAAAATATAATTTTTTTTAAGTGAAATATAAATATGATCCTATTGAATTGAACCCTGCGTCCCGTCAGTTCACCGAATCGTATTTTTCTTTCACTAGAAAATTCATATCATATCATACACATGATTGTATCATCAACTGTAAAACCATTGCGTGATCGAAATATTTTTTTATATTAAACTAGCGAGTTACTTACTTATGTAAGTTTGTATCTTTCGTAGGAATATATTGTGTTTCACTGTGACCACATATAACTTTGACGGAAACCAACGTAGAAGGCTTTACCTAAATTTTTTTTACAGGTTGACAGTTCTGGAGAATTTAGCAGTATTATTTACTCGTGCGTCGTGTAAGCCCTTTACTTTGATGAGCATATATATTCTAATCACGCAAGCGTCTGGAGTGAACTGTATTGTGATGTGGGCTGTGGAGATATTGCAGGTAGGCTAATCATTCCTAAAAGAATCCTTTCCTAGAATCCTCTAGCCTACACTAGCTATTTACTGGGATAACGACTTTTTTGCAATAATTTTACTTCTCTGATGACTCTCTAACGACTTTTTCTTCTTCTGATGGCATTTCATTGTTTTATTTTGTGTCGAAATAACCTGCGATGATGGAAAAATATAAATAAAAAGTATGTTTAAGTCTTAAATTATGTTTTTATTTATATTTTTCCATCATCACGTGTTATTTCAACACACAATAAAACAATGAAATGCCATTATATAGAATAACATACAATATACTGTAAAATTTACATGCTATATTTATTTACCGAATTGTCTAACGGCCGGATTCAAAACAAATCTGTGAGTTGATTTGCTAAATAGAAATTATAGCATTTTGACATTACGTACATATTTGTCAAAATCCTGTATACTATACTTTTATACCTACTTTTCCAGCTAACATATAGTTTCACAATTAAAAAAAAAATTGTATCTGTTCCTAAATGAGCTTTTTTTAATATTACCTATTTATCATTTTATTTCTTTGAAACCGGTCATTACGGCTTACTTACTGTAAAAATATATATGTGTTTTTGTTTAGTCAGCGAATTCATCAATGGATGCACATTTTGGTAATTTTCTATTGGCAATCACAAGACTAGTCGTGGGCACTATTACCTCGATACTTCTTTTCAGTGTCGGAAGAAAGCCATTGGCCTTAACTTCAGGTATTTATATAAATTAATACAATACATCGCGCATGTGTTCCCCGAAGGAGGCAGAGGTTTAATAGCGATCCTATTGCCATTCACCGGGTATATATCAAAACTCCTGCCTCTGCATCGTGCCTCTACGGACTGCCTCATTAGTCTAGTGGTCCTAAGCGCGACTGCTACGCTATAGGTCCTGGGTTCGTAGAAAAACCTAATAACATTGTGCTCGACCTGGGAATTGCCTAATCTAGGACTAATAGACTAATTTAATATTTATTAAGTGCAGTGATAGCCTAGTGATATGACCATTGGACAACCAAGTCAAAGGTCTCGTGTTCGAATCCAAGGCACGCACCTCTGATTTTTCGAAGTTATGTGCGTATTAATAATTAATTATCACGCGTTTAAACGGTGAAGGAAAACATTGTGAGGAAACCTGCATGCCTGAGAGATTTTCTTGACGGCGTGTGAAGTCTGCCAACCCGCAGTAGGCTAGCGTGGCGGACTATAGCCTAATCCCTCTCGTAATGAGAGGAGACCCGTGCCCAGCAGTGGGTCAATGTAATGGGATGATGATGAAAGAAAGAACGAAAAAAATATTTATTGACACAGTCACGTACAATGCACACAATAACTTAAAAGAAAACAATAATTAAAGAGTATTAAAGAAAATACAATTTTAAAAAAAATATAATAAACAAATGATTAATAATATAATAATATTTATTAAGACAAATAAAAATATTTTGAAAATTTTCAGCTATCGGAGTGAGTGCTATCTGCCTCGGTCTAGGATTTTATATTCGTTACTACGATGAGCCTAGTATAATACCACAACTATGTTTTATGGGGTACATAGCCTTCGCCTCTTTAGGGTACTATACATTACCGTATTTGATGGCTGCCGAACTATATCCGTTACAAGTAAGTTTATTACATCAATATTAATATATATAAAAATCAATGCCACTTTTCGTTGTAATTTTATAACTCAAGAACGGGCTCACCTATCCAAACCAAATGTTTAGGCTTTATTCGGACTATTTAGTTGAGCTCCCTAAAAAATGGTTGAGCTACACGAGGACTGATGTATGCGTACCGTCAGTTAGGACAGGTCAACTCAAAACTGTTTGGCTCTTTCTTCAAAAGGCCTGTTCAGATTTTACCCTACATTGTAAAACTCGCATATCTATGATATAACTATTGTCTGGACTTTAAAAGAGAACATGATTCTCTGAGTTTGTTTCGACATTTCTTCTCACAGGTCGTCAGATAGAAAATGTAGGCGCAATCTAGTTTAAAAAAAAATGAAAAAAAAACGACTTGTAAAAGTGTCTATAAAAGATCTATTTACAGAAATAAATATCATTTATCATTAGTAGATGGTTTATGTGTCGTTTGCACAAAATCGGTCGAGCGGTTCTTCATTTATCACATTTTTTTACATACATATTATTGTACAGAAAAGTAAAGAAAACACGCGGGCGAAGCCGTGGGCGGAAAGCTAGTATAATTATAATAGTAATTGTATTAATAGGTGACTGATATTCATAAAATAAAATATCCGACAAAGGAGATTGCCCAAAGATGGGCCCACTTTATGGCGCCGTGTACTTGTACTTCATGATATACAAAATAATGTCTATGTCTAAAACAATTTGGGAAGTCGGTGACTTGAATTCCTATCTAAAGTGTTTTAGACATAAAATTATTTTATTATTTTTGAAGGCGATTTTACTGTTTTGTTAAAAGTTAATTTATTTTTCAATCGACTTCAAAAAGGAGGAGGTTCTCGATTTGACTGTATGTTTTTTTTATGTTTCTTACCTCATAACTTTCGACTGGATGAACCGATTTTGATGATTCTTTTTTTTGGTATCCATGGGAAAACTACATGGGAAGAAGCGGCGGTAGCCTAAAGGCTAGGGCGTCGGACTTGCGATCATGTGGTTGCCGAATCGAACCTCAACCATTGCACTACCGACGTGAACCCACTCGTAACACAAGCATTTAGCTTAGCACGAGGGGTTAACAAAAATACTAGTGTGGTCCACATTGCTAGTAAGCATTTATTAAAAAAAAAATGCCTTAAATTTGCATTAAGTACCTATGTCAGTGACAAATGGACGAATAACTCAATATCACGCTAACTGATTTCGATGATTATTTTTTTGTTTGGTAGGTGTCCCCTTTAGCGGAGGTCCCATTTAAATTTTATGGAAATCGGTTGAGCCGTTTTAAAAAAATCGACTCAACTCTCGACTCCACTTCTGACTCAACTTTCGAGTCGATTGTTGACTTTCGATTTCCGACTTCTTGACTCGACTCGACTATCGACTTGATTCTCGACTCGACTCGACTCTCGACTCGACCCTCGTCTCGACTCGACCCTCGTCTCGACTCGACCCACAACTCTCGACTCGACTCTCGACTCGACTGTCAACTCGACTGTCGACTCGACCCTCGACTCAACTCTCGACTCAAGTCTCAACTCGATTATCGACTCGACTCTCGACTCGACTATCGATTCGACTCTCGACTCGACTCTCGACTCGACTCTCGACTCGACTCTCGACTCGACTCTCGACTCGACTCTCGACTCGACTCTCGACTCGACTCTCGACTCGACTCTCGACTCGACTCTCGACTCGACTCTCGACTCGACTCTCGACTCGACTCTCGACTCGACTCTCGACTCGACTCTCGACTCGACTCTCGACTCGACTCTCGACTCGACTCTCGACTCGACTCTTAGATTGGACTGTCGACTCGACTCTCGATTCGACTGTTGACTCGACTCTTGATTCGACTGTCGACTCGACTCTCGACTCGACTCTTAGAGTGGACTGTCGACTCGACTCTCGATTCGACTGTTGACTCGACTCGACTTTCGACTCGAGACTCGACTTTCGACTCGAGACTCGACTCTCGACTCAACTCTTGACTCGACTGTCAACTCGACTGTCGACTCGACCCTCGACTCAACTCTCGACTCGACTCTCGACTCGACTCTTAGATTGGACTGTCGACTCGACTCTCGATTCGACTGTTGACTCGACTCTTGATTCGACTGTCGACTCGACTCTCGACTCGACTCTTAGAGTGGACTGTCGACTCGACTCTCGATTCGACTGTTGACTCGACTCGACTTTCGACTCGAGACTCGACTTTCGACTCGAGACTCGACTTTCGACTCGAGACTCGACTCTCGACTCAACTCTCGACTCTCGACTCGACCCTCGACTCAACTCTCGACTCGACTATCGACTCGACTCTCGACTCGACTATCGACTCGACTCTCGACTCGACTGTCGACCCGACTCTCGATTCGTCTGTCGACTCGACTCTCGATTCGACTGTCGACATGACTCTCGATTCGACTCGACTTTCGACTTCGATTTTGACTTTCTACCTTCGAATTTCGACTTGACTCCCGACTCGACTTTCGACTCGACTTTCGACTTCGACTTCCACTTGGACTTTCTACCTTCGAGTTTCGACTCGATTTTCAAGTTTCGATTTCTGACTTCTGACTTCGAATTTTGATAAAAAAATATTTATTTCCCATACAAACGGATGAAAATTTAAAACAGATAAAAAAATTTAACTTTTAACAAAAAAGTAAAACCGACAAAAACTTACTTACGACATAAATATGACATAAAATAAAAATAGATATATTTAAAAGCTAAGCTTTTTTTCTACACACGGCTACAGGTCAACCTATACAAATCCAATTTAAGCTGATCTGGAACTTTATAGGCTTTCAATACAATAAGAGTCTAGCATAAACTGGTTTTGTATAGCTTGATGTGTAGCCGTGCGTACAAAGTATGTTTAAACGTATACGACGTATATTTTTAACCGACTTAAAAAAATAACGAAGCTGAACGCGTTCTTTAATTGTGATGGTTGGGATGATTTTAGGAATTCTATAAGAAAGATTGGTACTTTACTGTCGTGTATTTTGTCGAAACAGTTGTATTAAAAATGATCTTTTTTTAAATTTCAGGTGCGAGGAACGTTGGGTGGCTTAACAGTGTCTTTAACCAGCCTATTAATATTTGCCACCACAAAATTGTTTCCCGTATTACGGGACAACCTAGGTTTAGCTAATACTATAGTCATATTTGGTGGGGTCTCCTTAATTGGTGAGTACGCAAGACCTAAGTTTGCTATCAATGTTTGACTAGGCGCCTTTAACTAGCATTAAATTTTAACGATGTTTGATTTTAGGTAAAAATGGAGGAATTTCATAAAAGTAAAATCTATTTTTGATTTTAGGGCAATAACCATATTTTTTAGGGCAGCCTTGACAGTTGTTGACATGACGTTTTTCTAAATTAATGTTTTATAATTTTAAAGACCAATTCAACGAGATGAAAGGATTCTAGAGCGCCCCAAAGGACCAAACTTACATACCTACATAGGCTGATGCTATTACCCCCTATTTCGTCGCGCAGTTGGGTAAAAGCGGTTCTTGTATACAAATACAAATACAGCGGTTCTTGTACCTACGCACGGCAACACATCAAGCTGTACAAAATCAGTTTACGCTGGCCTTTTATTGTTTGGGAAGCAGTGGCGTAGCGTGGGGGGGGCGGCGGGTGCGGTCCGCACCGGGCGGCACTTTGGAGGGGGCGGCATTTCACGGGTGGTAAAAAAAAATGTTTTTTTTTTTGAGAACATTTGTTTACTTTTCAGTTAGTTTAATCATGCCCTAATTTTTTTGTTATTCATCAGTGACGGATTTAGAGATTTGCCGCCAATAGGCTATACAAATACTGCCGCCCCTACTGACCTCTGCAATTTAATACTGTAGTACACAATTTATTACATTATTCTTCGTTGTTCTTCAATTTTGCCTTCCTTTAACCACTTTTTCCTTATGATTGTGAATAAGGAATCAATATCGCAGTTCCTAATTATATTTTACTAAAGCTAGAAAGAAGTTTAATTAATAGTCAATAATGCATATTTGTTAAAGTTCCTAATATTGATAATATTCTAAACATATAATATATGTATATCCTAATTTTAAGTTTTTTTTGCTGCGCCCTAACAGGGTCATGTATTAATTAGTTTAAGCCAAGCTTGTAACTTTGTATACATTGTGCAATAAATGAATAAATAATTTATTTAAACAACCAAGGATTTATTAAACGATTAGGTACACAAGAAATAGTTTTGGGTCTAATTCTGAGTTGTGAAAAGCAAAATAGATGGGGTATGGTATGCTTTAATACAGCGATGGCCGACCGCATATTAGACCGAAAGAATAGATTACATATTTTTTTTGTCTTAAAAAAAGTATAGTTACACCTCATTTTATTAGATCCACTCGCCATTTAGTCAACGTCTAATGTGTTACACCTCATAATAATGTTTACCCGACTGCGCCTGAAGGAGGGTTATTTTAAATCATATCTCACTTATGTTTGTGAAGGAAAAATTCGACTGCGGACAGGATTCGAACATGCGTCTTCTTCAGAGACTTTAAAAAACTGATATTTTGACGTGAGAATTTTCGATTGAAAATAAGGCTGCTTTTTCGATATTAAGTCAAAATAAGAAAGAAAAACACAGTGTGTTTGGGACATAAGAAGGTGGGTTTTCAAATTTCGTGAAAAAAATATTTTTCTGAAAAAAATATAAAGAACCAAAAACTTGGTTATTTGAATTTTTCACATAAATTTTGCGGACATGTGAAAAAAGTGTAGATACAAAAGTTGTAGATCTCTTTATTACCTACAACTTTTTTCCAACTTTGCCGTTTAACTTTTTTCCATAACACTTGTAGTTTTGCCGGAAATCGAGATAAATTGTTTTTTACCCTAAACCCTTCAATGATTTGAGAATCAAAGATCAGGGAGTGCCAGTTACCTACATACATATCAAACACCGTTAGCGAAACTAACAAAACCTTTTACTTTTTAAGTGTCTTATTCTGCCCATTGTGAATCCACTCACACTAATAACATTTAGGTATATTTTTTTTTTATTCAGTAAGATGTCATTTATTTTCCGAAACTTGCCGCCCCCTAAAATCTACCGCCCTAGGCTCCAGCCTACTCAGCCTATTGGTAAATCCGCCACTGTTATTCATTAAAAAAATGAAAGGGCGGCAAATTCGGGATCCGCACCGGGTGCTAGTGACCCACGCTACGCCACTGTTGGGAAGCCTATACAATGCGAGATCAGCTTAAACTGGATTTGTATAGGTTGACTTGTAGCCGTGTGTACATTATAGTGTAGGTATATTACACAAAATGGTTATACCCCAGCGTTCATACATTTCTGGAACATCCACTACCACTCAGGGTAAGATGTTGTGGTCCATGGATTAACAAAAACTGATATTCTGTCTGTTATAGGTACATATTGTTTGTAAGGTGTTATTTTTGTCCAATAAATCTGACTTTAGCGGTAAAAAGTTTAATAGGAAATTGTTTTGTATCATTTTGTGTGAATTTTATCACTATTTCCAGGTGCCGCATTTCTCTATTTTTTCTTGCCAGAAACAAAAGAATTGACGTTGCAAGAAATAGAAGAGTATTACAACGAACTTCGGCCTACGCTAATTTCACAAAGGCGTATTGAATCAATGCAGGTTCTTCACCAGCACCAAAAAGAAGAGATTGCTAAAAAAACTTCGAAGAGAAGATTAGCTGCCAAAGCAAGCTCGAACAAAACTACTTTGGAAAAGGTTTCGGAACACGCTACTGCAGCTAAGTTGGAGGCACAAAAAAAACTATCTATACTTTTAGGAAGAAATTATGGACATACAGCCAAGTCGAATGACAAACTTGAAAGTAGTATCGAATCTTTACAAAGAGAATCTGTGTCTCCAAGAGATTATTTGTCAATTCATGATGCATTTAAAAACAAAGAAAGTAAAAAAACAGAGATCGAGCCAGAATCTGTCCAAAGTTCTACTCAAAGCAAGTCTGTGCAGTCAAAAGAATCTACCGAAAAAAGTAACGATTCTGCTTCTGATACTGACTCCGTAACTACGAGAAGCGACAGATCTCGTCGCACTGACGCTAAATCGAATCAACCTAGCACAAGTAAGAAAAATGCTTAAAAAAAATTATAAAACAAAAGTATTGTGCGTTGAATTTGTATTTTAAACTCTGTAAAATAACTATAATTATACTACATGGTACATTGAGCGAGGTATACATTTGTTTCGCTAATTTATTAAAGTAATATGGTTTCGCATAAAGCCAGAGATCGAATTTTTCTTCCGAACCATCTTGGAATATTACCTCACCGAGCTTGTCTGGTTTCCCAAATTAGAGCAACGCAAAATTATTATTTTTTTGCTGACAAAGGGCTGATCATGGCTCCTCAGATATTTATTATTTGGAGAAATGGAATAATACAGATATTTTGGCGAAAAAAAGTCAAATTATTTTCTAGTGAAAGAAAAATACGATCTTGAGCAGGAGTCGAACCTCCTTCTTACATTGTACAGTCTCTGTAGCTTAGTGGTTTAACCATTAGGTTAGGTTACTTTTATTTATGAGATCTACAGGTATCTGTATTGATTCTTGATTTTTTGTAAAGACAGGGCTTGCTTAAAAAAATACTCCAGGGAGAGCATTTTTGTTATTTGCAGAGAATTATTTTAATACAGACTGCTTGCTATACATTAGCAACTGCTTCAACAATTTTCTCCATAACATCTATTCCTTTCAAAAAAGCGTCTACGTGTATTCTTTCGTCGTGTCCATGTAGTAAGATAGGGGTGTCCATCATTGGGGAGAAGTTGACGGCAGGTATTCCTTGTTGACGCACGTAACGAGCGTCGGTTGCGCCTGGGCAGGTCACAATTTTGATCGTAAATCCCCTGGAAAATTTGATAGCATGTTATTAAAAATATATAACTAAAATACCTGGGTTCTACACGAGTCGTAGACTACCGTTCAAAGCTACATTTATGAATGGTTGATTTGTTGAAACTAAACTTATGCTATTATTTTATATAGTTAATAAATCAAAAAGTAATCAGAAGAATTTAAGATAGGTACGGTCAGCAACGAAAGTTGCTGAACACCGCCAATTTTTTTAAACTTTCTGTGTAACAAAAATAATAAAAAATAAATATGTTTAAGCGTTTTGACGATTTCATCGTGTTCAGCGACTTTCATTGCTGACAGCTGATTGTATTCTGTGATAAGGTGGCGGAGGTGTAGATACTGGTACCCTATAATAGCAGGAGGAATCTAGCCATTAACCATGCTCTAATTCAAACTCCGATTTGCTGTTACGATTACCATACCAATGAAGCATAATCAGCCTGTTATGTTCTCACTGCTGGGACACCGGCCTCCTCTCGTTGACGGGCTCAGTGTGGGTTAGTAGACCTGTAGCGACATCTAGCGCGCTACATGGAACTGCGTCGAGCAAATCCTGAATCGCGCAAGTGGAGTTTACCCCGCGACTCGCATATATACAACCACCTGACAAAAACAGCTGCCTGGTTGGAGAATCCTCCCTTTGGTTGGAGGGGCAATACATCTCGCCTCTCTACAGACCAATGAAGCATTATTACAATTTAAAACGTGAAAAACAACATACATATCAGCTGCTACTGTCTGCATGGCAACCCAGAAAGGCACGCTGCTGTCCAGTCTTGTGCTCTTAACTTGAGGGTTCTTCACTATGTACTCGAAACTAACGCCTTCACCCGCTTCCTTACACCATCTTGATATCTAACATTTTAAACACATTAGTAACTATAGCATTAAGGGCGATAGCTTCTGCTTTGGGCGCCAAAGTTGTATTGTTTGTTTGTTTGCACTAGCTGAGCCGTGTCCAGTTCGTTGGCCGATTTTCAAAACCGGTTCTGTAGATCCAGAGATTACCTCCTACTACCACTTAAACTTTACCTCTTTATAATATCATTATAGATTGATTATAATAACATCGGCATCAAACTGTGGCTCTCTAGCTCATCGCACCACGATATAAGAAAATAAATATATGTATTATACCTCAATGTTACCTACCGTTTCATCAAATGCATCATGATCAACATCTGGAGCGATTCTTATGTCGAATGATACTGAGAGGGTCTCCGGCAACACGTTTATTTGGACCCCACCCTGGAAATATAGACGGGCATTTGGTAGAAACGCTTCGATTCCGATTTATAACCAAATAAGAGTTGGTACATACGACGTTGTGTGCGTAGTATGCGCTCAGATTGTTTAGCTGACAACCACCGCTACAACGAAGTGCCAGGGGCAGTGAGATATTGATCGTAGGAAGGGAAGACAGAGTCAAAGGAAGAAGCCAAGTAGTTTTATATCAGAAATAAAGGCATAGGCATACAGAAAGTAGTTACAGATTAATTATCTACTCTATGAGATTAATATTTCCTTAAAAACGACGGCTGTCAAAATGTAATATCCTTGATGGATGGATGGATGTGTGTGGGAGGTAAAATGTGCGCTTAAGTTCATTTTCCGCGTAAATTTTAGGATATAATAAGGATCGAGCGTGTTGCTATTATTATACTTATTATTGATCGAGTATAAATACAAAGAGAGATTTCGAGAGATGATGAGATTTAATGACTGCTCGATCTGGGAATCGAACCCTCAAGAACACTGATTAGCCTTGCTCTCTAGAGTCTAGAGACCAAGTCTCCCCTATAGGTTTAGAGTGTAGACTTGGAGTTTGGAGCTTCATTAAGTTTTTTAAATATAATGTGCTCACCGATACTTGTGTCAAATTAATAGTAGTGACGTCACCGAACCAAATGCCACCGTCAACTTTTTTCTTTTCCCCAGCGCGGAGCTTCATGAACTTGTCGATTATGTAATGTAACTGAAAATTACAAATACAAATTTATTCTGAAAAGGCCCGTGACAGTAAATAGGAAGTAGTAAACTATATGAATGGTCTAAGTATTAGATAATAATGAATATTTATATTTTCAACCGACTTCAAAAAGGAGGAGGTTCTCAATTCGACTGAATTTTTTTTTCGTAGTGTAGGGCCAGCCCGTCTGCCAGATTATGGAGTGACGACTTGTGGAAGGCAGCTGTCAGTGATTGGATGAGAAAAGCCGAAGATCGAGCTCTGTGGCGTTCACTAGGAGAGGCCTACGTCCAGCAGTGGACTAGTATAAGCTGATGATGATGATGATGATATTCTTCATGCATACCTTTTCACCAGCAGTATTCGACTGGAGCAGAGAGCCGTGTCCGGGCTCACCTCGACATGTCACAATGATTTCTAAAACAGAAAATAGGCTAGATGACTTTTTATTTTTTATGGCCTCATACATATTCACTATAAACAGAGCCGAATAACAAAAACAAAATTAAGATCGGAAGGAATTTCAAGCATTTTTATTTCATGCTAGACAGAGACAGTACGCACGGCTACACATAAATCTATAAAAATCCAAGTAACGTTGGCCTCTTATTGTATGGGAAGCCCCTACAATGCGAGATCAGCTTAAACTGGGTTTGTATAGGTTGCCCTGTATCCGTGTGTACTATGGCAAGTTTTGACGTCAAGCTGTGCGTGTGCCATACAAATTATACTACTAACATTAACTTGTAACTTGTAATCTCTATTCCTACCAGAAATTTACTTACTTTTTTCATCTTAGGCATTATAATTGATGATTTCTTTCAAAAGGCTTGTTAGTTTTACAAAATAAAACAGTAGTCACCTACGCTATTATAATATAACTTGAAAAAGACCTACTAACTGTACTCATTAAAATATTAATTTCCATTGCCCAACTTTCTGACTTCATGACAAATTAGCTAAGCCATACGACTAGTTACAACATCCTTAATATTCCACAGAACATGCACAGCTTAAGTAATTTCACAAACAGGAAATTTAACACAGTATTTATGAGTCCAAGTTCTTGCGACATTGATGTTATCTATAAATAATTACTTCATAAACTTGCCATTTAAAATGGTTTCTGTTATACAGAGTTATGATAGCCGTCTAGGGATTGAGTAAAACTGCTTTATTACAAGTTATTCACTGTTCCAACATTCGTCTTTTATGTTATTTAGCTGTGCACCGCGGTTTCACCCGCTTTGCTCCGCTCTTAAGGATTGTAGCGTGATGCAAGATATCCTATAGCCTTCTTCAAAAATGAGGCCGTCATAATACATACAAAAAAAAAACAAAGCATAATGGTGGTTCCAGATATCAAACAAACACAGGCTATAAAAGATTAGTGTAGATATAGGTAATGTAAAAAATTTGCTTTAGTGGTTATTGTTGAGAGATTTTAGTTCTGTTGGGATTGGGTTTATAGATAGTGAATTAATAAATAATGCCCACAATGCATGCATGCATGCATGCTTGGATAATGTGGCGTGTTCCATCCTATTGCCTATGATTCTGGTGACAAAGGGAGTCATGAAATTTTGCTGAAATTCTATGATGATAAACGGCAGATTGTTGGCTATAGGTATACCTACTTGCGTTGCGCGCATGGGCGCACCGAAACTATATGGGCATAAATAATGTCATGCAAAAAATATTCTTTGGATGTGTGAAGCATTTTGGGATTTGTTGCTAACAACATGGTAGTGAGACATTAGATGTCAGACATGTGAGAAAGAGAAAGAAAGATAAACGTGTGCGTCAGACTAACGTAGGTCTACATCTATAGACCGGTGCGATAACTCTTATAGTAATTTCAGTTTACAAATGTACGTTGCGACACTTCTAAATACGCAGATATAAAGTTTAAATTCGTATAATCGAAACGCATTATTACAAAGCAACATTTGGATCACATACAGAATAAATGTGTTAATTATTGTAATTTTAAATACGTACTGTATGCAGTGGCGTAGCACGGGTCACTAGCACCCGGTGCGGATCCTGAATTTGCCGCCCCTTAATTTTTTAAATGAATAACAAAAAATTTTGGGCATGATAAAACTAAACTGAAAAGTAACCAATTTTCTCACATAAAAGAAAAGTAAAATTCCTTGTTGATACTGTATTTTATTCCACAACGAAACAATCATAAGATACTTGTTTTTTTTAAATATTTTTTTGACCACCTGTGAAATGCCGCCCCGCCAAAGTGCCGCCCGGTGCGGACCGCACCCCCCGCCCCCCCCCACGCTACGCCACTGACTGTATGCCTATCTGTAACTGTCCTTGAAAGTTACTTTAATTATAGCTATAAATAGCATATTAGTTCAATAAATTAAGGTTATATGCGAGGTGGAAACATTTAAATAAAACCGTTGTCAGCCTACTGGCAACATAATGTTTGCATAACTCCGCGTTCCCCTGACAACAAAACATGTTGCAAACAGCTACCTATCCCATTCACTTTATGAGAGTAAGATAAATGTTTGCAACATGTTTTGTCGTCAATGGAAACACAGGGTAATATTACAAACACAAATAGTGCGGGCCTCGGTGAATTAATTAATATCACTGGATATTTATCCTATCCTACTATTTAGTAGCTGCCCTATACTGTCAGCTGTAGTCTCAAATCAAATGAAAAGTTAAGATGGAACTTTGCGAACAAAGAAGTGAGCCGGCTATAACTACGCCTAGCCGTTTATTTGATCTGACGCTGTAGTCAAGTGGTGTTAAGGAAAATGAATCAAGGACTTACGTCTGGAGGTGCGTTCGCCGCAGAAAGCCGTGACCTCTGAAGGATTTAGATTAGGAATACTCTCGTCCAAAGCAAAACCAATGTTTAGTTTTTTAAACTCAGCTGATTCGGAGAATACACCCATTCCTTCCACACCACCGATTTCTTCATCTGTAAAAAAGTCACATCATAATAAATACCTTTGTTAAAACAATAGAGTAGCTACTTCTTCTTTTGTACTAAAACCCCCTCAAAATTATTCGTGATATCTAACCATATCGGCAAACTGTGGGTAGACAGCAGCTGTACACCTCTGCCTAACCCTTTGGGGAATACAGGCGTGATGGTATGTTATATGGATGGATGGTATTGGATACCCTCACTATGGTCTCTTTCCAGGAAAATAGGGTAAAAGCATAAGCATAATCGGCCTATCATGTTCCCACTGTTGGGACACAGGCCTCTGGGTGAGAGGGAGTGGGCCGTAAACCACACGCCCAGTGCGGGTTGGTAGAGGTCACATTTCTTCGAATTTTTAGTTCTTGGACATGCCGGTTTCCTCACGATGCTTTTTGGGAGCAGCGGTGACGAAATAATTAATACACAAAGTAAAGCGCCTCTCTGAATTGGAACCTACGACCTACAATTCTTAAGTCGCGGTCGGTACCACTGGACCGCCACTTCTAGTTTCTAAAGTGATCTTCAACATTGATCAATGTCCTAGTTTTTGAACCTTGTATCATCATAGTAGATGTTACAGTGTTAAGATAAGATAAATATTTATTTTATATTGTCTACAAGACAACATAAAATAAATATTATTACATAATGTGATAACATTATTTAATCTTGGTAACATTACATCGTATATGTTTTTTTTTTAATGATAGATTGTAGTTTTATTGGATGATAAACAAATTTATCTTAGGAAACTTCTAGTTGCTTTTTGGTCTTATAAGATTTTCTTATTTTTAATTTTGTAAACTATTATCTATAAGGAATTAAAAATCTTAGCAGATATTAATTTACACGGCAGTTGACTATTTCCGTGACGCATAAAACATCATACCATCACGCCTGTATTCCCTAAAGCGTTTGGCAGAGGTGTTCTAATCCACAACTCCTCGGCAGGTCCGATAATAATATAGGGGTGAACCTATTCCATCCAAATTTCGAGCTACTACTGAGAATTTCATAGTGAAATCCAGACTTCACACGGAAACCAAGACTTCTAGCGTTTTCAAATACTTACCTATATATATACAAATACTTACCTATATATAATCAAAGCGTTTTAGTCATGCTTACAACTAGAATAAATAGGCAATTGTGTAATATGTTTAATATATGAATATATTATGATAATAATATCTATATGAATTCGCATTCATTTGCTCAACCTAGCAACTTTTGATTCCGACATTCTGCAGGGCTGACCCCTAGTATGAAACGCAGCGTGTCTTACTAATGTAAAGAATTGGTTTCCGACACTCACGCGAATACTACTTTTTACGGATTTTATTGCGTTTCATTGGTGTTATTTAATCAGTCGGGAATCAAATAATATCAATAAAAAGCGATAAAATCCATAAAGAGTAGTTTTATTTCAATATCTGAAGAATAATTTTTTTATTGAGCAAACAACTAAGACATTTACCTACCTATTTAAAACTATTATACTTTTTTAAAAGTATTTCGCCTTTTGATTGCGCTGAAAGGGATCTGCTTCGACCGATACCAAGTTGCTGAAAGGCTTTCAACTAGATCTTAGTTCCAAGGAGCAAACCTAGAACATCTGAAACGTTAGATACCTGGTACGAAAGACATATGAACAGTCCTCTTAAGCCTAATGCCTGCATCTTTCAGTCTTCTGACAGCTTCTATGTGCATCATAGCGAGTCCCTTCATGTCTTGGGTACCTCGTGCATAGATATTTCCATCTTCAGATATAACAGCGTCAAACGGAGGGTAGGTCCAATGCTCCTGAAATGACAACATGTAGGTGTTAAAATATGTCCCTAAAGCCGTTCAACTTTAAAATCTTTAATATTAAATGAGAAAAATTGTTAACCATTCATTTACATGATTCACATCAAAGGTATTTCTGAGTTGCTTAATAAAATAAGGGAAGAATTTCAGGAAGAAACGAAAACGAATTTGACGTTTTGACGGATTTCTGTATAAAAACTGTCGTAACGTTTAATTTATCCGCGGATAAAAGATCTAATTGAATAATGACCACTAAGACCAAACGTATTGATCCGAATTGGATACGAAATCCTACATAACATGCTTGAGAAACGGTTAGTTTTTCATAGGCAACCCAACAACACGCAAAATTCATGTTAATCAATTAATAATTTATCTGCAATCTCTATATCTGATGTCTACCTGAGATCCTCACGGTTTCATGTCCTATTCGAAGCATGGAGCGCTTCTTGAGCTCTGAGAGATAAAATGGTCATGCGCCTCGGTGTGAATTTGAATGCATTTTGGTACATTTTGAAAATGATTGGTGAACCTTTGAGAAGGATATTTTTTATTTATTTATATAGATTTTGGAAGATTAACAGACAAAAATATAATCACTAACATAAATAATCTTGTGCTATTTACAAATCTTCACCGATAGTTAACACATAATAAAAAAAAAAGAGCGAATTAGGTTCATTGTTCTAAGCAGAGAACTGTGTTACAATTAGCACAAAAAATACCTCGTTGTACAATAGGATAATACTTATAATATGCAGATCCATAATAGCATTAGGTATTCGGTTTATTTTTTATACCTGCAACAAGTTGGACAGACGACCTGGTAAAGGTCGCTGGGAGTCGTTGGATGCAGGCAGCATATAAACGGTCACAGTGGAAGTCTATGGGGGAGGCCTTCGTTCAGCAGTGGACTTCATTTGGCTGATATGATGATGATTCAGTTTAATAAAGAACGTCCCCGCTATGAGTTTTTTAAGTAGTGTGATATAGGCACCCTTTAGTCTAAAAAAACTAATATTTTGGAACATTTGGCAACAGCTAGACTCTAATAAACTGTTAAGTTGCTTACCTCATATACAGGCACTACGTCCATATGAGAGTTCAGCAGTATGGAGGGTAGTTCTGGCTGTAGCCCCTCCCAAGTTATCACCAATACAGGTTTCTTCGGCACTAATTCATGGACGACCACGGGCAAATCCAGGCTACATGCTTGTTTCTTTAAGAACTTGACGCAGTCCCCTGAAAGTAATACGGTATTTTTTATATACTATTATTATTACATATACCATCACGTCTGTATTCCCCGAAGGGTTAGGCAGAGGTGTACTAATGTACACCCACATTTCGGCGGTATGTTTAGGTCCCATGTAATAGGGGCGAGCCTATTGCCATTAACCGGGCACAAATCCAGACTCCGAGCTGCTACTGGGAATTCCATAAAAAACCCAATAACACTTTGCTCGACCTGGGGATCGAACCCAGGACCTCTAGCGTGGCAGTCTTGCTAAGGACAGACATCCAAAGGCCAATGTCTAAGTCCAAGCCAATTATACAATTGCATAATTGGATAATTGTATAATTGTATAATTGTATAATTGTATAATTGTATAATTGTATAATTGTATAATTGTATAATTGTATAATTGTATAATTGTATAATTGTATAATTGTATAATTGTATAATTGTATAATTGTATAATTGTATAATTGTATAATTGTATAATTGTATAATTGTATAATTGTATAATTGTATAATTGTATAATTGTATAACTGTATAATTGTATAATTGTATAATTGTATAATTGTATAATTGTATAATTGTATAATTGTATAATTGTATAATTGTATAATTGTATAATTGTATAATTGTATAATTGTATAATTGTATAATTGTATAATTGTATAATTGTATAATTGTATAATTGTATAATTGTATAATTGTATAATTGTATAATTGTATAATTGTATAATTGTATAATTGTATAATTGTATAATTGTATAATTGTATAATTGTATAATTGTATATTTGTATAATTGTATAATTGTCATCTTCTAACCTACTAATCCTACTGATTTTACTTGTTGCTCTTCAATATAATTAAATAAACACTAATTTTATGTGTTGGTTGTTATGTGGTGGAAGGGATATTGACGCACAGCCGCTTACAACGAATTCAGTAGGTACATGATTCTGGACCCCCTTGCGTTGATATTTTTCGTCGGTTATGAACAAAAATCAGCTTCTTCATACAAAAGTGCAATACCTACACGGTCAAAATGTAAATAAACTATGTTTATTAGAAAAAATTGATCAAATTCTGGTTTGTCAATTTATTATAGCTTGAATTTTTCAAATAATATCACTGAAAAATCTTAGGAACAAGGGATCGTTATCTACAAAATTTCGTTATAAATAAATAGCTGGAATAAAAATGTATCATAGTAAATAGCTGCGTCAAACTTCCAGGTTTCAGAGCTTTTATTAATAATTAGAGTAAAAAAAACTCACCATAATCAATATCGGGATGAACACTCGGAATTTTCAAATACTCCCTAAATCTTTGTATGATGTCATTGTCAACCCATTTCGAACTCATAATAAATACGTTCTCTTTTTAAATTCACGTAATGCTTTTTGCGAAACGGGCACAGAACGCGCGCTATTCGTCCGGTTTATCAAACGCTACTAAAGGTATAATTAGTAATTTCATACATAAGTTGATCTATATTTCCGCTTAGTCGGAATAGTCGTTTTATTCTGATACTAGTACGCTCGCTTGTAGGTACCTTGACATGTCATAAATTAACGCTACTTAATCTATACTAATATATTAAAGCAAAAAGATTTGTTTGTTTGTAATCGATACATTTTAAAATTTCTGAAACGATTTTTTTTTTCAACATAACATACATCGATAATAGGCCTATAATGTTTCCTACTGCTGGGACACCTAGCTTAAATAATTCCAGTATTCCATTACCACAGTCTATTTATTATCCCGTGAGACAACTAGGATCCTATACGAGTTACGTACTTATTTACACATTATGTGCCTTTAAAAGTATATTTTTTCTTAAAAGTAGAAGGCCTTGATACCATTGTTAATGATCATCAATTAAGTGTATACTTTTGTACGTCCGGGTACAGATCGAGCTAAACAAATAACTTCCTTCAGAAAAATAATAATGTACCTAAATAGGTAGAATATAGTTTTAATGATTGATTAAATTATTTCAAGATTGTTCCTTAGCTGTGTATGAAGGTAAACACACAGCGTTTCTTTGCTTCAACAACGCATTGTCTTGAAAAAAAACAATTTTACAGTAGTCTATTTTGAACTTGCAACAACGATTAATTTAACAAAATAATTTGTTTATTTTTCCTTAATTTAAGATTAAATATATATGTAGTTAAATAATTAAGCTTTGTGAAATTTTAAGAAAGTTTTTATAATAAAAAAATATTCCGACTTGTGACGTTATTGACGCAAAGTCGCGAAATATATTATTAACTAAGTATACTATTAATGTTGTTCAGAAAAAATTTAACACATTAACTTCATGTTCTATTATTGTTGACCTTTGTTACGAATTTATCATTTACAAAAAATAGTTTAACTTAGCTTGTTATCAACTAATTAAGTATTGCTACTCGTCAACAGAATTGCATTTCAACTAGGTATACGTAAAACGCGATTAGTGACGTGTTGAGTTCAATGACCTGAGGCAAAGGAACGTTCTAGTCTATTAGGTACACATGGCTACAAGTCAAACTATACCTATCTTTTTGTATTTTTTAGGCATTTTCCATGCAAAGATTATTAAGTTATTCGCGTTCGTATTTTTCTTTCACTAATATAACTCTATACCTATCCAGTTCAAGCTGTTTATCTCGTATTGTACTGGCTTCCCATAAATAAGAGGCCAGCGTAAACTGGCTTGATGTGTGGTAGCCGTGAGTACATGGCAAATATTTTAGAGGAGGTAATAAATAATGTACGTAGGTACTGTTTACATAAACTCGGAATTGCGACTGTTGACTATTGCAAAGTAAGCAAGATAATACAATTATATCATATTTAGGCCGCGTTTCACCATAACATAACATAACATACCATCACGCCTGTATTCCCCGAAGAGTTAGGCAGAGGTGTACTAAGTACACCCACATTTCGCCTATTGCCATTAACCGGGCACAAATCCAGACTCCGAGCTGCTACTGGGAATTTCATAGAAAAACCCAATAACACTTTGCTCGACCTGGGGATCGAACCCAGGACCTCTAGTGTAGCAGTCGCACTTAGGATCATTAGACTAATGAGGCGTTTCACCAACTCCGAATAATTCCTGTTTACTCCGTAGTTTATTTAAAAAACAATCAGAGATTAGTGGCTATTCTTACATGGCGTGGGGTTTAATATATCGCACACCTAGATCTAAAGAGAGTTAAATAAAAAATCTGTGTGATTGAGTTATGCTCACCATTTCGTTTCCATACCTATCTGTTTGCTAAAACATTGTTTTATTGGTCAACTCTCTTTAGATCTAGGTGTGCGATATATGTTTTGGCTGATACAGGGCTGCTACGAGAGGTATTGGGTTCGTTTAATTATAGATGAAGTTAATTTCTGTAAATAGATCTTATTAAATGGTCAATACTAGACGATACGAACATAACCTAGCTGATGAGCTTTGAGAAGAAACACCGAGACTCAGAGAATCATGGTTTCTACTAAAATCTAGCCAGAGAGATATAGTAGGTACTACTATTATCAGTAATGTGACATAATAATATATTATAGGATAAAATTTGACTGGTACTTTGAAGACTGCCTCATTAGTCTAGTGGTCCTACGCGCGACTGCTACGCTAGAGGTCCTGGGTTCGATCCCCAGGTCGAGCAAAGTGTTATTGGGTTTTTCTATGAAATTCTCAGTAGCAGCTCGGAGTCTGGATTTGTGCCCGGTAAATGGCAATAGGCTCGCCCCCTATTACATGGGACCTAAACATACCGGCGAAATGTGGGTGTACATTAGAGTACACCTCTGCCTAACCCTTCGGGGAATACAGGCGTGATGGTATGTTATATGTATGTTATGGTAATTTGAAGAAAGAGCCTAGCAGCTAAAGTAGCGTTGAGTTGACCTAGCTCAACTATGATTTTAGGGAGCTCAACGACCCGTCGCGCGACAGTGACGTTACGATAAGCAAGCAAGATAACAAACAAAAGATAAAAAACATTGATTAAAAAAAATGTAGCTAGTTAATTTCAAGAATCTGTTGTAATTCCAATTTGTTGAGACGATTTACCCTAAGAACACAATACTCATCAATATTTATTCCATTATTATGTCCGGTGTGTTCTTTCCGTCCTTGGAGAGATGATGTCCTTAATACCATCGTATATATGGGCCTATTAATAAATTTATTGATGATAATCGCTACCTCAAATGTATGAAGTTGTGGGCAGAATGCCAGCCTAGTTTTGTGCCAATATAAATTTACCTGGCACTGTTTATTACGATTCGTGGAAAATAATGAGCCTGGGAAAATTCTAGACTTCTAGGACAGTAATGAGCCTGGTAAAATTCTAGACTTCTAGGACAATAATGTGCCTGCAATGATTTTTTTGCTAGGCTGTAGAAAGTACAGTCCGCAACGAAAATCGCTAAACATATATACATTTTGAAAACATCAAAGCACCAAACCTTTTTTATTGAATCTGAAAAGTACAAATAGGTTTTAATTACTGTAACTTGGCTTCTACACGGCGTACCGTGTGAAGCATACCCCAGATTTTAAGTTAGTCTTCCAGGAATACGACTGCGAAAACTGTGAACTGTGTGACTGTCAAAATGCAATTTCGCGCAGTAGTTTTTGCGTTATGGGCGTATAAACATACAGTGAAACAAGTAAAATTTTTTGTTTGACTTGTATCACTCTTATAAAATTATCTATATAACCCATCATATTACTATGTACATACACTTAAAAATCTTTTCCACACAAACATGGACTAGTTACAATTCTATTACAATATTTTAGTAATTAATCGTCTCCCTTCGTCTCGTATCAAATGATTTTTTTTTTGTTTTTCGAATTGCTTACGTCTATACTACATTCTAAATCGTAGCAATCGCGACACCAACTGTAGGTTATATATAAATAATAACTAAGTAGGTACTTTACTACACTTTTGCTTAAAAATCATCATCATTAGGTATGCCAAAATTTCCATTTTTTGGTAGAATCCTCGAGTGACAACTTTGAATTTGAAGCGAAAGCGTTTTGAATATCTATTGCATCGTGTTTAGCGACTGTCAATGTTTATAAGTATCTCAGTTTCGTCTAATTAATATTTTAGTACATAGGTATATTCAACTTGGGAACGCTTAGAAAACGCATTGATTCTCATGCACACTGTTAAACTTAACCTTTTGAACGCCAGGTATAAACGTATCGCCGTACCCCTGACACCAGGCCACTTTTTCTGTCAAATGACCTTCATAAATGAAAACACACTAAAGTAATGATTAAATTGTTTATTTCATAATATGGTGCGACGTATATTTTGTCATATATTTGTGACGTTGGCGTTCAGGGTAAGATTTCGTTTGTCACATATATGTGACAATGGCGTTCGAAAGGTTAAAACATACATTAGGTACATACGGCTACACATCAAGCTTTACAAATCCAGTTTAGACTGACCTCCCGTTGTAAACGGTTTTCCGCACAATTCAAATATACGCTGGATATTCGTTTTGTATAGCTTGATGTGTCGCCGTGCGTAAAATGTAGCAAATATTTTAAGAATATAGAAAACATTTTAGCGCCTAGTCAACATTAATTGTTTTTTTTTTACTTACGTTATTTGCGGTAAAAAATTCCAACGGCGTTTTCACTATTTCGTTTTAGGTAAGTTCCATAATGTATTTTTTTTTTTCAATTAAAATATACCTAATTTGTAGCTTTGAAACTATGGTGCATTCTTATGTTTTAAATACAACGGTACGCTGCGACGACATACACAATAAACATTACAATACAACAACAAAATTATAACTAAGTAGTATGATATTGCTAATATTCTTCCAATGTGTTAATAATGGTTTCAGGGTGCTGTTGAGGTTGCCCCGATTCTGCAGTGCATCTAGCATGTTTGCTATAGCTCGAACAGATGACTTCTATGCTATCATAAGGAAGAAGACCGCGTCCTTTTTAAGCAGAACACGGGGTAGCGCCAACAGCATTCTGCAAGTCCTAGCCGACAAGCATGATGCACCAATGCTGAAGCATATGGTGCAGCTGCTCGTTCGGCAGGAGTCATCATCATCAACCCATTACATTGTCCCACTGCTGGGCACGGGTCTCCTCTCAGTACGAGAGGGATTAGGCTTTAGTCCAGTTCGGCAGGAGTAATTTTTTGTTTTTGTGAAGTTTTTATTATATTTTATTTTAAATAACTAACCCTTAGCAAGTAAGTTTTTACTAACCATCGGACCAATGTTGTCAAATCAATAAATAAATTAAATTCCATAATGGATGACAAAAATCTAAAAAACAAAAAGAATACTTATACATTTTTAAAATAAAATAGTACCTTACACAATACACGCAATGCCTTCCACTGTGACTTGTTACACAGTTACTGCACTTAATAAAAAAAAACAAATTTACAAAAGAAGTTTAGTTCAATGAGCAGCGGTATATGTTATGGTTTAAGACCACAGATTAAGACAGATATAGTATGCGCAACAAACGATGTGAAGCCACGTAATATTTATGTGTGCATGAGAGCTCGGAGCGGCATTGTAGGGACACGTGCATCTATGTGTGAGTAAAGTTGCCAGATAGTGGTAAAAACTCCCACATTTTTTTCTATTGTTCTCAATTATTGTACCTATTTATGTTTAGAATTGGAAATGTGCTTTTACTTTATAGGTACTTAAATATAATTTAAACGAAATAATTATTATTAAATAAATTACGGTGGAATAAAGTTAAATACTCGTAAGAAAATATAAAATAATAATACAAAATATAAATATTAGTCTATTATACAATGTTAAACTACTTCATTTTACTGCTCAATGCTATGTACGTAAGTGTCAAACATGTACGTATGTCATACATGATGTAGTAGTACTCTGTGATATATACTTAAATATTGTATAAATATGTATGCTGTACACACGGCTTCGTTCAGCAGTGGACTTCATTTGGCTGATATGATGATGATGATGACACACGGCTACACATTAAGCTATACAAATACAGTATAGGCGGGTCTCGCACTGTGGATTTATATAGCTTGATGTGTAGCCGTGCGTACTATTTAATAAATTAATAAATATGCATAATTACTTACACTTACCATATTTAGGTATATTATCATGGAAAAACATGAAAAATTCCAACATATGTATTATAATAATTTTACACACATAAAATCTTAGCAGCCTTTGTTCTGCACCAATTTCTTATAGTATTGCCGTTTAGCGTCTGAACATCGAGCATTCGTTTCTAATTTCGCTATATAATAGTGCAATCGTACCATCAAATACTTTTCTATTAAAATGTACCTACGCCGCCTTGGATTACGAAATTAATTTCATATTCTACATTAGCACCCTGAGAAACCTTGCAATGGACACCCATACTATTTAGAAAAATAATATCCACCATCTTGGATTTCAAAATTAATGCTATTTTCATAATCAGCACTCAGGAAAACCTCCGAAATGAAACCCACATTAATTTATTTACATATAAATTATGTCCACCATCATGGATTTCAAATAAAAAAATTATAACACATGCAATCCAATATCAAATAATGTCCACCATCATGGATTTCAAATAAAAAAATATAATACATGCAATCAATCATGCATCCAATATCAATCGGAAAAAGTTATCATTATTATGTAATAGGTATTATGTAATAATACAAACTAATAATCAAAAATCATCTGTAAGCATAATTGATGAAAAAAAATATCGTAATCGTAAATCATTAAACTGATTACATTGTGCCCAACTCTGAACGGTTACATATAGGTACATATAGAAATGAATCGATCTCTTTACACACAACGTACTTTACCCAAATTCAAGTAGACCTATTTCGATGTAAACTGGCAACCCAGACCAATTACTGTCGAGGTTTTGTGTTCCAAGTGAGCCGAGAAATATTAGAGGGAAAATAAATACTAAAACAATAATCTAAACAATATTTACCTGTGGAAAGATATTCCATCTACTTTTCTTTGTTTTTGGGAACAACTTTTACAAAGTTTAAAAGCACAAGACGGCATCTTTTGAAATAAAACGGTAACTCATTTGAGACGTACAAGCAGTACGACGCGCAGCTAAGTACTGACGTGAGTTTGTATTCGCTTTTGATTTTGTATTTGCTTTGGTGGCTTCACTCTCGTGTTCTACGGGCTCTGTCTGCCTATTTTACTAGTCTGAGTTTAAGACATTCATTTCTCAATAACAGAATACAATTCACTTAGAATGAGAAACACTAGATTCTTAAGTAATTATTTTTAAAGAACGAGTACAGAAACGGTAGGTCTTATTCATTAATTATTTTCAGTATAGAACATACAGTGTGTAACAGTTAAAGTAATTTTAAATGCTTATGTTAAACGTACTTGCATTAACAAAATATCAATAATCAGTAGGTAGTTGACAATAATTTAGTTTCATTGGCAGGAAGACAATATAATACTATGCAGGTAGGTTGAAAAAACAGTTACAAGTAAAGAAGATTCGGTTCTTATTACGTCTTATTTGTTGAAGTACATTAACTTAACATTAGTATGTTATTTTATTGAAGGTAAAATACGACCGCGGGCAGGATAAGAACGTATTTTTCCTTCAATAAAATAACTTAATAATCTTTGCATGGAAAATGCCTAAAAAATACAAAAAGATAGTTAACATTAGTATGTCACGCAAATTTTCACACTTTATTCATTTTCTTCTCTTCATTGTATTACTGTAAAACCAGTAACATAATAAAACGTACAACGTTATAATTAAATGTAATATAAATAGATACAGATGGTTCATTACGTAACTAATATTTATCGACACAACAGTCCTCATATTTAATAAAGGATTGTAGTGATTTTAACAACAAAATCTACGGCCGAACATCACCGTCTTTTTTATAAAATTTAATTATTTATTTTTTATAGTAGTGATTATAGACCAAGGCATAAGAAAATTTATAAATTTAATAAAATAAAATTGTATGCATGGTTTCCAGTATTATTATGTAAATATTGTATTATTGTTTTTATTTTAAGGTCAAAATAAATAAAAAACTCTAATTACTACTCGTGACCTTACTACAAACAGGTGCATACATACATACATAGGCATGAATGAAACGGAACGCAAGCAGAAATCGGCGCGAAACCCTCCTACGCGGGCCTTTCAAAAATCGTCACATTCGCGAGTTACGTTCCACAACGCGACCGGCCGCACACCTTTCGCCGCACGCCATTAACACTGATAAAAAAAAAACATTTTGAATTTCGAACTGACTAACACAAACATACATAATTTATTTTTTTATCAAAAGCGTACTTTTCGGCCAGCCTTTCTGATTTATATAATTATATTATTTTGTATATTTCGAAAGTGTAAGTGAAAAAAATGGTTCGCAAAATCAGTGGTCTTCTGTGTTGCCTCTGCGTTTTCGGTATTTCCTTGAGTGACAGCGCTATATCAGCTGATAGCGTAAGTACAAACAAAATTATTAAAAATAAAATATTTTGTCCCTAACATTAAGCATTGTTCACGATTAATCCACGATACACCATACCTGGTATATTGTATCAATGAAATTGTATTTTAATATTGATATCTTGTCAAATGAGTAAGAAATATTTAAATAACTATCAGAAGACTGATGTATCCTGGATGGCGGAAGTTTTGAAGGATTTAATGGGTTTACATAACATTTAGATCAATAAAGTTATATTGGTAGCCTGTATTTGATATTTCCTAAATCAATTAATTGAGTTAAAAGAAAGCAAATAATAGACAAAATTTATTATCAATGATTTCGTTTCGGTGGAAGTAATTTATCTAGAGTTTTTTTTTATAATTTGAATGCACCTAAATTAATCGTTCAGCATTAACGTATGAATGCGTTTCCTATTTTAAGAAATACTATAAAACTTTTTGCACTTTATGGTCCTGCAAACATAATTCGAAGAAGTTTTGTAATAAGGTGGTTCTTATTTTAAATATGAAAAAAGCGTTTTTTTTTTAATTTCTGGTATAGGTGAGTATGCAATAATTTTAATATCCTCAAGAGTAATTAAAGGAGATTTATATCTATTAGATCTGTTTGACCTTAGCAAAACATACAAAACTGCTCTAGTTTCTAGTCCGACCTTGAGTATTGAATGTAACTTGTCATACCGGTGGACACTATTATTACGAGGTACACACTTATTCCTATAACTAAAGTAAGTATGTATAAAAAATGGAGTACTTCCTCATCAGTTGGTATTATGTTCGTTCTTCGTAGATCTAAATACCGAGTCGCTACTTATGTAGAGTACTTATACTAAAAAGTAACTAACATACCATCACGCCTGTATTTCCCGAAGGGTTAGGCAGAGGTGTACTTAATGTACACCCACCGTTCGCCGGTATGTTTTAGGTCCCATGTGATAGGGGGCGAGCCTATTGCCTGCCACTCACCGGGCACAAATCCAGACTCCGAGCTGCTACTGATAATTTCATAAAAAAACCCAATAACACTTTGCTCGACCTGGGGTTCGAACCCAAGACCTCTAGTGTAGCAGTCGCGATTGGGACCACTAGACCAACGAAGCAGTCATTACAAAAAGTAACTATTTACATCGATAATAACATAACATAGTGACGAGTTTGTTTTTGGTCTCACACACGCTAATCTCTGTCACTATCTGTCGAATTTGAATAATATTTTCAAAATAATCATTTGATAGCCCAATCTTAAAGAAGGTTTTAATCTATTGAACAACGGGCTATGTCTATTAGAAGCAGGTTAAAGCGGGCGAAGCCGAGTTTACAGCTAGAGTCGAGAGACTGTAATTCTTTTCAAATCTGGTTTGTTAATTACGTAGAAGATACAAATAGTATTTCTACCTTACCTAACATTTTTTTTTACAAAATGTAGGGTAAGTGCTCCAGTGAATGAACACTTAAGGAATTCTCGAACTTCAAAAAATAATTACAATATGTTGCCTTTATAGGATTCGAACCAAAGCTTTATTTTAGTATTAAGAATTTATTCAAAAAACATTTTTATGTTCGTTTTACAACATAAGCTATATACTTTCATAGATATTTAGCAAGAAAGTACAAAATACCCTAAAACCCCAGTGAATGAACGGAAATTTCTAGTAAATGAACAAAAGAAAACCAGTAAATGAACAACATTTTTCTTTATTTAAAATCCTAAAAAAGTGCGTGTTTTTGTAACAATTTCAGTCCAACAAATAACTAAATTAACGAAAATAAATCCTTGAAACCTTTAAATCAGATAAAAATACTATCATATTATATTATAATATTATTTCCCATATAAATCCTTCGGTGCCGTTACAGTTTCTTCAATTTTAATTTCAACATTCAGCTTACCTTTTTTAACTGAACTTTTGATATTTCGATTATTATCAGTGTTTTCTTAATGCTATTTAATGTTACGCTTTCGCGAAAGCTTTTGATTGTCTGTCGTTTTGTTTTCTTTTTCTTCTTTTGCCTCTACTTTTCGCTTTTTTCATTCTTTTTTTCTCTCTTTTCCTGTTCTATCATATTGATATGTTCTTTATATCTTTGACCAGTTAATCCAAATGGCATGGGATTTGATTTCTTTGTACATACTGGTTTCTGACACTTACGCGAATATGAGACATTGAAATAAAATTATTGTTTACGGATTTTATCGTGTTATATTGAAATTCTTTAATTCCCGCCGTTTCAGATTCTTGACAACATCCATGGTCACGGATGAACTGAGGACGAGTAAAAACTCGTCCTTATGTCAAAATTACTAACAGCTACCCTACATTTTGGCAAATTATTTTTATTTAATCCGGTCACGCAAAAACGAGCTCACCGTATCCTTCAGTCTCGGAGTATTGTGCTTAGATTCCGATTATACCAATATACCAAGAATTCGGAATATATATAGGTATTATAAATGGAAGAACATCTTTTCTATCAGCAGCAAAAGTACAAAGAATTATTATCGATTCTTATTCTTTCCACTGGCGATTTCGTACGTATTTCAATATGATTCCGGTTTTGGGGCAGGTCATGGCACCTGTTTTGGCAGCATTAAATATACGACTAGGGTTGTTTCTAACATCTTCAGCATGTTCTTTGGGCAAAAAAAATGTACCTTAAACACGACCAATATAGCTGTTTTGGTAACAGCAGCTCTCCCTTGGAAATGACTTCCGCATATCTTTTAATTTTCTCGGGATGCCTATTTAAAAATAACAATAGCCCTTTTTTCTTGGCCTATTCCCTTCAAGACTGCTCACTCTATTGTTAGTTGTGAAACATTTTTCAACAGTATCAAATACTTCCTAAGGGTGCATAGGAAAATGTAATTTTGCTCTATTTATTATCCAATTCGGCAATCTAAGCTTCTTCATGCGTGGCTAGTTCTGATGGAGGACGCATTTTTTGTTTCCCTATAGATAATAATATAGGGACAATCATACATAAAATTATTATAAATAGTAAAAAGGGATGGTTTTAAAATGATTAAATCCAGTTGAAAAGGATCAAGTTAGTAAAATGGGGTTATCTCGACAAAACGGCTACAGAGTGTGGATGTGGAGCTGTGTCGCAAACTATGGCTAACCTCCTATCCTGTCCTCTATGCCCTGAAACCTGTAATATAGACGACCTCTGCGCTGCCACTGATAATGCTTAAGAGGTGGCTAAGTTAAGGGCAAAGAGTATTTAACGTACCCTCGACACGAAGAAGAAGATTATTGAAAGAAGAAGAAGTTGAAAAGGATGTGTTCATTTATTGGACACATTTACATGACGAAAACTAGTATTTGAACATGACGAAAATGTTAGTTCATTTACTAGATTTTATGAGCCAGTTAATGAACACACCTGTTCCAATACTGGCCATAAGATAAGAAATCAATTTTCGGAACTACTTCCAAAACATGAATCTTATGGTGTAAAAATAAGTAACATTTTTTAATAAAAATATGAAATCGAAGGTTATCCAGTGAATGAACGACCGTTCATTCACTGGATTTTAATCAATTTTTGGTTTCAATGCTGGAACACCTAATAATTTCCTTAAAACTGACTAAAATGACAACGAAATTAATTTGAGACGTATAGTATAACTATCTTTTAATCAAATTAATAAGCAACTTATCACAATTACTTCAATTTCGGCTACAATGCCCAATCAAAAAAGTTGCATCCTACCCGAGTCCTAAACTCTGGCCCGAACAAATATAACAATACACCACACTGACAACTTTAAACGCTCGCCCTTTTGAAACGAATAGTGTTATAAGAAATTTCTGTTATCACTAAATAGAAAATAAAGTTTCAATCACGAAAAAAAATACTGTGTTGGGTAGAAATATCCTTATTTCTTATTTTTTGGAAAAAACTGCGTTTTGTTCATTCATTGGGGGGTGTTCATTCACTGGAGCACTTACCCTAGCATGTAGCTACATTTTGTAAAAAAAAATGTTATATTATTTAAAAAATTATAAAAAAACGCCTTTGCCTTTTGTCTAAATAATGTGTCATACCATGTAAATTTTGCTAATGCTACCTTCTATTAGCATTATAGGTAAACTATTTATATATTGTTGATCGAAGATAATACCTAGCACGAACCTTGAATGACTAAGATCTGATTTGTTTTACAATTAAGCTCACCGGGAGATTTTATCATAATATAAAAAAGGTTTTAATTAAAATTTAATTTTTGACTAACAGATGCTCGCGGTTTTACCTACGTCCCAAAAGGCCTTAAATAAAAAAAAACGTTACTAAAACTTCTTCTTCTTCGGCTTCTAGGCTGAGTATCAAAATAAAAATTGATTTTAAGTTATACCTCCAGCAATACAACTGGGAAGCCTCATCTAATTTCGTGCAGTAGTTTTTGCGTAATGCGTGTACCAACAAACAGACAGATAACATTTCTTAAAAAAAATGCGTGCCTTCAGTTGCTTTAATAATAACCTCCATATATTAGTTTTTCTTCAATATTTATAATGTACAGACATCGGCCTGTTACAAATTTATTGTATGTATAGTTTTATTGTATAGAATAATATATAACACTCTTTGTCGATGCTGATTTTAATCGGGGTCCACAAAAAGTTTTCCTAGTTCAATAGGTCCAGTATGAGTTGACCTCTAGCTGTACGAAAAGCTTTAACAATGTCAGGTCAGCATATAGCCACTGGCTCTAAATGAATAGATTACATTTTAAATGATATAAGTACCATTTTATCATTATTAATATCTGAAACAGTTTTTTCTAAAAGGTGTAAAAGGTTCATCAAGCACTGTGTACCTAATAATACATAGTATATCACATATTGCGATCAATGTATGCGCCAAAAATAATTACTTTTTTTTCGTTACAATCAATTATTGATGTTAATAGTAATTACAGGTTACCGAATAAAAAAACCGTTACAAATATTTAAAACTAGTTGTGATCCACCGTTTCACATGCGGTTTGTTTTTTTTATCCGAAACACAAGATCACTCGCTGGGCTATATTGAAAATTTCATCAAAATCGGTCCAGCCATTTAGGAATCCATAAGTAGCATAACACTCGGTGGTTGTTTATTATATGGTACTAAAATGATCCGAAAATTGGTTGGTGCATCATAAATCTTAGATATGCCATTTTATACGCAAGAATTCGAAACGTTTACTTTCGTTTAAATCTGGTCTTGATTTGAACCAAAGTAACTAACTAGTACTACTACTGCCTTATTAGTTTATCGGTCGCAACTGAAGCTACCGAAAGTCCCCCATTTCCCATCCCCTTAATCCTCTTGTTAATTAGTGTTATTACTAGGATTTTTCTATATATTTCCCAGTCCCAGATTGAAAATTCATTTGTGCCCGTTTTTACATAACGTGGTTTTCAAAAGATACAAACGAACAGGGGACCGAATTTACTACTTCAATTGAATCAAAATCTTCGATCAATGGTAGTAAATTACATTACAACAGAAAGGTTTAGTGGATCAAACTGTCAGAAATCAACAATTATGAAAACATTCACTATTTTGGGATACGGGCGCTATATGGTATGGTAACTCTAAGACAAAACGGTTTATACTGTAGTTCATACTCTGACATTGCTAAACATTGAAACATGTATTCTAATCACAAATTATTCAAACATATTCATAGACCTGATTAATTAACAATGAAATAAAAGGCAACACGCTTAATGCAACGTTTATGCAAACGTTACAAATGTCAGGTATCGCCGACAATTGGTGCGTGGAGCGAAATAGAGGGAAAGTTCCTCACTGTATGCACTCAAATGTAATATTATGGCATACGCTAATTATGGAGTTACTCATTTCGAGAGCAATTACAAAACTGTACTATTTTATTGCTAAATGTAATATTCGGTAAAAACAATAGATATAGTTACAGATACAAAAGAAAGTAATGACTTTTGTTATGCATTCGCGTTGAAACGGATTAACCGGTTACTGTAATTGTGTGCAGTTGTATAGGCGACTTTCTTCGTTACGGTGAATTAAATAAAAAATGGTTTTGGCAAAAAAAAATAAGTCAACTACCTAATAGTATAATAACTTGTACTTTATCGCTGTGGCTTCCTTAATAGCTCAATAATGTGGGTACAAAATAGACTGGAGTTGAATCAAAACTTTCTGAAACTCTCGAATATTTTTTTAAATAGTACAATTAGACTTGTAACGTTTTGAAATAAAATAATATACGAAATGTCGTAAAATAGTATAATTAAGATTGGAATTACATGTTAGCTTGAGTATGTCGCAAAAGGCAATTTATGTCTTTGATACGATTTGACTGCATTTTGTAAAATTGCAGTTTCGAATTCAAGTCACAGTAGTTTTAAATTAGTACATTATACGTTATATTGTCGTGTGATTTCGACTACAAATTGAACCTCCCCTTCACTTCCTAAACGTGTCGTAAGAAATGTCTGGATTTCTCAGAATGATTGACACCGAATGAATGACCTACTTGTTTTTTTTTTTATTTGTTAAGGGTAACATACAGCACAATATATTACTTTTTAAAACTAGAAGAGTATTACATAGGCCAAAACAGTTCCCACAATAAATTTTTTCAAGTATGCAGACAACGATATTAATAGTTATAATAGTAGTAGAATAATACTTACTAATCATAAGGAATGAATTTAAAAGATACAGCTTTATATATGGCACTTGTGTACTACTTGACGGAAGTTTTAGCGTAGTGGCTGGGCTATCGGCTTCTACACCAATGGGTTGTGGCTTCAATCAACGCATGGGACAAATATTTGTTTAATCTACAGTTAGTAGTTACGGGTCTGGGTGCTTAGTTGTTCCCTCGATCAGGAAAAAGTTTTATGAATATGTAACGATGCCTATAGGCGTAAAGAATTATGGTGTAGTGTTATTTTATGTATTGATTATGCAGTAAATTGGAAGAGAGAACAAGAACTTAATGCTATGTCACGTACGTTGCTGTACATAAATAACTCTAAAGACAGATTGAGAGGTTTTCCTTTTATAAAGTTCGACGCACGATTACGTAGTGATGTTGCTCCAATGCATTGCTCTGACTGCTATTGCTGTGGTAAACTGATCATGTGCTAATCAATTACTAGGACCACACGCCTACATAGGAGTCAGTTCGTTACATCAAGTTCATTTGGCAATACGCATTTCTAATGTCTGGTGTTAACAGACTCCCAAATATTTTAATAATAAGACACTGTTTCAGTCAACTAAACTATGTTCTAAACACATTATGGAAATAAGTAGGTAACATATTATAAACCTATCTAATTCCAATGACATAGATAATAGTTTAATAAACTTTTTTTCTGTGTGACATCGTCAATGTTGACTCTTTTATAATAGAGATTAAAAAAACCTACTTATTTCTTCTTTTTTTTTATTAATACCACACTACCTCGTATTAAGGCTACTCTGAATCCTAAATTTTAGGTACCTACTTACATCGATAATTATATTATAAACTAGCTTCCCGCCCACGGCTTCGCCCGCGTAGTTTCTCGGCTTTTCTATACTAAAATATGTATGTATATATATAAAATATATATAATATGTACATATAAACCTTCCTCTTGAATCACTCTATCTATTAAAAAAAACCGCATCAAAATCCGTTGCCTAGTTTCAAAGATTTAAGCTTACAAAGGGACATAGGGACAGAGAAAGCGACTTTGTTTTATACTATGTAGTGATGTAAACATTGACTCAGTTACTTAAATTAACTGAGTTTAACTCTCCAAAGTAAAAAATAAATACTAACTTAATAAATGAAGACATTGTATTACATAACAGTTTACGTATGCAACTTTGACCATTCAGGTCAAATTAGAAGCTTGATGTTCTAGGAATAAAATTTTGACTGATTTAATAAATATTCAATTGCCATGAAACATAAAATCGATTTAACTGATTTTAATCGATTAACTGTTTTTAAGCAATTTGTTATTACTATTTTTATGTTTGAATTCCTTTGATACTAATTGGGAGATAGTTTGCATATTATTTAATAGATTATTGATACCTAAAGCCGCAAAAATAAGATTTAAATTCAGCCGTAACTAATGTGTTTGAAAACTGATGGCCATATATTGCAACTGGTAATTAATATTATATCTACATTCTACATTTAGAAAGATCAAAAATAAAAACTAAACTAAAATCTACCAGATTTGCTTCTATGACAATAAATGAACATGTCTAATTCATAACATCACATAACATACCATGACGCCTGTATTCCCCGAAGGGTAAGGCAGAGGTGTACTTAATGTAGGTACTTACTTACTTACCTATACACAAAACAGATATATTATAAAGATACTTATACATAAAGTCAATTATAATGTAAATAACAGTAAAATGTAAATAAGAGTAATACTTATTTTGAAGAAAGGAGACAGATTTCAAATGTAATTTTTTAGTTAGTCAACCATGGTTTTTAGGATAAGTTAGTCTTATTGTTATGATATGAAGAAAATTGAGCTCGTTATTGCTGTTTTAATGCAAGTATTTTCCCCAGAATAACGCAGCTTTCATCCAAATTAACACCGAAACTTATTCAAATATCATTTATGAGTAACTTGAGGTTTAAAAATGTGCTAAAAGTCCGTCACCACAGCCCACACAATGCCTTATAAAGCGCACAGATACACTAGTTAGCAAGGCCGCGCCCACTTGGGCCGAGGTGACTGATTCACATACACGGCCTTTTGTTAGAAACTTTATACGTAAATGTAATCGTAGCCTCAGATCAAATAAAAAGTTAAGATGGAACTTTGCGAACAAAGAAGTGAGGCCGGCTAAAACTACGCCTTGCCTAGTATAACACACAATTACACGCACACACTTATACCGAAACTACGCCTTATCTTGTCAGTTTAGCTATCGAGCTATCGAAAGCTCGACTGACAAGATAAGGCGTAGTTAACTAATACATGTGTGCGTGTAATTGTGTGTTGTACTAGGCAAGGCGTAGTTTTAGCCGGCCTCACTTCTTTGTTCGCAAAGTTCCATCTTAACTTTTTATTTGATCTGAGATCGTAGCATCGATAGTCTGTTTAAAATATAGTTTAGCAATACCTAAGCCAAAATAAGAATACATTTTCGATGTTTTAATTAATGGCTCGTTAGGTATGGTTAAATGGTGGGGTATTATTCAAACAGCATCAAATAATGTCCATTTCTTTAACTTCATCGAAATCAATGTGTAAAAACTTTATTTTACAAACAAAATTTTGAAATATACTGCATCATTCTTTGTAAACATCATAAATGGAACCTCGGTACAAAATTTCAGCTGTCTAGGTCTAAGGTTCTAGACAGACGGACTGCATTTCAACTGCAATCCAACCGCAAATTGTCGTTGGGATGCAGTTTGAATGCAGTTGACACGACTGCAATAGAACTGCAAACCAAACGTGCAGTCACAGTTCACACGATTGCACGCCGACTGCAATTGAACTGCAATCGGACTGCACGTTTGATTTGCAGTTCTATTGCAGTCGTGTCAACTGCATAAAAACTGCATCCGAACTGCAATTTGCGGTTGGATTGCAGTTGAAATGCAGTCCGTCTGTCTAGAGCCTAAGGGTTAGGATTTTCCTTACAAAGTTTGAACCCCCACTTTACCCCCTTGAGGTGGAAATTTTAAAAAACTCTTTAGTACACCCCTACACATCAAGCATACACCCTTGAAACAAGTTTAGGCTGAGCGCTGTTTGTCGGCCAGTAAGTCAGGATCGATTCTTATAATACCTATGTGGAGATAAAAGAAGGAGGAAATTTATATATTTATAAAATAATTAATTAAAAATTACCTTCTAGCAATTACCTTCACCAACTGCTCCTATTAATATTAGATTCAAAATTGCAACAAGTATTTATGTTCCTATAAATTGTATTTAGCTCAAACCGATCATCATATTGTTGATTTACCTGCATCGATGTTCCGCTAGTTACATAAGTAAGTGGTTTACGGGACGGCAGAGTTGCGCGCGCGCCGGTCTCAGGTTGAACTTATTGGCTAAGAGCTAGAGTTCAGTTGCTTGCATAACTAAACAGCATTGCTATATAATGTTAGGCAATTAGGACATCGGATTGGTACTAGTGATACTAGATGCTACAGTCTGGCCTAAATTACTTAATCAAGACATGGTTTTAATACTGACTGGTGTCATAGCAGTGACATAGCGACATCGGTAGCTAGGCCATACAAGATTAAATTTGTTAGAACTAATCGCAAAATCTATGTTCCGAAACACAGTGAACTACCATTTTTTTTAAGAAGCCTTCACTTACTAGCAATGTTTATGTATTGTTAACCCCTCGTTCTAAGCTAATTGCTTGTGTTACGAGTGGATTCACATCTGTATTGCAATGGGTGAGTTTCGAACCGGCAACAACATGATCGTAAGTCCGACGCTCTAGCCATTACCTACTTACTATAGAAAACCAAGGTATCATCAGTATTATTCTCGGGCGCCTCACTGAGCTCTATTTTTTATTATTTGTTTTTTTTTTTTATTGAATCGCTTCTATCGTAGTCGGTCTATTGTGATTAACATTGGATGAGTTAATCGCTATTATCTACGCTAAAGGAATAGCTCTATTGTGTCATCTGGGCTTTAAGCATTTGCATTACGCTTGTATATGTCACCGTAAAATTGTAAATACCGATTATAATTGATCTCGCCAGATTGCAAACTCTCGATAAATTGTGAACTCAACTTACTCCTTACAATTATATGACGTTTAACCAATCAGCGCGTCAGGTGCGTTCCGTCGCATGCCATTTGAGGGTTTCACTTCGATAGATTATGACCTACCGAAAAATAATGCGATAAATTGTAAGCGGTACATTGGGGTTCACAATCTATCGACAGTTTACAATCTCGCTAGATAGATTATGATCTAACGATGTTTACAATATTACGGTGACATATTCTCCCACCACGTTCCCCCATATGGTGAAGTGGCGTTCCACAAAGTCTCGCTCAACCTTAATTATTTGAACCTATTTAGGCAATAATGTCATGGGCTTTCGTCGCAATTATATGATAATTTATTAAGCAATTAAGATAGGTAAGGTTTGTGTACCTTTTATTGTAGGCTTATAAGAGCCAGAACCCTAATATGATTAACTGAATTAATAGTAGCAATACTAATATCATTTTATTTAAGTAATTGATCCACAATCAATGATGCAAGTGAAACGACTGCATATTTTCCAACTCGTGTAAAATATAATTACAGTTTCGATTCTCAGATTTAGTATTAAAACTTTCTACCGGTAGCGTGATACGATAATTTGCTAAATACATCCGTTATCATTAAAAGTAAGACAGTTTAGTTCATCAAACACGACAATATTTACCTTTCAGAAAATCAATTTTATAAGTAGTTATTATTTAATATTTATATAAGTGCAGTGATAGCCTAGTGATATGACCATTGGACTGCCAAGTCAAAGGTCTCGAGTTCGAATCCAAGGCACGCACCTCTAACTTTTCGAAGTTATGTGCGTATTAATAATTAATAATCACGCGCTTAAACGATGAAGGAAAACATCGTGAGGAAACCTGCATGCCTGAGAGATTTTCTTGACGGCATGTGAAGTCTGCCAACCGCAGTAGGCTAGCGTGGCGGACTATAGCCTAATCCCTCTCGTATTGAGAGGAGACCCAGCAGTGGGACAATGTAATGGGTTGATGATGATGATTTAATATTCGTCACTGAGTAACGATTACACAACGTCAAGAACTCGCCTACATGCATCTCTCGCTTTGAATATTCATGTTGATGCCATATTAGAATTAAGTGTTGCTATAAAAATAAAGCTATAAGAGCGTGAACAATATTGACCTTTACGTGACAAGTTATACTTAACAATTTAAAAAAGTTTTGAAATGTTTCTAAATGAAACACATTTCGTAAAATTGCAATAAATAGAGTTGGATTAACTATATTTTGAAAATATTGTAAAAGAAGGTGGCTGGCTTTGGGAACTTTAAACTATCTGAAGACATTATCCAACAATGCAAATATAAAGAAAAAATCTTATAAAACCGTACTCATATTTCTCACAAAATCCATAAAAAAAATTGCCCAAGAAACATTCATAACTATCTTCTCACGTTTTAAACACAATGTGAGTAATATTTGTTGGCAGCCGTTGTAATGTTGTTTGTGCAATCTGGTTAACCGAACAGATGATGTCCTAGACCTTGTATTACACACTGCAGCAGGCTACTGAAACTTAAGTACCTTGTACTTCGTCATTTTCAGCCTATGTTAGTCCACTGCTTGACGTAAGCTTCCCTAACCTGCGCCATTTCACCCTGTCCTACACTTTTCGCATTCAGCTTCTGCCAGCAACCTTTCGCAGAATCACTCATCCAAATTAACACTGAATTCAAATATCTTTTATGAGTAACCTGAGGTTTAAAAATTTGCTAAAAGTTCGTCACCGCAGCCCAAACAATGCCTTAAAAAGCGTGCAGATACACGATAGTTAGCAATATACATATAATTATAATAATGCAAAATGTTCACAAAGATATGCATTTTCTAATGAAAGAAAAACGTCTGACGTCGCCTGAAGACGTAAAATATGGAAGAGAAATTCGACATCACAGGCAGTGGTCTCGGTAGCTTAGTTGGTAAAGTGTCTGGTGTACTTAACCAGAAGGACGCAGGTTTAAACCCTGCCTGAGATCAAATTATTCTTTTACCACAAATTTTCTTTCATTAGAAACTTATGGTTTAAGTCATTTAAACTTCATATATTTGTGAATATACATATACAGTAAATTTTCAATCTATTGACTGGATGTAGTGAGAGGCATTTATTGAGACGGTTTCACTATAATATAATAATATTTCTTTATTGACGTAAAATAGTGTACATTAAGTAAAGAATTCCCTGACTCCTGCGCTAGTGAATACTGCACTATACCGTTGTTCAACATAAAAAAAATATCTTCAATTATATCGAAACTAATTTTGTTGGATAACGACCTTGTTGCACCCAATGCTTCAATTTAAAAATATGTCATGTTTCCAAATATATTAATAACTATAACAGTGCTAGGAATTTCAAAATGTGTCATTTTTAAATTACCTACTACTGATTTTGAAATACATAATTTTCAAACTACTTAATCGTAAAATAATTACAGACACTGAGTAACTCTTATTTTTGCTTTAAAGTTTGCCAACCCGCGTTCGCGTTAGTTAGCGTGGGGACCATTATATCTGTGGTGGGGACTATAGCCTATTCCCTCTTATTCTTAGGAGACCTGTGCCCAGCAGTGCGTCAATCTAATCGGTTAATGATGATGATGAAACTAAGCTTAAAGAAAAAATATGATTGCAATACCAACGTTTCATTCAAAATTTCTATACTTATGGATTGCTTGAGATGGTTTGGAAATAATTTCGACTTCTGCTTACTCCAAGGTCGAGATATTGTATGATTGCCTGTTTGAAAGATTACCTTAACTGTCAAGGCTGATCGGGTTTTACATGTCATTGGAATATTTTTATACCATATTTTATTTTACGAAGTAAGTTAGCTAAGTTTTATTTTATTCATTGGTATTTTTTGCTTTTCCTCAAACGAAGTCGTTATAGATACCAAGTGGAAACGTTTTCGTATTTAAACGCTTATAATTAAATACATTTTGAGTTTTACCTATCAACACTTGTAGATTTTTCAGGCAGTAATTTTTTTTTTTTTTAAAAAAAAAAGCTTACTAGCAATGTGGGTCACACATTACTAGTAATCTTGTTAACCCCTCGTGCTAAGCTAAATGCTTGTGTTACGAGTGGGTTCACGTCGATAGTGCAATGGGTGAGTTTCGAACCGGCAACTACATAATCGCAAGTCCGACGCCCTAGCCATTAGGCTACCGCCGCTTACCTATCAACACTTGTAGATTTTTCAGGCAGTAAATATTATTTTGACAATTAAAGATCGGAAACGATCTCATATTTTGCTGCCAAGTCGTTTTAATCATCAAAATAGAAAAAAAAAGATTCCATTGCTATTAATAGAAAAAAATGAGTGACATTGAATACTTACACAGTGTGACGACGCCAATATTTATTTTAAACTCGATTACTCAACAATGAAGATTCCACTCTAATAATTTCTGAATGTCACACTTCAAACTTGTCAATTCATCTTGACTATTCTCATATTAAGTTCTAAATGCTACAAAAAGTTGCCTCATTAGCTTGCTAAGTGAGGCTGCTATACGAGAGGTCCTGGGTGTAATTCCCAGGTCGAGCAGTGTGATTGAGTTTTTCTATGAAATTCTCAGAAGCAGCTCTTAGTTTGGATTTGTAGCCGGTTAATGGTAATAGGCTCGCTCCCTATTACATGGGTCCCTATCGGCGAACGGTGGGAGTATTAAACACACCTCTGCCTAACCCTTCGGGGAATACAGGCGTGATGGTATTATGGTAAGGTATGTTATGTCCCACGTTAAACAAACTTATACACCTACACAAAAAAACCTTGACACACCGAGAGCGTAACAAATGGTCATTCAATATCCGATAAGATAATCTATTGTTTAACGATTAAACAATGGACAAAAAGCTCAATGTGGGAGCAACGACCATGTCTAATCTACAGTATCAGTGTCGAAAATTAACCTTATTCGCACTTTTAAACAGAAATTCCGCTGAATCCTATAGTAACATAACATAACATACTATCACGCCTGTATTCCCCGAAGGGTTAGGCAGAGGTGTACTAATGTACATCCACATTTCACCGGTATGTTTAGGTCCCATGTAATAGGGGGCGAGCTTATTGCCATTAACCGGGCACAAATCCAGACTCCGAGCTGCCACTGGAAATTTCATAGGAAAACCCAATAACACTTTGCTCGACCTGGGGATCGAACCCAGGACCTCTAGTGTGGCAGTCGTGCTAAGGACCACTAGACTAATGAGGCAATCAATCCTATAGTATCCTATTTTACATGAAGCGATTAGATGGTAGATGTCCGAGACCTAATTTGGACCTATAATAAGACCTATCCTTAGGATAAACTGGCTGTCAGGCTTTTCGGGACTGTCGTTACGATTGTTATCGGTATTTAGGCCCGGAGGGGTCTCGGTCACCCATCTATATACTAACCGCAGCAAGCTCAGCTTGGTCTTAAAGGTCGATAGGTCAGCGTTCTAACATTACACAACTACGAGCTCTCTCGGTTGAGAGACAAACTGAGACTGAGAAATATCAGTAACACGAAGCGACTGCCATCAGACTTCCTCAACCCAATTTTTGGGCAATACCGATATCTCGAGATTAAACTGGTTGTCAGGTTTTTAGAGTTACTGACAACCTCGAAGGATTGTCATAGGTGATCGTACCACAACCGGGATCGACGGCTTTATGTGCTCTGCGAGGTGTGAAGGTGTGGTAAGAATAGTCACCCGACAGACCGCGGCAAGTGAAGCTTAACCTTGTAAATCGATTGATCAGCTTAGATTCTGGATGAAGGTAACTAGCTTCCACGACACAGGGAATCTTAGTATGGAAACTAGTGCGATAATTTGTATAGCACTAAGTTTATTGGGACAGTAAAGTTATTTATTATTTATAGATAATTACTTAGCCATTAGCCCCTCCATATTCACTCCCTCTTGTACCTTCAAGTTCTTACCCAGTATTACGAGATGTCGTAGGTAGTCGTAGAAGTGATTCTTTTCTTCTCTTTTATTGTTCGCTTTCTTATTGGTATAATCTTGTGTTTATTACCTACTCGTACATACCTATTTAACGCTTTAGGATCGATCTTGTTACCTGTTTGTCTCTAAGCTGCTATTATTAGTTTTAAGCGGAATCTACGATATTCCAGACAAACTTCAGTTGATTTTGGTGTACTGTTTTGAAACCTAGATCTTGAATAATAGTTTTGATATTTCCAATCATTTTCCACTGTGAAATTATGCGTTTTAGTTGCTATGCGTAAATAAACAATAGAATCAAGAAATTTTCTGCCACAATTGTAGTGCTGAGTGAAAGTTATTTTCCCATGCGTAATACTACGTACAATAATACAATAGTAACGTTTTGTACCTGCAAGTGTTAACACCATTAGCTATTCTGTGTTTTATTGCTTTGTAACATAGGGTCTGAGTGGGATTCAGAAGTGTTGCCTGTAATATGTGTCATACTGGTAATCTGGTATCATGTTGACGCGAGTCTGTGACCTGCATTTTTATTGTACCTACTTGATATAATAACAGACACAAACGAGACAAACTCTATTAATATTAGCGTAGCAATCTTTTTCGGCAAATACCCTGTAACACTATAATAAATTTAATATTCTGCACACTACGCTAATCTGCTAATGTTAAGTTTAGTACTAAGTTATAAACATTGTATTTTCTCTGTAAGTGATTTGTTAATCTTTTGAGAAAATAAATATCTTAAACCATAATATTCTAATATACTATCAGACATGTATTCCCCAAAGGTATAGGCAGAGGAGTACTTAATGTTCGCTGGTATGTTTAGGTCCGAGCCTTATTGTCATTCATCGAGCACATATCCAAACTCCGAGCTTCTACGGAAAATTTCATAGAAAAACCCAATAACACTTTGCTGGACCCGGAAATCGAATACAGGACCCTGATTTGACTGGATTCCTGTCTGCTTTATTTGTGGCCTTCTGTGGTAATGTTCCAAAAACCAGATAGCGAAGGAGTTTACTTGTCGTAGGTACTTGGGTTGGGGAATATAGTGTATGGACTAATTTGTGTCTTCTATTTTCTAGGAGTCGAGATGCAGAAACCCACCCACCGCGCCGCAGAAGATAGAGCGAGTCATAACTCTGTGTCAAGATGAAATTAAAATATCCATACTAAGAGGTAAGTGTTCATTCCACCCACATAAATTGCTCTTAAAAAAAAACAATGAAACTATTTAGGTATCTACTCAATTTCAGAATTAAAAAAGGATAAAGAATTGGAAATGTTCAAAATAAACGAGAACCTGGACGAGTTACTTATGAAACGTTCGAAATATAATTTTATTTCAATTATTTTTAACATTACTTAAAACATTATCAATAGTTTTTAACATAATAGATACTTTGGTACCAAACTTGTAATAGTTGCAATACACTAATTCAAGTGTTCACGAACCATATTTATACGCACGAATAATCAATTAAGTTCTTTGTTTGTAAAATTATATTATCATTGAAATCCATTTTTTTCTCATAGCTTAAAACCTTGTGCATGCATACTATATTCATAACGATTATTTTACAACTTTAACACAATCGAGTGAAGGGAAGATCCGTAATCGTAATACCAAGATTCCATTTGATATTTTAATTGGGAAATACTTTGCTCTAGATATTATATGTTTTGAATTTTGAATCTACTGATCTAAATTCAAAATTCTATTAGCATGAATTATGCTAGAATAGATTTCACCCGCAGATTCATTCGCGTGGATGAAAACACAACAAAGACTTCAAAATCGGATCATTAGGTAATTTCTGAGATTACTCCCTACATCTACATATTCGTAAAACCTGACAGACAAAAGCAATTTTAATCTTTATAATATTACTAGCACGCGGTTTCACTCGCATCCTTCAGGACATTTTGAGGTAAAAGATAGCTTAATATATCCTTCTCCAAGGACCAATTTATCTTAACACCGAAATTTATCAAAAGTTTTAGGCAAGAAAATGTTACATTTTCTTGCCTAAAACTTTAGGCAAGAAAGAAGTATATAATACCAGAAGTATATAATTTTCATCATATCAGTGATGTTTGACTTGACTTCAAAGAGACACGGGCTGCTTTTCTATCCTGTCTATAGGCCGACCGTTTAACTCGCGTATCGCCTGCGCGGTAAGAAGGGAGCGGGGGCGGGTAACGCTACACACGAAGTCAATAATCCAAAGATTTATCTCGAGATAGACATTGTTGGTAAAGAATAAAATAATAAGTATCTTTTTAACCATCCGCTAACATCTCCCCCCGCTCCCTTCTTACCGCGCAGGCGATACGCGAGTTAAACGATCGGCCTATAGTACCTAGTAACAAAAACTGACATCACCAAGTGACATTCTTTACCATAAAATGCCTGAGTCTACCTACTCCTGGGTACCATAATCTAACCTTAGACGATAGCCTTACTCTTCTCATTCTAAGATTAGACCCTTGCTGAGCAGTTGGCCAGCAAATGGAATGATGATGGATACCTAATAGTCCTTTTTTTGGCTTCTGCCATTTTAAATATTTACTCCTAATCAAATCAAATCAAATGTTTTTATTTCAAATAAGCTTTCACAAGCGTTTATGAAACGTTATTGACTCTAGTTGCACGGTTCCAAAAAGTCGATCCTATAGAGAAGAATCCGGCAAGAAACTCCATGGACACTCTTTTAAAATATATTGTGTTTACATAATTTGCTGGTACATTATGTCGATAACAGGATGTGAGGACATTAGAGGTTTATGTCATAATTAGCCTGAAGTCGGGACTAAAATGAAAAGAAGGTTCTCAGCAAATCAGAACGCAATACACATAATAACAACATAATAACATAACATACCATCACGCCTGTATTCCCCGAAGGGTTAGGCAGAGGTGTACTTAATGTACACCCACAGTTCGCCGGTATGTTTGGGTCCCATGTAATAGGGGGCGAGCCTATTGCCATTCACCGGGCACAAATCCAGACTCCGAGCTGCTACTGAGAATTTCATAGAAAAACTCAATAACACTTTGCTCGACCTGGGGATCGAACCCAAGACCTCTAGCGTAGCAGTCGCGATTGGGACCACTAGACCAACGAGGCAGAGGCAGAGTGCAGCAACGCAATACACATCATCAAAAAATATGAACTAGGATAACTGTAAACTACTTAGACATAAATGGCTACGCACCCATCACTTCATTGCATAGGCTATGCTTTACTACTACTACTGGTTGTTAATGTAATGATTAATCCTTACTTAATAACCCGTGAACCGATACAAAATAATATTTTTTAAATACTAAAGCTAGAATTTCCTCATTAATCAATGCAATCAATAACAATAACAGACAAAATTAAAATCATTTACATAAATGCTTGGACATACATTAAATGCTATCCTATATCCGAAGCGCGTAGTCTGAAGGTATCAAATCTCGATCGTGAACACGCGCAGTCAAGGTCGGCGTACGCGCAGGGAAAGTAAAGGCTCACCGCAACGAGACGTACTTGACGCTGGCTCTACATTCATACGACCAATTACATTATCTACATTTGTTTTGTTTTTATCTTCTAATATTGTAAGCAATGAGATCTTGTGAAATTTGATATTTTGTAAAGAATAAAACGTGGAATTGGTAGTACCTCCATTTATTTCAGTTGTCATGTTAATGATCAGAGGTAAAGGAGTGCAATGATTACCTCATTGATCAATGCTCGGTAATGCTGCAAAGCGTAATTTTGATTTCTAGGTCGAACTAAATATTCTAAAGACCTCATTCTTGCATATCTGTACTAATATTATAAAAAGGTAAAGTTTGCGAGTTCGTGACGTTGTAGGGGTAATCTCTGGATCTACGGAACCGATTTTGAAAATTCTTTCACCAATAGAAAGCTACATTATTCCTGAGAGACATAGGCTATAATATTATCCCGTTAAATGAAAACAAACGTACTTATAGTCCACGCGGAAAAAGCCACTAGCGGGAAGCTAGTTTTAATAAATTAAGTCCACCACAAAAACAAGCGAGTAATGGATGGATTAAAATGGGACTACTTATAATCATACTCTACCAATCAGAAAATAATCGTCAAAATCGGTTAAGAAAACAACAAAGTTATATGCATATTTTCAAATAACTTTGTATTATACAAAGTCGTCCTTTAAACCAGATTATATCGGTTCTCTCGGCTACATTTATCGAATACGAATTTGTCATAATAAATATACCAATGATTTACTATGAAATAAAACTACTTTTTACGGATTTTATCGCGTTATATTGATATTTTCAGTAGTTTTATTTCTATGTCTAATATTCGCGTAAGTGTTAGAAACCAATGTTTTACTAATTCATCCTGCGATGCAATGCAACAAAATGAACAGACAAAATCTTTAAAAACTTTCTAGCTCCGTGCTCTGTTTAATATTTGTATGCTCTTTTGTGCAAGTACGCTTGCCGACTACTAATTGTTTTGCTCAATCTCTTTCAACTAATATTACTAGTCGTAAACTGCATTGTTAAGTGGCCTCTGACGGACTTTTGTATGGAAAATACTAAAATCTGGGGTATATCTTTTCGGCATATATATTACATATATATACTATGTATGTAATATAAAAATAGATTTAAAAGGGTTATAAAGCAGCAATTTCATAAAAATACCTTGATCCCGATTTGTTTTTTTTATTGCCAGAATGACGTATTTTACTATATTATTTATTATCGGTCGACCGCGTTTTCTTTCGCATCTCAAAGGACTTTTTGTGTAAAAATGTCCTATGTCCTTCCTAGGGTGTCAAACTATTTCTATACCAAATTTTATATAAATCGGTTCCGCAGTTTAAGCTTGATAAGGTACCAGACATACAGACCGAGTTTCTTTTGCATTTATTTTGGGTATCTATGTATTAGACGAATTCATCCAAATATAACTTATAATATTAAAATTCATATCTTTGAAGACAGTGCCTATTTAACAAAGTGTTAAATAGGCACTGTCTTCAAAGATATGAATTTTCTTATTAAAGAAAATTTCTAGTGAAAGAAAAATTCGATCTCAGGCAGGGTTTGAACCTGCGTTTAGAATTTTCTTCACTAGAAATTTTCTTTTATTAGAAAATTCATATCTTTGTGAACATTTCGCAATATTTAATGCTAAAAAATAATAAAAAAGAAGCATAGGTACTCTACACTTGAAAATTTTTTTCGTTTTACGGTGATTCGTTTTTAGAGAGATATCTATTAAATATCTAGATATCGATATTACTTATAGGATATTAATGTAGATAAATATAGACTAAAGACGGACGATAATTATCACATTTTTTTTCTGCGGAAATAAAATTTAAAAGTTATATGGTTAATTAATTAAAGGACACTGATCTGACATCTATATTAAATTAATAACAAAGATCTAATACATAAAGTAAACATTAACATTTAGCACAAAATAGATCAAACGGAATCCACTCACACGTTGACCTTATCGGGAATTATCGGACATGTTCTAGAGGTCATATTTTCAAGATCAAATTATTGTAATGCACGTATTATGAACTAATTTTGAAAGCCTTGATATTATCTTCATTCACAATGTAGATATGTCTGTATGTAGGTATCTACATAAATCATGCTATGTGCTACCCATGGATTCATAATTTTTACATACCATCACGCCAGTATTCCTCGGAAGGGTAGGCAAAGGAGTATCTACTAATGTACATTAACAGTTCGCCGGTATGTTTAGACCTCATGTAATAGGGGCCAAATCTATCGGCCGGAAACAAATCCAAGACCGAGCTGCTGCTGAGAAAACCCAATAACACTTTTCTCGATTTGGAAATCAAACACAAGACCTTTTGCGTAGCAGTTGCGCTAATGCACTAGCCTAATAAGGCAGTTAAGTGATTCGTCGTAAAATATTTTGGATGTATGTTGCAGCAAGACATTGGCGTAGGTCATGTGAAATACTTACAAAAAAAACTGTCAGAATACTTTAATATAAATCTTATACGCGATGACATACTAATGAGATACTTAAAACTAACCTAAATAGTACTCACATTTGACGTGAAGACGAGTTGTATATTATAAGACTGACTATATCATCAACCCATTACATAGTCCCAATGCTGGGCACGAGTCTCCTCTCAGTATGAGAAAGATTAGACTATAGATCACGCTAGCCTACTGCGGGTTGGCACACTTCACACGCCGCGCCGTCAAGAAAATCTATCAGGCATGCAGGTTTCCTTACGATGTTTTACTTAAAATAATTCTTCCGTAGAACTAATTGCTTCATTATTTATTTAATTTAAGTATTTTTTTATGTTCAATTTTGTATATTTTTTTGGCTTCTTATTTGTTTGCAATGCCTCTATAAGGGCAATTAACAATTTCCTTTCTGTCTAATCACAGAATGTTAATACAAAGCAAGTACAATTTATACAATTCTTTAAAACGTTCACTATTAATGCATCCTCCTTTAAGCAATAATGCCTGAATATCCCCGTACAAAATGCCAAAAAGCCATTGTTTAATACAAAGTAGGTAAAACAGGGCTAATACCCCATAACAATGAGGTTAATGCTATAACGGTTGATGGTTTAAATCTGTAAAGCTGCTTACGTCACGAGAAGCGTCCTCGATGCATATTGACAAGTATTGCAAGACAGAAACGAATGACAAGTTAGTTTGCATGGCTATACGAGTATTAACACTATACTGAAATTCGCGTAAAGATAGAAACTACGGTTGTACAGATCAAGAGACTAAAATAGGAATCAGCTGGGCTAAAATAACCGTTATCTGAATCATAATAAAATTTAATTTCTCGCCCCTTATTACATGGGACCTAAACATACCGGTGAATTGTGGGTGTACTTTAAGTAAACCTCTGCCTAAGCCTTCGGGGAATACAGGCGTGATGGTATGTTAATAAAATTTAATTTGTAAATTTACTAAGAATCTGTTTATAAGTTTTAAATATTTTGCATAAAGCATAGCAAAATCAGCCTATATATAATGTTCCCAATGCTGGGACACAGGCCTCCTCTCGATGAGAGGCAGTGGGTCTTAATCCACCATCCAGATTGGTTGGTCATATGTGTTCGAATTTTTGATTATAGGTAGGTCATGCCGATTTTTCACGATGTTTCCTTAGCCTCGATATAACTACAGACCGGAGATAGCTTTGTGTTGATTTCTGGGTTTTAAGTGATTATTAAATAATTCCAATGACAATTAAGTGCATGCAAATATGCTGAACGTTACGGATGCGTTTGAAATAATCATGTTACAAGTGTCATATTAATACGGTGGAACTACAGATAGTATCCCCGACGAAGTCAAAAGCGGAGTTCTCCAAAATGTTGCTTTTGACATTTACCTGTCTTATGTCTGATAATACCGTGTTGGCACGTCACCAGTCACTTATAAGGAAGGTTGAAACTCGTAACTGTATTGCCTGAGATCATTTTCTGACTCATGAATCCATTCTGAACGAAATATAACCATACTTAGCAAATAATTACTAGTGTTAAGATATATTGTCTGCTGAAATTAGTCTTTAAACACCTGTGCATACATTGAGTAGATTTAAGAATTGCACGTTCAAGAACATGAATATTAAGGCCATCTAAAAGTACTATTAGTATACAATGTGTGAGTACTTATTTCATTTATGACTGTTTGTATTTTTAACCGATTTCAAAACAAGAAGAGGTTAGTTGTACCATCATGTCTGTATTGCCCGAAGGCAGGCAGTTAGGCAGTGGTATATTTAATATACACCCACAGTTCGCCGGTATGTTTAGGTCCGAAATAGTGGGCGAGCGTATTGCAATTCACCGGGCACATAAACAAACTCCGAGCTGCTACTGAGAATTTAATAGAAAATCATTTTGCTCTATCTGGGAATCGAACCTTAGACCTAACATAACAGTCGTGCTTAGGCCCACTAGACTAATAAGGCTGTCAAGTTATTCGTTTTATTTGTTAGCGCGTTAACTTCCTTAACTATAGGTATATTTTTGATAATAGAGCATGCCCCATTTTAGTATCTATACATATTAATTTCGTAGATGTTTTTAAAGGATTTAAATATTCCTTCCACTAATGACATGTCTTCATGTCATATCGTAACTAATACAACCCACACAAGTATGTCTATATCCAGCTAATCGCCGATTTCATACAATATCTATTAATTTGATAACTCCATATAGTAAAAAAAATATAGTAATGAAGTGTTATGTATACATGCTACATAGTTATGTGTTCTGACAAAGATTGTGTAATACGATACGATCTGACATATGTTTCAAAACGCTGCCTGGTTTTGTTAGCAGTCTTCATACACCCTTTGGCGGATATTTTTTATAACTAAATTTTTATACATCGAGGCAGATGTTCCTTAGCTGCCTGTTTTCCTAACTCTTTTGTTGACCGTACCTATAAAAATCTGTTTAAAAATTTCGCAACTTTTCGTGAACTGATTTGGAATGTACACTTGAGGTCAAACGCAAGTACACTCCTGACTGACCAAAAATGGTGCGATGGTCGTTCGGTTGCTGTTACGGAACACCAACATTTTTCGCATTATTTCGAGTTATTAGCGTGCAATTAGCTCTTGCATTACGCTGTTATTAACATTACCAAAAAGTCCCGACCAACAGAAAAACATCAACAGAATGCAACTGTTTTTTCTTGATTTGTTTGTTTATGTAACGTTTCTTTGAAAACTGTTTATTAAGACGTGCTGCCTCAATTTCCTGTAACTTTATTGGTATTTTCTCATAAATTTTAGCGACGAGCTACAAAATTTCGCTTGCAACAATCAGTAAAAAAGTTGATAAGTTGCAAAGCCAGTTTTACAAGTAAATTACTTGCACTTTTACTACGAAGCTTGACCTTAGTCTATTTACGTGTTTTAACATTGCATTAGTCCATATTACTTATAATCTACTTTTTGTTACGATATATCTAAAACTATAATTTGGTATATCCAAAGATTATAAAAACGGGTATATGTACCAAATACATTTCTTAATTATGAGTTAAGAAACAGTGCTTGTTCTAAAATTATTTTTATGTTACCTACCGTAAAAGGCGACTCTAAATAAAGAGATAGAGGGAAAGATACACGTCTCAAAATTGTCTTAAATACCTATCATAACTAATGCTTAACATAATTACATAAATTAAAATTAATTCCTATATCCAATTACTAAACGCATGAATCCATCTATCCCTATATTGACCCATAAGCAGAGAACAACATTCTAAACTGTCGGATTGTGTTGTAATCGGCTATAGTTGACCCATATACGAGTCGGTTGCAGCTTGCATCACGTTGCATAAGTCGTAGGTTTCACCGCACCACGGCGCTAGGACATGCGATGTGCACTCGAGTGTACCTGCCCGCGGATTTGCGAAATTGCAATTGCTGTGTACGTGTGTACCCTTATTTTATTTGCTAGAACTTACTATGGCATGCTGCCAATGTTTTCTTCGCGCGGCCGGTCTTAAGGAAAATTTTTACGAAATTTCGGTATGTTGATACTCTAAATATATGTAATCATGATGACTGGCAGTACTGAAAAATTTTTGAATATAATTTAATATACTTACATAGGAATAGGAATCAGGAATCAGTTGGCTAGGTCTTTGTTAACGAAGACCTGATCCCAACATAGCGTCAAAATTTTGCAATTCTAAGAGAATATTCGCTCTAGCAGTATGACCAAACGGCGAATGATGTAAGATAATGATATAACGAAATTGCACCTTACAGCATCTCAAACCGACGATGTGGTTCACTCATACTTAATAGCTAACACCGCAAATGTCAATTCCATAGCTTTGGCCACGTAAAGGCCTATTCATACAACGCAAAATCATAATAGAGTATATACCTACACTTTCCCATAGATATTTTTTTAAATCGTACCTACTATACAAACCAATCCTTACATAATTATAAAACAGACCCCCGTCACGTCTGACTAATAAAACAATTGAACGGATTTTCTCTAATTGTCGGAGTGAGTCATGAGGAAGGTTTCGTGGAAATTGATTGAAATATGACGATAATAGTGGAGGGCGACTGAAAGGGTTGTTTACCCCCGCCCTGCTCTGCGCCCGCGCCTAGTGTCGCTATGACCCGCAGTGACCTGTGTTGTGCGCGTATGATTGCGGATAGGTACTTAGTAAAGGTACCTACTTAAAATTTTTGGGACAAAATGTAAAAATTATTGGATTCGATTCAGTTACTATACTAAAAATAATGTTGTATATTACAGTATATTAGTCTATACTACTAGTGCACTATCGCGACCTTTAAACTAAATACGTGACCCGCATACAATGTGATTGCAGCTTCCAATCAAACCTTGAATGCCAACTGCTTGGTGACTTGATTCAACATTGATGAGTATCGAATTATCTGTACTAATATATATGTATCTAATAAAGCTGAAGAGTTTCTTTGTTTCAACTCGCTAATCTCTGGAACTACTAGTCGGATTTGAAAAAATATTTTTGTCTATGATTGTCACATTGATGAGGAAGGCTATAAGACTATCTATCATTACGCTACGATTCTTAGGAGCGAGGCAAAGCGGGTGGAACCGCAGGGCTCGGCTAGTCGAAACATAAAATTCAAAAGTGCTTTTTTTACACAAGCTAAACCTGGAGGGTGGTAGATCCCGTAATCAGCTAATATAATAATATATTTAAAATTGGATTTATAAAATGGTGATATATAAAAGCCTGGATCCTGCTGGTCCATGGATTAACTGAAAATAAACTCTATTTTTATTGTGATAAAAATCAAAATTGATGTTACTTTACCCAACATTCTTTAGGTAAAATATCATAATAATTCACAAATAAGTAGGTTTTGATTGCGAGGCTAACGTCCCAGAGAAAACCAAATAATAATTTATATCTTTGATGCTATAGATGCAGCTCCAATCGCATGCATAATTAAAAAAATAATTTAAGAACTGGTATTTAAAGTAAATGCTGTGCTTCTAAAAATGTTGCACCTTATCTGTCTTGTAACCAAGAGCTCTGCTCTACTTAAAAGAACATTAAAGCTAGAGCGAAACTATTATTTCCGTTGTAATCGTCCATTTTATTAGTGTCCGTTCTACATAATTATTATATACCTACCTAAATGCATTTTTTTTCTTTATAGCTGACCTCGTTGATTTATGATGGACTATCCTCCGTTTGTGACTAGGTATATTCGCCGAACCCAAGTGATCGTTTTAACATGTTGAAAAAACGTTTCGCCGTTTCAAAATGTTGAAGAAACGATGGCCTATCTTACTAATTTCTGTCAAACCATGTACTTACATTGAATTAGAAAACTTAAAAATTGGTAAAGTCATTCTCAAGTTATCGTGTGACCTAAGGAAATAGAGAAATAGATAGAAATCAGTTCACTTTTTTTATGAAATCTGTCGTTCCTACCTATGAAGCTAAATAAAAATTCTACAAATTCTATTAAGTATTACTTATCAGCACTACTAAAAGCATCTCTCGTGTCAGCAAGATACTAATTTTAAATATTATAATCTTGCTGGAAGATATCCGGGATGAAAACATAAAAAGCGATACCCGAATCTACCATATAATTATACCAAAATAATAAATATAGCGATATTCAAATTAAAAAAATAACTATTCAACGTACTTAATCAATTCAATCCATTCTGTCCACACCATCTTCGGACGCTGCTAAAAAGTTGTGCCATTTAATCACGATTCTTCATGAATAACTTTTGCTTGTTATGTTACACGACTGCCTCGTTGGTCTGACTGCCTCGTTGGTCTAGTGGTCCCAATCGCGACTGCTACGCTAGAGGTCTTGGGTTCGATCCCCAGGTCGAGCAAAGTGTTATTGAGTTTTCTATGAAATTCTCTGTAGCAGCTCGGAGTCTGGATTTGTGCCCGGTGAATGGCAATAGGCTCGCCCCCTATTACATGGGACCCAAACATACCGGCGAACTGTGGGTGTATATTAAGTACACCTCTGCTTAACCCTTCGGGAACACAGGCGTGATGGTATGTTATGTGATGTAACTTTTGCTTGTGAATAGTGTAAAAAGGTACGATGGGGCTGACATATTATTTTAATAAAAGCCCCTAAATATAAATAGATTAAAAAAAAAAACGTACTTAATCGATTGGTGGTGTGTGGGAGGTTTACCAGCAGGAAGCTTGCAGTAAATGAGTTTCCTTTGGTTTTGCTAGGATATTGTAACATACATAATTGTCTAATTATATTGGTTTACCTACTAACATTCGATACAGTGGTTATTTACGATAACGATTAGGAACTAATTGGTCTTGTTTTTTAGATGTGGATCTCAATATCCTTGGTATAATTAGATACTGTTAAGTTTTTAATTACTGTAATTATCTTTCTTCACTTGTCAATTACGTGGTTTTTTTTTTATAAATTTCTGAGTCACCGCTCAGAAATGTGCCTATTACTTATTTATTTTCATAAATATGGTACATTAACAATATAATAATAAGAATAGTCACTAAATTTTTCCCTTAAAAAGTACAATTTTTAAAAATAGGTATCTATTCAAATCTAATTTCGAGTAAGAAGAATTTTACTAAGTCACATTGGCATGTAAATTAGGTGTAATTTAGGTAAATATATGGTTAATTTGTAGCCGTGTCTGAACTTCTGCCTAACCATTTGGGGTATGTTATGTTATCTTGTGAGCTCTCGAAAATCATCATTATGGTTATCTCGTAAAACTTTTAATAACACCGACGTAACTTTCTGCTCTTTAAACCTATACGATGTCCCCTTATATATCTACTTACTGCTTATTATGCTGTTACATAAGCTATGCAGCAATGAGAACTGCATGCTACCTACTTCCCTTACGAGGTTTTAATTAGGTGTTCAAGTTTCCAGTTAACGATTGCAACAGCGAGTTTCTGATGGATTACCGTGGCCAATTACTTTACACGCATTACAGTGATGCAGCGCATATTTCTTATATTTACGCGAAAAGAGAATGTTATTATTGTTTTAGAGAATATTTAATACTTATTAATTATCGTATTCCATGATCATCCAACATATTATGTTGTCCAACTGCTAGACTGTCTCCTTTCAGAATAAGAGGGATAAGGCTTTAGTCCACCACGTTGGCAGAGTTCACACATCATCGAGACATTCTCGTTTTATTAGGAGGATTTTATAAGGCTAGGATATGATTTTATTGTGTTTTCATCCACAAAGTTACGAGAGAAAGCTAGGTAACTATTCTATACTTAATTAATTATTTCAATGACGCCCCTATCGGTCTCATGAGACCTAACAATAGATTTTGGATTGTATCTACATATACTAATATTATAAAGAGGTAAAGTTTGTGACGTTGTAGGGGGTAATCTCTGGATCTACTGAACCGATTTTGAAAATTCTTTCACCAATAGAAAGCTACATTATTCCTGAGTGACATAGGCTGTACATTATGCCGAAAAATTAAAAGGAACGTATCGTCCACGCGGGCGAAGTCGCGGGGGGAAAGCTAATTTATAATATGCGACTTGAAGGGTTAGACAATCATTTTATTATTCAGAACATCAATACAGACAGAACAGTCAATATCATCGATATATTTATATAGAAAAATCAGATTCAACCTTACAATAAATCGTCTAAATCACGTTTAAGTATCTCGATATCCAGAACCATCGTGGTATCGAAAGTAAGCGGTGTTGTGGCTGCCTCGTGACCCAACTGTCCTACATACCCACAGCTCACTACTAAATAAAATATACTAACGCAAGACTACTAGTTCTACCACTAAGTGGCTATGAAATCTTACTTGTGAAGCAAGATATTCTGTTATAACAAGCTATCAATGATGACACCGGCACCGCGATGGACTGCGAGGCTAGAGAATCTAAGCTAGAGACGATATAATAACAACATATTATCACGCTTATATGCCCTAAGGGTTAGGCAAAAGTGAACTTATTTATATACAGTCAATAAAAGAGTTAAGTGTACAGACAGCCCACGATATCTACGTTTTGACTTATATTGCGTTATAAATAACTAGTTGTACGTTGGTTAATTAAAACCCAAAGGAATTTTTGAGACTACTTATAACTTTTTCTATTTATCCAAAGGATGATGAATGATCCAGATGTCAAATCTTCACTGTATCAAAAATCTGTTCAGCAGTTTAGACATAAAATGCAAACAGACAGATTTATTTTCATTTTCAACCGACTTCAAAAAGGAGTAGGTTCTCAATTCGTCTGTGTTGTTTTTTTTTTATGTTTGTTACGCAATATGGATCGATTTTAAGTATTGTTTTTCCTATAATTAGTATGGATTATCCGCCAAAAGGTTTTATCACTTGCGTTTTGACGCATAATTATTGCATGATACATGAATACACAATCAATCTCGTGTGGGTAACGTGTTTATATAATGTCATACTTTAAGAATATTATTGTAACATCCCAACATGTAACTGTTTTTGACCGTAATAAATAAAATAAATCCGTCAAATAACAGAAGTCGTTAGCTGCGTGTATGCAACTTTTGTCGACTGTACAAACAAACAACATAATAACATATCATCATGCATGTAAACCCCGAAGGGTTAGTCAGAGGTGTACCTACTATCAATGTACACCCACTCTTCGCTAGTACTATTAGGTCCCATTTAATAAGAGCCGAGTCTATTGTCCATTAACCCGGCACAAATCCAGACTCCGAGCTGCTACAGAGAATTTCATAGAAAATCTCAATAACACTTTGCTCAACCTGGGAATTGAATAGGACCTCTAGCGTAGCAGTCTCGCTTGGGACCACTAGACTAACAGAGGCAACAATCAAAATTTTTTAACAAACAAACACATGCCCCTATTTGAGCAGCTTACTTATTCTACTACTCTTAATTCAGTAAATTGATCGTTTATTGCGTAAAAAACCAGTATAGGCTGGCCATGAATTGTGCGGAAAACCTTTATAAAGGAGGTCAGTCTAAACTGGTTTTGTATAGCTTGATGTGTAGCCGTATGTACCCTAGCAACTCCTAGCTAATAACGAGCTACCGAGTATAGTAGTACCTAATCTGTGTTTACTCTAGTGGCATTACAGCCATTATAACTTACGCAGCTTCTCGCTAATATGATTTAAACGAGTGAGCGTACATTATCATGTGGAGAAAATAAAAGATATAAAACCGGACCAAGATCTGGTATTTATTGGTTGTTGCATAATAAATTGGCAGTGGTTAAAAATAATGAGTATAAACGCAAAGAAATAAACTAGATTTATTCGTAAAGAATACCTGAATATAGAAAGTAAAATACTACTAAGTACTAATTATGAACTTATTAACTAAATGATAGTACCCAAGTGAACCTTACAAATGAAAAAAAGAAAAACAAAATTTATTGAGGATTAACATACCATCACGCCTCTATTCCCCCAAGGGTTAGGCAGAGGTGTACTAATGTACACCTACACTTCGGCGGTAGGTATGTTAAGGTTTCATGTGGGTAATAGGTGGAGAGCCTATTGCAATTAGCCGGGCACAAATCCGGACTCCGAGCTGCTACAGAGAAATTCATATAAAAAAATATTATTGTGAGGATTAAAAAAGTATTATAGTATATTAAAATTGTATTATATTATATATTAAAACATAGACCTGGACACAGTGTTGCTTAAGATATTATCCCAGATCTTTGGGTTATTAAATAATAAGTTACATTTTCAAAATTAAATTTGTTTGCAAGGATTCTAGATTTAAATTGTGTATTTTAAGTATAGATTCCTAAGTCATCTTATAGTCATCTGTTCTAAAAGTTCTCTATTTCAAATTCCAGAGGCTCTTGACGTGATTAAGGAGGAACACACGATGCCCGCGCAGAGGCGGCGTGACAAGAGAGAGGTGCCCTTCACTCATGATGAGAAGAGAATCGCTGGAGTAAGTTAATACTTAACCTAAACCAATCAGCGGCGGTAGCCTAATGGCTACGACTTGCTAACATGTGGTTGCCCTTTCGAACCCCACCCATTGCACTATAGACTTGAACCCACTCGTAACACAAGCATTTAACTTAGCACGAGGGGTTAACAAGAATACTAGTAATGTGTGACCCACATTGCTAGTAAGCTTTTGTAAATAAAAAAAATAAGTAACCAATTGACGTAGGACACTGCGTCATTAGTTTGATGACCGTAAGCACTATAATATAAGTCTTGGACGCGATTCCCAGGCTGAGGCCGAGGCCAAATTAGTATTGCTTCCTTTACTGCATGCGTTTGCGTGAAACTTAGACTTAGATATCGGAGACTTCAACATTTCGGTGAACTATTAAGTATATCGATCAATAAAGCATTAATTTTATTATTATTATAACTGGATGTACATCACTATATCTACATAACCCTTCGGGAAATATTGTTGTGTTGTATGTTCTGTAGGTATAAATAGTATTATGTAGAGATTAAATGAAAACTTTTCTTGTTATTCTTCTTTCTATGCGTACTTTGAAAGCAGTGAAACTCTTTTCGGAGAAAAATATGTTCGTAATAGCTATAGTCAGAATTAGAAACATAGCGGAACATACATGGGGTTGATTCGATAAAAGGTACCTAAATTGAGGCTGTCAGCGCAAAAGCTAACCTAACCCTACATTTTTCTTATCCTGACTTATCTGCTACAAATTATTTAAAATGCAAGACTGGCCAATCTCTTGTTTCACCAATCATTAACAGACGACATTGCAAAAGTAAACGATAGGTGAAATTGCAAGGGTGCAATTTAAGTAATTTGTAGTACCTACATACAAGTCAGAATATTGGAAATTTAGGGTTAGGCCACTTTTGCACTGACAGCCTCAATTATGTCTTTGTATAATTATAGCTAATGCAATATTTTTCTTGTCGTTTCCAGTGCCTTTTGCAGTGCGTGTACCGGAAAGTGAAAGCTGTAAGTATTAACCCAGTGTCCCACTACATCCATCTATATTATCTCTCACCGTGGTAACTTGCTTTACACCGATTAAACTGATAAACCGCAGGGCTGCCAAACAAACAAAAATATATTCCTTAATAAAACAAAAAGTTAAGTACCTATTCTGATAGTACGCACGGCTACACATTAATCTATACAAATCCAGTATCGACTGACCTCGCATTGTAAATACTGGATTTGTATAGTTTGATGTGTAGCCGTGTGTACAAAAGTAACAAATGATGTTTTTATTTATTACTTTGTTCTCCTTTAGTGAATGATTAGACATATATCGCTTGAATGCGTTTATAATAGTTATGAAAGTAGATAAGAAACTATCAAAATAAATTAGTTGTTAAAAAAAAACACAGTAATATCACTTAGAAACGATAGGGAGTTTATAAATTTTGTACAAAACCCAAGATATTAACGTAAACACTACTTAGTTTTACGAAATAAGGACTCAAAAAAAAGAAGCGTTTTCATATTAAAATCTTAAGACAAAATTGGATCCGCTACAACCCTGAACACCATCAACGCAATCCACGTTTTGTAGAACAAGTAATGATTAAATAAACTTTCTGCTGAACTATGTATAAACTTTTCTTTCTAACGCGATGTAAAGAGAAAATTAATATTGTTTCTTTTTTTTTGTATCGTGGATTCTGGGTTTACAGAGCAGACTAATGGAGTAGTTTTTCCTTCTTACTAACAAGTAATTGTGTTAGAAAATCAGTAGGTACAGATCTTTTAACGAACAAAGAAAAATATTTAATGATTTGTGATCGTATAAGGACTAAAAATATTTTCTATTAATTTGGTGACGGTTCAAAACACGACCAAAAAATTATGATTCCGCATAATTTATTTTAGTTGGTGGAATGTCCAGTATTTTTGAGATTCGAATTATATATTTTTAAATCATATAAGTAACTATGGATTATTGGGAGTTTTCACCGATCAGTCACACCAAAATTATGTAGGTATTACACATTTAAAGTATTTTATCTTTTGTAATCAAACAATGTTGTAAAAACAATGTTCACTGCGATCTCTTGATGAATGAGTTCAAAGCGATTACCTTTATGTTGAACGCATAACGAGAAAACATTAAATAATATAAGCTCCGCTTAATGTTAGGCGGTTCCCATTAAGTCTGTCGAGTTCAACCCCACTTGTAAATAAAAAATAAAATAATTTTAAATCGAGTTTTAATGCTTTATAGTTCTGTCACGAACTGATTGCTCCAATTTGTTAACTATAAAACATGAGGGTTAAAGTCGTAAATCTGAAAAAGAAAAATTCGTTGTTTATTTATTATACTTGAAATCCTTTGAACAAGAATATAACGGCCATAAAAGAGCTTCGGTACACGCTGTAATTTGTGTTATATTCAAAAAGCGATATTCAATTTAATAGTTGGGACCCCGTCAATACGTGCTGGTAATTTTTTTTCTATATAAATTTCTTTTGTATGAAATATTTTATTGCAAGTATTACACTAGTTAGACATATTCAATAAAATCTCAAACGACCCGCTGTGAATTGGATTCAATAAATGTTATTTTTATCCTCGCAGTCATAATCGTAATTTTATTACTTAAGTGGGATTCTTCGATTTTGGCCCCGTGAGATAATAAGAGCTTGTGTAAAAATAAGAAAGAAATCCTTCGTCGTTCGGTGCCTTTATGTAGCTGCGGTCTGCGTTATAGTTTTGCATTGCTAATTTATAAGGACATGCATTTACAATACGCAGGTAGGGTACTAAAGATTGTGTGATCGGTCGACATGCTCAACAGTTTTACTAGAGTAGGTAAGTATTAGTTTACGACATTATTTATAAGTTTAAATGATGCACATACGGCTACACATCGAGCTATACAAATCTAGTTTACGCTGCCCTCTTATTGCCTATACAATGCGAGATCAGCTTAAACTGGAATTGTATAGCTTGAGTTGTGCCCTGTGTAGGTACATATTTACACACGGCACTCTATATATATGGAGATGAACATTGTAAATAAGGAATAGAACAATAAATTATGAAAAGCTCACTCTTTGATTAGAAGTTCGAATCAATATGGATAACACCTTCCGACATAATTATTTGATGAGCACAAGAAAGTCTTTACTTCGTAGCTTGGCAGCACACTGCCCTATGTCGATGACTAATCGCAGGCACTAATTCTGTAGGTGTCTATTTGTATGCATACATAGATTAGTATAATTATATTTATATATATTGAAGCGACGGTAGCCTAATGGCTAGGGCGTCGGACTTGACGACATGTGGTTGCCGGTTCGAAACCCACCCATTGTAGTACTTCCGACGTGAACCCACTCGTAATACAAGCATTTAGCTTAGCAAGAGCGGTTAACAAGCATACTGGTAAGCTATATAAAAAAACACGAAAGTTCTTTTTGTTTATAGCTTGTTATTTTGAAAATTATCATCAGCCTATAGTTGTTTTCTTCTTCTGTCTACTTCTGGAAGCACTAGTGGCCTCCTAGGACACTACTAGTGAACTTTATATTGATGTATAACCATGAACACTGCCTCGTTAGTCTAGTGGTCCTAAGCGCGACTGCTACTCAAGAGGTCCTGGGTTCGATTCCCAGGTCGAGCTAAGTGTTATTGGGTTTTTCTATGAAATTCCCAGTAGCAGCTCGGAGTCTGGATTTGTGCCCGGTTAATGGCAATAGGCTCGCCCCCTATTACATGGGACCTAAAAATATACCGGCGAAATGTGGGTAAACATTATTACCTACACCTCTGCCTAACCGTTCGAGGAATACAGGCGTGATGGTATGTTGACCATGAACATTTAAACAGACATTATTGGTATGCCATATAAAATGGCAAATGTATACCTAAAACTAAAATATGTTGTAACAACTTTTGTGCCTACACCACATTTAAACGAATCAAGGAACTTGAATTTGAAATTGAATTTCAACTTGAAATTGAACTAGAACTTGAAATTGAACTTGAACATTTCCAGGTTGACGGGTACGGTTTCCCGACGCTGGAGGGCCTGGTGGGCCTGTACTCTGACGGGGTCAACGAGCGCGGCTACTTCATGGCCGTGCTGGAGGCCTCGCGCGAGTGCCTCATGAAGAACCACGACAAGTTCTCACGAACCGTGCCGATGGGTGAGACTTATGCATACATTTAATAATGAATTCATCTGAGTCATCATTGTAGTGTTTGTATTTATATATCTTTTTAATTGTGGTGGATAGGTTGACCTTTTTAACCCCCGAAGCAAAAACGACGGGAAGTTATATGTTTGACGTGTCTATGTGTGTGTGTCTGTCTGAGGCATCGTAGCTCGGATGAACCGATTTTGATTTAGTTTTTTTTGGTTAAAAAGTGTATTAGTCAGTTAGTAAATTCTTATGTATTTATTTATCTACACAAATTAATTAATGACAGTACGACCATTGCCTGATAAATACTTTTAAGTATATGTCGTGGGAGATAATGGAGGGACATAAAAAAGGCTATGTGTATTGGTGAACCAAATAATTGTGTCAAATAAATAAGGACCCTACAATTATCATCATAATCACCGTAACTAAAAGCTTAGGTAATCAGACGGTTACTTACTTCAATCGCCAATGGCACAACGCCTAAAATTCTTACAGATGAACCGTTATAAATGCTTATTACGGTCGTTCGAAATAGCTGTGCGCGTCTGAAGTTGCCCGGGTGTAGTTTTGTTAATTTTTATGTATATAAAACATTGTGAACAATTAATTGGAAATAAAGTTAAAGTTATTTTATTATAAAAACTTGGTGTGAAGACAATTTATTTAATTATATTAATATTAATTTCTTATAAAAATACTTATTTAAGTGTTTTTACCTGCGCGGAAATTCGGAACGGCTAATTTCAGACGCGCTCAGTTATTTCGAACAAACTGCATCTACTATTACACCACAGTTGAGAAAAGGCTAGGTGATGATTTATCTGGCTTAATTAACTGTGGGTCTACATTAGTACTCCTCTGCCTAACCTTTAGGGAAATACAGGTGTGATTATAATTATTTATTTTTTTGCTTTCAGATAATGGTCGTAACTGCGATATATCGTTCGACATATTCGAGTGTATTTCGGACCGCATCGGCGAATACTGCGGGACCGCGGGCCTTTGAGCGTTACAACGGTGCATCTACACACTGCCTTCTTCATATGTTATCCTAATAAAACTATCAATGGAAGCTTTACATCATCAAAATTAACTTAATTTGACATGACTTACATTTCGATTTGCTACTGACAGTTTAAAAAAAATATATTTTTTTGTCACGCTGTATAGACTTGTCGTAGTATACTGCCGTGGTTCCAAATTATTTGGTTGAGACTTTAAAATATTGTACCTACTTTAATATTTTTTACAAATGATTGAAAATGCCGAGATATTTTTGAATAAATATTATTTAATTAAAGTCTCTGTATCATCGTATGTAAACGTTAATCATTATTATGTAGGTACTTATTTTGATAAATAAAAGATAACCATGTCAATAATTGGCTAACTTCAATATCTTACAACTTTTATCCATTGCAAAACTTCACATAAGTTACCAACATGAAACAAACCACTAGATATAAGCTTTGTGTACATAGATTGTAATTAACTATACTAAAATGTGATGCTCAATAATTATAGTTGTAAGGTAGCCCCATAGATTTTTCACGAATTGTTTAAAAATGATTTAAGTATTCTAATTTTTTTAATATAGTAAGAAAACATTTATTTCTAATTGAGGTAAAAAAAAAAATTAGTTATCCGTTAATGATTTCACAGCATGTATATTATTGTTTTGATAGCAAAGCAGTTTCACAGCAAATTTTGTGCAACTATTTCCCTTTAACTACTTATTATAATCGTTGAATAAAGCTATTTGAAGAATAATATTAAATTCATTAGCACACTAGAAAGATACCAGCAGCTTCGCCTGCATAGAATACCTGTCGAAGCGCAGGATAATTAATAGTTTATGTTAATTGGGAATAGTGTACCTTTTTAATAGTGAAAAAATATATTAAAATCGGTTAAGTAGTTTCAGAGATTATCGATAATAAACAAATATTTCCTCAATAATTAGTACAGAATACCTTAAAAATTTAAAAAAATATTCATCGAAAAGTTTTAACGTTTTCATTAATTAAAAATGATTTTAGAAAATACCCAAGTTTGCTTACTGTCATGGATGTAATATTATTTTTCAATCCATGTTATTTAGAATAAACAGCTTTTCGCTGCCCGGGGCCAACCGGACGTTCGCCACTATAAATAAAGAGCACCTTTCGCACCGCGGTTTTGCTTGGCACGTAACATTGCGAGCACAATTAAGATTTTTTTTTAAATTCAATTTTTATAAAATGTGGCCCTTGTATGCCGTCCGGGGCCATCCCCCCCCCCAACCCCGCTACGCTACTGGGAAGAAATAGTGAAAATAAATGTTTAAATATGTAGGTACTGCCTTTAACTATTTTTATTTCTTATATTAGCTGATCCTTAACGAACTGATAGATTAAACATAGCTTTAAGTTTTATATAATAAAGTCCTGTATATATCTACTTTTGTTGTTTTCTTTACCTACTTCTGATTTTCCTATGGAAATAATAAAATAGAATTTCATAATCGAAATATACTGTATATTATTAATCCTCATTAATAGTCTACAACTGGCTCATTCATCCGGTGATCGATTCCCAGGTCGAGTATTCGCCCGGGGCCAACCGGACTTTCGCCACTATAAATAAAGAGCACCTTTTGCACCGCGGTTTTGCTTGGCACGTAACATTGCGAGCACAATTAAGATTTTTTTTTAAATTCAATTTTTATAAAATGTGGCCCTTGTATGCCGTCCGGGGCCATCCCCCCCCCCCTCCCCGCTACGCTACTGGGAAGAAATAGTGAAAATAAATGTTTAAATATGTAGGTACTGCCTTTAACTATTTTTATTTCTTATATTAGCTGATCCTTAACGAACTGATAGATTAAACATAGCTTTAAGTTTTATATAATAAAGTCCTGTATATATCTACTTTTGTTGTTTTCTTTACCTACTTCTGATTTTCCTATGGAAATAATAAAATAGAATTTCATAATCGAAATATACTGTATATTATTAATCCTCATTAATAGTCTACAACTGGCTCATTCATCCGGTGATCGATTCCCAGGTCGAGTATTCGAGTTGTATTATAGTCTATATTCTATAAAATTGTGAATAGTTATTGCTTATGTCGCAATTTCTCCTGCCATGTACCTAGAATGTGTTATAGCCAAAAAAAAATGACAAAAACTAAGAAAAAATTGAATTTTGCGCCCAACCCCGACGCTGAAGAAAATCAAGCAACACCCAAAACTAACTTGATGCTATGTCTAAACTTGAAGGCGCCGTGAACGTCTCAAAATAAATACAATCTTCTTTGTACATATAATTAAATTATTTTTAATAAATAAGTAAAGCCGCCTTTAAAAAATTATGTTAGGTATGTGTAAAACTGTTTCGGAAGTCGGTGGCGAGTCGGTGGCGGAAACAAAAGATCCACTCAAATTAAAAGCCCGGTGGCTTTTAATTTTTAACTTCCGAAACTGTTTTACACATACCTAACATTATTTTTATTATTTTTTAAAGGTGGTTTTATTTTTTTAATACAAAATATTTTATTTCAACATTTTTAGTGGTCACATCTTCAACAAATTTGAATGAGACCACCTCAGGAGCATACACTTTCCAATAAATAAAATGCCTTATATATTTTCTCATTTTCCAGTGGGTTGGTTTTTAATATTGCTTTTCCCAATGCAGGGACGTTGCTTATTGAGGAGTTCTCCTGGTACTTCACCATATGCATTGTGACGAGCATAAAATGCAACTATATTAAAGTAATCAAATAGAAATCCCTAAAATACCTATCATGGAGGAGTTGCGGTGCAGCGGTGGTCTTCATCATCAGTTTCACTTCACCAAATGAAACTTCTCTAGAGCTAATTCACGAGACTCCTAGTGCGATTACAATATTTAAAGATTTCCCTCGATTTATCCAGGGTTCCATCATCAGATCCTGACCTGATGGCAATAGGATGACCTGGGGAGTATACCCTTTTAAACAAAAAAAAAATGTTCCAAATCGGTTGCACTGTTTTCGAATAATGGGGAAATATACATTAGAGGTCGTCCCTGGTCTCCATCAACAGTTCCACTTGACCAAATGATGCTTTCCGAGAGAAAACGCACGATGCACGAGTTACTTTAAAAAAAACAAAAATATTATAGGTTCGCCTATAATATTTTAAGAGTAGGTACCCTCGATTTCTCCAGGATCAAAAAAATAATTTTCATAATCGGTCCGCAATTGACGGAGAAATAGGTGAATGTTCACCTATTTATGTACATAGAAAAAAAAAATACAGACGAACGTAGTAACCGCCTCCTTTTCGAAATTTCTAAAGTCGGTTAAAAATCAATTGCTGTTCGTCAAAGACTGCCTTATTAGTCAAGTGATCCTAAGCGTTCTGTGTTCAATCCACAGGTCGAGCAAAGAGCTATTGGGGTTTTCTATGAAATTATCAGTAGCAGCTCGGAGTCTGGATTTGTGCCCGATTAATGGCAATAGGCTCGCTCCCTATTTCATGGGACCTAAACATACCGGCGAAGTGTGGGTGTATATTAGTACACTTCTGCCTAACCCTTCGGGGAATACCTGTAGGCGTGATGGTAATTGTTGTTCGTTAGTCTCACAAAATCCCTAGAATGGCTCAACCGATTTTGATAATGTTTTATCAGTCGATATAGTTCGGGCAGAATAACCAGTACCCCTTATTGTACGACAAGCGTATACAAAGCGAGGTCAACTTACACTGGAAATATAATAGCTTTGCCTGCAACCTGTTGCAGGCATTAGATGGAGTAGAGTAGCCAGAGAAAGATCAGAATGGAGAAGGTTGGAGGAGGCCTTTGCCAACTGGCAAACGGACTTACAGAAAGTAAAGGAGCACCAAATACGCGAATAATTGTAATTGTGTAAAATACATATATAACAGTGCAGTAGTATAAGAAACATAAGGTATTGTATATCTGTTGTCCGAATAAAAGGCTTATTATTATTATTACATAATAGCTTTACGTTTAGCAGTGTATGCCTATATGATAATATTTCATAACAACCCACTAATAACCATTATTAGTCTCCCACGAGTTTTTGTTTCCTGATTCAATAAAATTTAACTTTATCTGCCTCGAAATATCTATTGCGTATAAAAATTATAATTTATTCTTAGAATACGAACGCTTAGATCGTGAGAGATCTGCCACCAATTAGGTAAGTAAGCATTATGGCCAATTTTTAACAATGGTCATTGATTTCTAGAACTTTTGCAGGCAGGTTTCGCAAGAGAGAGAAGTGGATGAACGAGGGCATCCATCCAATAATTTATTTTATGTCTCAGAGAAATGGGATCATTAATTTCAAAAGAAGACCGTTTAGATTTTTTTGCTTGTTTATATAAAATTAAAACGATCATTTAAATACATGCCCTTTTTACACTATAATTGAAAGTAAAAATGCACGTTTAGAAGTGTAGTGTTTATTCTGTCCTAAACATTTTACAACTCCTAAGAACTTCGCTAGATTCAACATATTATATACTTAATAGGAAAAACCTACATTTATGATAATTAACAAACGCAAAAGGTGAACGTTATCACGCTTGTACAATTGAATTTAGTAGTTAAGCAGATCCAACTGAGGTCGTGGGACATACGGACAGACACAATAACAGATTGTGATCATCAATTTTGCTCAAGCTTTGTATTCTACGAGGCATTACGAGGAGGAAACGTGTATTATGTATGCTGATTGACTACGTAATACTTCAAACAGGAATTTGTTTTATTTGTGATCATGAGGGGAAAATTCAAGTTCTCGTAAAGACTTAAATGGAGGTTGATTCTTTAATTAGCGTCACTGACTCAATGTGTTTATATTTCAATATGCATATGTTTTTTATTTAAGCAAGTTACAATGATCTAACTATATAGGTAGTAGGTACCATTGGAGCGAATTTATTTCAAGCATATTCAGCTTATTTGGAAAGGCTATCAAGATTAGGTACTTTCCATGGGTCATGTGATTTTCTGTGGTAGAGGAAAAATAGTAAGGCTGTCGGGGCAACATGTACCAAGCGGTCCACTTATAGCTTTGAGACGTGTCATAATATTATGTCGATCCCCAGCAAAGAGGGAACAACGAAGAAGAGGAATAACAGATTTTACTAATTTATTTAATGAAATAATTAACTTTGAATGGATTCTATATAATATACTAGTTGGCCCGGCAAACTTCGTTCTGCCTTAGATTGGGTTACAGTACACTTTTTCGTTTTGTTGCTAGAACGAAGTACTTCGACCACGATATTTATACTCCAGTATGGTACCTTTTTAACCCCATCTAAGGAGGGACGAAGATGAAAAAGAGGTTGTATTAAAAATAAACTGCCCCTAATTTCACCAAAAAGTATAATTTAAACACTGCCTGCCACGAACGCTATTTAATCTTTTAAAAATAAAATTGTGAAAAATGACAGTTTTGTTTCGCAAGTCATGTAGTCGATTTTCTATAGAAATATTGTTTATTCTCTTTCAAGGTTTCTTTCAAGATTTTCCTTATTATTTTTCTTCTTAATCCACCCCTGTATTACGACAATCAAAACATAAAAAGAATTATTCTAATCGGTCAAGTCGTTTTTGTGTTTAGGCGAGACTAACGAACGGTGATTGATTTTTATATATCAGAAAGAAGATAAACTCCACGTCACTATCAAGGACACCGATTACAAAAGAATCACATGATAACATGGAAACCATAATTACAAGAATGTTTTTTTTTTACACAAGCAAAGATTATCTAGCGATAGGTATCTTTTAAGGAAGTTGAATTGAAGAACATTTTATCACGCAAAGGAAGCGTCAAGATCATAAATGCAATCATAATATGTCTAAAATTAGATAGATACCAGAGTAATATACAGTTTTAATCTACACATACATTTGCAGGTAATGCAACTGTAGTACATTGTAAAGATGACTAGTACTAGTTTGTAGGACTTAGCTTCTCTACAAAGGATGCGTATAGCTTGAATAATGTTTTAGGAGTCCGTCTACAAAACCAGTGAAACAAAAAACGAGGAACTTTTTATTAAGATCAATAAGCGCTAACAGCATTCAATTTAGGTGTATACCTACCCAATATAAAGATTATAATATACACTTCCTATAAAAGTAATTAATGTAAGTAAGTGTTGACCAGATGGATATGGATGGGCAAAGGAAAAGGTAAGTAGCTGGTGATGATGCTATGATAAATCTTGGGAGCATTGTGATAGAGGAATTAGGTTCCAACTTGCAGTCCTCTGCCAACCCGCAGTACGCTAGCGTGGCGGACTATAGCCTAATCCCTCTCCTACTGAGAGGAGACCCGTGCCCAGCAGTGCGACAATGTAATGGGTTGATGATGATGATGATTGCAGTCCTTTTAAAAGTAAACCACTTTCAAAACTTCAAGGTCCCACAAAATTTCTTAACATGATTGAGTACCAGTACAGAGGACGGAGGTCGTAGGGCACAATGGACGGTCTCGAAGGGCATCTCGCATCTTCACGGTAAACGCGCATCGGCGCCACTTTAAGCACTGGTAGGTAGTTGTCAAAACGAATTTTGATGTACGTAAACGATTTTTGATAGTACCTTTCCAGGGGATACAATTACCAATCACACTATCAAAACTTTTGATGTATCACAATTTGATTTACGGACAAAAGGCTGCTAAAGAGGCGATAAAGTACCAGCATAAGCTAACTTTACATGTTATGTGAATTATTGAAAGAGGAAAAATTGTACTAAGTTAATCAAACAACAAAAATACTAAACAAGAAAAGAAAACGAATAAACTTGAAAACACCAGCTTGAAGTTAAAACCATTTGAAGACTTAGAAGTACGCGCTCTACTTGAAGACGATGAAGAAAATCCAGGTCAAAATGTTATAGGTATCTACCAAAGAATTTCAATATCAGGTACCTATAGAACACGATCACCGAAGCGTTCAGCAGTTGGTTTAACATTGAATGGAGGGTAGGAGCGAAGGATGTTGCCAAACCGCTCCGAATATGATGTCGATGCATTAGCGATAGGTACTGCTGCCTCCCATTGTGTGAACTCACGCATTGTTTTTTTGTAAGTACAAGAAGTTGAATATTATAATTATAATTGTGCGGAATATACGTGTAATTAGTCATTACTCATACTTGGCTGTATCCGGTTTTTGGTCGAAGAGACCACTATGATTTTTTCGGTATTTTGTTGCTTAGGAGCCTCAAAAAATCTTTAATATCAGCGAATTACTAATAGAATATCAATTTTGTATTCGAATAATAGTATTGGGTTCCGGTTGTTATCAGGAAAAGAGTGACGGATTGTTTACCACGGTTTCAGATGAAAAAGAACTGAACTAACTAATAAAATGAACCCAAATAAGAGGATTCCAAAAAGAACAGAAATCTTTATTATTTACCTACTATCTCAGCCAGTCTAGAATGAAAATTCAAAAACTAACATTTTGATATAAAATAGGTCAACTAAGAAAATTAATGCTATTATTCCAAGTACGACGGTTTTTATTTTTCAGAGACCCAACTTTAGCAAACTGACTAATTATAGCAAATGACCAGCAAATCGCTATTGTGTTGCTGCCTATCATTATAAATCTTTGGTGCAAACCAAACTTATATATCGCACAAAACAATACTGCGGGTGGAAGGATACATGCAAATGCGCCACAAAGGACCAGTTTTACAGGAGCTGTGTTATTAAAGGTGATCAGAACAATTAGGTGTAGCATGTGAGGTCAAGTTAGATGTTCGCTTCACAAGTCAGCGAGTACAATTCGACACTATAATCCGAGATGATCGCACCGGAACGAGCATCATAGAGACTGTTTTCATTGTTTCACGATTCAGATGGGAATCGGCGTAACTTACAATAAGATTTGATACTTATGTAGCAATTTAGATTAAATTTGTTGTACACATGTCCCAGTTATTGACACACGATGAAATAGTTTTTAATATTATTTTCATATTACATCCGATAAGTAGGAATTTACTACTCAAGCATTTCTTATGAAAGTTACCACTTTTAATACCTATAACCACAAACAAATTCACTGTTACAAGCTTTATTTTTCGTAACATCCTTAAATAAACTACTTCAATGATCGATTCGTACACAAAAAAAATCTAAATTTCAACCGATATTTCGTGGTACCACGTAACTGCTCCCAACAAAGGTCTCTCATCAGAATTAGACATTTATTACAGCATTGTGCTACATCCACAAGGCTCGTCGGATAGGGAAGTGAAACAAAAGCCGGACGCTAATATTAATTAAGTCGATAATGAATGGAGACCATTGGCGATGGTCCTAAAAAGCGTCCTTGAGGAACGCGCTAAAAAATGTTCATTTAGGGAAACAATAATTAACGGAAATATGTGAGTAATAAGATTCTTGGTCTTATTGAACGCTGAACGGAAGATTTTCAAAAAACACAGCAATATAAATATTATTAAATAATTTAAAAAAACATGTGTCAACTGTATCAAAAGCTTTGCATGAGTTTGTGAAGCTAAAGTGTAAAAGTAATGCCCATATGAAATACCTATAATTTCTGTAGGTGCCTTTAATTAACGAAAATGTTTATAGTGTTCATTACTAGCATTCTTGAAGATATTGTCTGAATAAATGTCAGTCCATAATAGCATTTAAAGCCTGAGAACTTAAGTTATTCCTACAGTTATTCTGGACACGCATATGTTGTTGCATAAGCATTGTTATCTGCCAATTATAAGAAAAATAATGTTACTAAGTCGTGAAAATTCGCTTCCAGAACTTACTTACTAGCATTATCAAGAATCAAAATTTGTCGGACTAGGGTGTCGGACTTGCGATCACGTAGTTACCGGTTCGAAACCCACCCATTGCACTACCGACGTGAACGCACTCCTAGTGCAAGCATTTAGCTTAGTACGAGGGGTTAACAAGATTACTAGTAATGTGTGACCCACATAGTAAGTGAGCTCTTTTTAAAAAAAAATCTATGGTTATGAATCATTACTTCTGTAAATTGAAAAAAAAAGACGTTATAATTAAATAATGTCTAATTTTATCGTCGTATTTGAAGGCAAGGTTCTCTTTTTTTTTTTCTCTCTTGAACCTTATAAACAAAAAATCGTAGCAGTGTGTTTAGGACCACTAGACTAATGAGGCAGTTTAGTTAAATTAAAGTTTATATTATTTAGTTTTATTAAAAATAGTTTGTAGAAAACGCCTTTCGCCTTCTATTACATAGTATCTATAACCATACCTTCAAAATTAGGATGTTCTTTTTACCTTTGTTCCAACATTACCTTTAGATATAATGTGTTATGCATTAAAACAGAACAATATTAGATTCTGACTATTTTGCATCATACCTATTTTCAACCGACTTCAAAAAGGAGGAGGTTCTCAATTCGTCTGTGTTTTTTTTTTTTTTTTTTTTTTGTATGTTTGTTACGCGATATCTCCGCCAATTGAAGACCGATTTTAATTATTGTTTTTTTGTTTGGTAGGTTATACTTCAGAGGTGGTCCCGTTAAAATTTTATCGAAATCAGTTGAGTAGTTTTGAAAATATCAACAAAAATCTAAAAATTGTTTACATCGATGATATTATCGTTTACTCCGAAACATCGCTGTCTTATTGGAGCAGTGCGTTTAGTTGGCTAACAAGTACTTCTAAACAAAACTTTCCACTAAAAATTATAAAATAAAATTACTTTTAACAAAAAAGTTAAACCGCCTTCAAAAAATAATAAAATAATTTTGTCTAAAACAGTTTGGGAAGTCGGTGACGAAAACAAAAGACCCACTCAAATAGAAGTCACCGACTTCCCAAACTGTTTTAGACAAAATTATTTTATTATTTTTTGAAGGCGGTTTAACTTTTTTGTTAAAAGTAATATTTCAATCTATCTAGTGCTGACCTCAATCCGGTCTAGAAAAAGATAAATCTTTAATGAGTTTTTGTTTCAGATATTTTGCAGCGTTCTTTACTGAATTTAATTGTCTATTATGAATGTATATTACACGAATTATCAAATCATTATTGCATTGTGTGGTTCGTACATTTTTTAATGGGTGGAATGACTTTGAAATTATTCTAGGTTTGATTGGGAAAACTAATACTTATGTCCTGTACTATATTTATTTAACCACGTAATGGAACATACACAAGCAACAATGAAGGTATCTTAAAATTGGGTCTTGTAAAGTATAATCGAGGACTCGTAGCCGCAAGAGCAGTAGCTATGAGTCAAGTCTTAAGTTCGATTCTAATCGAGTATGAGCAGTGTTATTGGGTTCTCTATCAGAAAAATATTAGTAGCAGCCGGCAACAGGTTCGCCCTTGTTACCTACATGAGACCATACAAAAAGAATATTGCCGAACGGCTAGTCTGGAATGAATAACCTTCGGGGAATACAGGTTAATTATAATTTTGTTATATGCATGTTTTGTTTATACATATTGCTCGGGCAACTGCTCCTAACAAAGGCTTTCACTGAAAAAGAACAGGGGATTCAGAAGAAGAACTCCTCTTGTGGAGACGGGGAATACAATCTCTCACTGTCTTTCATATCGGCATCTCGTGAGATGCGAAAAATATCCGACGGTTGTAACATTTACCGGACTCTGACTGACTATCTAGTTTTTCTATTGTCTTAACTTAATAGGCTAAAATTAATTTTCTGTATGAACTTAAAATATTTTATATTTTGGTGTTAATAAGACAACACATATCACAAGAACATTTGTCAGCCAGCATTGATTTATGGTGTAAGTACAAGCAAACCGTCCCGAACGGTTGACATTGTTGTCGAATTATCGACATGTTTCAACCAATTTAAACAAAACCTTAGCAAATTATACATTTAAACCTTCCTCATGAATCACTCTGTCTATTGGTGAAAATCGCATGAAAATCCGTTTAGTAGTTTTTGAGTTTATAGTTCAACAGACAGACAGACACGGCTGTTACAGTAAAGTTCCTACTTCATTTCAATTCACATATTCGGAATAAATGTATCAGTAGGCGCTAAAGACGTGTTATTAAGTTCTGAACGTATAATTACTACGATTTGAGTAGAGTATTATAATGGTCGTAAACGTTTTGTTCCTGGTTAGTACTAGAGGATGTGGCCCCCGTATCTCTTACTGCGTTGCATCTTGTTAATGCATGTGTACACAGAAAGATACGCTTTAAGAAAAATATACGAAGCTATGTTTACAAGTTTTATTGTTTTCTCAGTTACCAAAATAAGCGCAACTTCAAACGCTGTAAGGATTAAATATTATGTGTTATTTCGAACAATAAGAGTAATAGTAGTAGGCATCGTAGAGGGAATAATGAAATAAGCAGTTTACGTAGATGACAGGTACTTAAACGTGGAATTGATATGGTGTTGTATAAAACTCGCTAGGTTGGGCTACTTTTTATTCACAAAGAGATCTTTAGATGAGCAGTAGGCTTAAAAGGTTATCATGGTATATATAACTCATACCTACTTATCAAAATACTTAGAATAACATTATCATACAATTATCTCTTTAATTATTATGAAACCAGTTGATCAGATATATTTTGCCATCTCTTAGGTCGACGAAAACGACATTACTCTGCATTAAAATAGGATTATGGTGAGTGAAGAGTTGATACCCGAGTTGAGTCTACAGTTATCATACAGCGAACAATTTTAGGTATTTACAAGAAGTAGACAGGATTATCTTATAGCTTCCACTGGCGCACGACCCTAATATTAATAACAATGACGTCCGGCCGTTTTCACGCGGTATGCCTCCACTGGACGCTCATTTTAACCGCCATATATAAATGCTACCATGTTTTTTACTTCCACAGTAACCCCAAACTCGAACGAATGAACATATCGTGTGTGATGCAATACTAGTAATCAGTGAAAATGTATTGGACTTATAAAAGTGCGTTTCTAGTGTGTTTGTGTGCTGTAGTAAGGACTCAAGTCATTCCCGGAAAAGCTAGGACCAATGATGGAGACTACAACAATGTGAATACCGATGGATCTTTTGATTTCGGGTAATTATGTGATACAATTTTCTATTTTTTGGAAAATATTTTTTTTTTTTATTGAAGTACTGTACTTACAGAACATGTAGTGTCCGTTTTAATTGATAAAGTTAATCTCATTGTTAAATGATATAAAGACATTTTTGATATATTTATTGCAGTTATAATATTTGTTTTTATTTATAGTAATAATATTTATTTATATTAAGTAGTAAGTTATAAGTAGGTATTAAGTTCAACTACCTACTTGTTAGAAACCTTTTTACTGTATTTCAACTATTTTTTCTGTAAGGTTAAGATCCGATGTGTATTAATTGGTACAAAAATACCGTTTAATTTTTTTTAAACTCATTACTGATAATTAGGTAATATCTAAGATGCATAATCAACATTTTTTAACTAATTGTCTCTCATCAATTTACCTACAAACTAACACAGCAAAAAATACCTATCACATACCTACTTCTCATCCAAGGATTCCCAAACCTATTGTGAATATAACTTTTTGTTTTTTTAACAACTTCATCTTTATAACGCATACAAAGGTATCATAAAGGTCGTTGCAATGAATGCTATCTGATCGTAGGTATGCGAACAAGGATCGGGGAGCCAGTTACCATTTGGCCCGGGCCAACAGCAATGGAATTGTTGGAGGGAGGTTCGGATCCAAGGACCCGGCCTCTGATACTATAAAGGAGACTGTATACACTGCTGGGCCTAGAGGGTGAGTTGATTGTTCAAATTTTAAAATATAAAAAAGTAACTTTTTAATAATAGGTTGAATGGTCGGTACGAGTCTGATATACTTTGCCCCGTCCCGAGGTGGCAGGTGATCCATGACGATTCTCCGTATTGTAAAATTTTCTGTACTATAAAACAACTACAAGACTGAAATATGAAAATTTATTAATGCAAAAAGTATTTTTGGAGTAAACAAATAGTTTCTTAATAATAGGTCCAATAGTTCCACTATAGAAGATCGTCGAAATATCGGAAATATCCACTCAGAGACGTTATTTATTGTAAGAACTTAAGAGGCCGGCGGACGAAGCCGACAACTCCGATACGCGGCGAGTGTAAAAATCGTCTTGAATATTGCTCTCTCTATCAAAATAATGTGGGCGTAGCCGGAACATTCATACCTAGCGACTTATAGGCATCTCAGCGTTTGGAATCGAGAATTTAATTTTCTAATGTTTGTAATAATTTATGACATGTTCAATAAATGTGATATATTTGAATTTTTTTTTGATAAGTCGGTAGCCAATATCGAGAATAGGAATGCATTTTAAAGAAATTCCTCTACGAGCCTCAGGTCGCCAGTTATCTCATACCTACCTACCCACTTATAACGTACGTTCCGCGGTTTTCAAATTCAAAGATTAGGGCACCTACTATGTGCCTAGTCAGTGCCCCCGGTGTTATTCGTGTTCATCACGTTTTTCTCACACCCGTGGGAATTTCCCGGAATAGCATCAATGCGATTCTGGGAATTTCCCAGGCCAATTGGCTTTTTTTTTTATTTGAACACATTAACAAAGTCTGCTACGTACATTTATTTATTTTTATTAGTTTTGTCTCGTGTTGCGACTAAGAATAAACTTTCTTTCTTTCTTTCCGACTACCTCATTAGTCCAGTAGTACTAAGCGCGACTGCTACGCTAGAGGTCCTGGGTACGATCCCCTGGTCGAGCAATTTTTATTTGGTTTTCTATGAAATACTCATTAGCAGCTCGGAGTCTGGATTTGTGCCCGGTTCATTGCAATAGGCTCGCCCCCTATGACATGGAACCTAAACATACCGGCGAAGTGTGGCTCATCATAAGTACACCTCTGCCTAATCCTTCGGGGAATACAGGCGTGATGGTATAGTTCTTTATTTCTTACTATTTTAGAGCAGAAATCTGCTCCATAGATTTCATGACCAAAGATCATAGACCAGACGTCCACTCCAGACGGATGTAATGCCACCTGTATCCTGTATCTATTCTTTGTTAGCCAGGGTAAAGTGGGTACCTACGTAGGTAAATAAATTGATATGGGTGTCAATTGAGTGGTTTCCCGGAGTGTAATTTAAAAAATTACATTGATTTAAAAAACAATGTTTGCAGCCTTGGATTTCAAAATTATTTTCGTAATTAGCATCCCAATAAACCTTGAAATTGGCTACCATATGAATTTATTTAGAAAAATAATTTGCGCCATCTTGGATTTCAAAATAATGTCATTTTTATACTCAGAGCCCCAATATACTTGCCTCGAAATTGACACCCATATGACCCATATCAATTTCTTTTATAAATAATGTCCGTTGGATTACAAAATTATTGTCATTTTCGGAATCAGCACTCTGGGAAACCTTGATAGTGACACCCATATCAATTTATTTAGAAAAATAATGTCCGCCATCTTGGATTTTAAAATTAATGGCATTTTCGTAATTAGCATCCCGATAAATCTTAAAATTGACACCCATATCAATTTATTTTGAAAAATAATGTCCACCATCTTGGTTTTCAAAATTAACTTCATTTTCGTAATCAGCACTCTGGTAAAACGTGAAATTGATACCCATATCAATTTATTCAGAAAAATAATGTCCGCCATCTTGGATTTCAAAATTAATGTCATTTTCGTGATTTGCAACCCGATAAACCTTGAAATTGACACCCATATCAATTTATTCAGAAAAATAATGTCCGCCATCTTGGATTTCAAAATTAATGTCATTTTCGTGATTTGCAGCCCGATAAACCTTGAAATTGACACCCATATCAATTTATTCAGAAAAATAATGTCCGCCATCTTGGATTTCAATATTAATATCATTTTCGTAATTTGCAACCCGATAAACCTTGAAATTGACACCCATATCAATTTATTCAGAAAAATAATGTCCGCCATCTTGGATTTCAAAATTAATGTCATTTTCGTAATTTGCATCCGGATAAACCTCGAAATTAACACCCATATAAATTTCTCTATATAAATAATGTCCGCCATCTTGGATTACAAAATTAATGCCACTTTCATAAAAAGCACCCCAAGATACTTCGAAATCGACACCCATGTCAATTAATTTAAGTGATGTCCGCCATCTTGGATTTTAAAATACGTCTCGATAAAAAGGGGAATCACCACTTTTAGTGACATGAAAATCTACTAGGCAACTCCTATTGACTTGATCTCGCATTGTAAAAAAAATCTGTTCAATAAGCGGTCAGCTTGTAGTGGTGATTTAGGTATAGCTTAGTATACATATCCAGTATAAGCTGACCTCGCATTGTATAGACTTTCCGTACAATAGGCGGTCAGCTTCTACTGGTGCTTTAGGTATAGCTTGTTATGCATATCCAGTATAAGCTGACCTCGCATTGTATAGACTTTCGTACAATAAGAGGTTACTTATAAGGTCAGGTAACCGTAACCGAAATAAATAATCGAGTTAAAAACAAACACGTTGTATTCGTAAAAGATACATGATTATGTCTCTGACTACAAGATACAATGAAACACCGACTGTAGGTAGATTTAAAAGCGAGCGCACGACGGCCGGCAGGAGGCCACACCACTCGCTTAGAACGCATGAGATAGCATTACTTTGCTTCAAAATTTGATCGAAATTGCGTCGCGTGCCGTAATTCCTTCATTGATGAATGAAAAAATATTATTATTCAAATTTTCTGATGTTATTCTGAAAATTGATAATATAAGCTAGGTTCCACGAATTAGAACCGTCTAAATATTGTTGTCTTTAATATTGAATAAGAGACCGGAAAACCAGTCGAAACTTCGTCAAAAAATCAAGAATTACATTCTCTTACATTTATTTCCAGTGAAGTATTTAGGACGTAATCAAAATCTGGACACCTAGATTAATGGCATCCGAATCCGAATAATACAATAATTTAATAAAATTATGTAAGAATTTCGAATTATGTCCGAAGTACGTTTGTATGGGCAATTCGACGTCCGCCGGACCCTTAATTCAGATGGTTTTACATAGAATAGATTAATTCATTTTATATTCTAAAAAAAAATACGTAGCACTTCCGGCTAACATCAGTGCCCTAAATAGGAAAATACAAAGCCCGAAATTAACTTCCATTCTTCGTAATTTTTCATTTCATCAAGTTTTTTTTTTATTTTAGCATAATGTTTTGTTTTAACTTACAATTTGAATCCCTACAGATACACTTCAAACCTTTTTTTTTGTTAACCAATGTAAAAGGTACAATTTTTCTAGTAAAATTACGAGTCTTAAATTTGTTACACCTGACTGCTTGACATATCAAGATCTTGATATTATTTATATAGAATCTATACATATCTCACTCTCATCGGTAGGTCAGACTTTAAAAGTCGACGTCAAAATGCGCGAGCGCATATCTACACATGACCGTTAGTCTTGCAAAAACGGCTTGACCAATTAAATTTGGTCCCCGAATCGGTCGGTTTTCACCGCACTGTACAGCTAGGTTACGCTACTTTTGCGGAGACGAATCTGCGCACGGGCCGCTATTTGTAGATTAAAAATAATTACTAACTAACTAGTTACTTAACCTTTCATAAATTTTCGCAATATAATTCCCTAAATGCTCAGATTCCGCGCAAAAGGTCCCAACGTGCACAGGAACATGGATCTAGACCAAAGGCCAAGAGGGAACATCGGTAACAAGGATGACCCCTACTTTGACCCCAGCGAGGACCCCAGCTACTCGTTCAAGATCGACACTAGGACGTACACGAAGAATGAAAACGCTGACAGCAGGGGCGATGTTACAGGTTTGTAGATATGGATTATTTTATTAATCACCTGTGCCTAAACCGCAGATTGAAGAAAATAACAAAAAAAGAGGTTAGAGTGTACAAATGACACCGAATCCGAAGGGATTTTTTTAATTTTCGTCTGTTTGTTATGGATTGGCGCAAAAACTACTGAATAGATTTTGATTTCGTATTCACTGTTGGAAATATATGCTCCAACATAAACACTAGGGTACCTCTTACTCAAATCATTTGAATAGATACAGAGAGACAGCTTGATCTATCTGTTGTATGCAGACTAATAGAAAGAAGAGATCATCACTTTTGGTTTCTGATCAACGGGGGCGAAGCTGCGTGCAAAAGCTAAAAGTACTAGTGCTAGCTAGTGGGTGTACTTTAGTACACTTTTGTCTAACCCTTCGGGAAATACAAGCGTAATGGTATGATGGTATGGACGATTTATTCTAAGACTGACACTTCTTAAGGCTAAAACATCAGTCTTGAGCGTCGAAGATTTTGGTGTAAAATAGTGGATTCGGTCGAAAAGATTCCACCTTAATCCCCTTGGATAGCGATTTTCAAGCAAAAGTTTTTATACTCAATCGTAAATAAGTTATTGTTGATGTCAATTTCTTCTGCCATGTACCTAGAATGTGTTATATCCGAATAATTTGCGAAAAACCAAGAAACACTAATTAATAATTTCTTTACTAGGTCACTACTCCTTCGTGGATGACGTAGGCGAGCGTCATGAGGTGTCCTATATAGCTGGTAGGGACACTGGTTTCCACGTCTCCTCGGCTCACCCTGACAACCCCAGCATCATCGGCTCTCCGTTCCATCGCGTGCCTTTAGTGAGAGGAGAGACTAAGGCCAGAGGAAGAACTGCTGTGCAGAGGGGAAGGGATGGGTCTTATAGGTAAGGTATTCAATATGTAATGAGGTTTTATGGAAAAAAAACTCCTTTGTCTATTCGAAACTGTTTGAAGGATCTAATTTGATATCGTTTAGAATATGAAAAAAAAAAAACAGACTTCACGTTTGGCGTAACGGTTCAGGTAGTCGTCTCGCCACGCTCGCTGCGTGTCGTGGGTTTGATTCCCACTCGAGGGAAATATTTGTGTTCCATAAATATATGCTTCCTTCAAGTCTAGGTGTGATTTGTGTCTGGTATTTGTATATTAGTATTCCCTAGCGTAGGAGGTGACTAAAAATATTTGATGAAAAATTTGTAGAGTAAATCTGAAGTAACAATCCAGTTTGTAATTTATTGGATTTATATGAACTGATTGATTTATAGAGATAGTTAAAGGATATAATGTTTAATCCAGGAACGGCTGTCCCACCTACCTACCGCCTCGAGGACCACAACAATAGATTTTGCATTGTATCTATAATACTTAACTATTAATATTAACTCAGAGGGTGATTCCTGTTTATTATATTTTCCACAGGTTTATATCAGCTGGTCCCGATCAGAGAAGAACAGAGAGCAGCGACTCGCAAGGAAATGTTAGGGGATCTTATACCTTCTTAGATGATAAAGGTGTTCAAAGGTACTTACCACCTCAAGAATATAATCACTATACTTACCTGAAAGAAACCTTGACCGCCATGCGCCATTTTGCAATTTCGTCACAGATAGCACTCGTAAAGATCACATCGCCTGCTTTCCACTAAAAGTTTTCACTCCTGTTGTAATTTAAAGTCAGAAAGTATATTTGTATAGTCCACACACGTCAAAATAATATCTACTTTTATTAAATTTTTTTTTTATTTATTTATTTATTTGGTTAAACAAATACACACAATAGTACACTCTAAATGATACCAACATAAACTCCTTTGAGTTTTACCGTGCATCATTGTCATCGATTACATTATAAGGTAAGAGGAACAAACAATATAAAATAAAACACAAAAAATTAAAAGTACAAAATAAAACGCAACGCAATAAAAAAAAAAAAAAATAGCAAAGAGGGTAGACACGAAATGACTGCATGCATAACTCGGTAACCGAGCTGGCCGTCTATATAACATATTTATTGCGGAATCTATGTACAGTATGAATACAGGTTGTTCCCACCAATTATTTCTTTTGCTTGTACCTTAGTCGAACGTATTTTTAATTTTGTAAGAAATATTTTTTTAATTTAAATTTAATGTTTTTATGGGTTATTGTGTCCCTGAGAGATATAGGTAGTTGGTTAATAAGGTAGGGTATTATATATTTTAGCGTTCTTTTACCGTGTAAATTTTTATATGTTGGAAGTAATAGCTTAGCATTGGTGACACTGCGAGTTTTCATAGCATTATTAGGTAATGTTTTGGTTTGTTTAAGATTTTCGTTAAAAAATTCCTCTTTTAATAAAGTTAATTTAATTTTTTCATTTATTGGTATGATGTTACAGAATTCAAACAATTTATGGTAGTCATTTTTAAATTTTTTCTTAATATTGCGTGGTACGATTACTTTTAATATTCGTAATTGGAGTATATATATTTGATCAAGGTGAGATTTAAATGTCCTTCCATAGCTCGATAGCCCGTATGATATCGTTGATTCGGCCAGAGCTTTGTAAAGCATTAATAGAGTTTGATATGGTATTTTGTGTTTTATTAAAGAGAATTTTGCTAATATACATCTCAACTTATCACAAACCCCATTTATATGTTCCCTCCAACTGAGGCGGCTATCAATGTTTAGTCCCAAATATTTTTGAGTATCTACGAGATCTATAGGTTCACAGTTACAAGTCTTGGCCATCTTAACGTCATGCAAACAGTCGTGGCGGTGAGCTATTAGTTTCGGTAAATAAGAGCTTTTATTTTGACTGGAGCTGATGTACATTAATTTCGTTTTACCTGCGTTTAATATTAATCCAGCGTCATGCGACCATTTAGCAAGCTGATCAAAGTCACCTTGCAGTTGCTCTTGTGCTTCAATGATACTTCGTCCAGCAGCTACGAGGCAGGTGTCGTCAGCAAATTGATAAGTCTCACAGTTTTTTATCACATTTGTCAGGGTATTTACATACGTAAGGTAGTGAAGTGGCCCCAGAACCGATCCTTGTGCGGTACCCTCCGTTACTCTGACCGTTTCACTCGGCTCGTCCTTAACTTTGACTATGTATTTTCTGTCTTTAAGATAGTCTTGACACCATTCCAGTAGTTTGCCTCTAATTCCACTGTCGTGAAGACACTCAAGTAGCCTATCATGTCTAAGGGTATCGAAAGCTTTACTGTAGTCTATAAATACAACTAGAATGTGCCGTTTTTCATTTAAGTGATTATGTATACTATCTGTGAACGCTGATAACAGCTGAGTGGTATTCTTGTTTGGTTGAAAACCGTATTGTTTGACATTAAGTATGTTATTTTGCTCATAGAATGCGTAAATTTGTTTACTTATGAATTTTTCAATTATTTTATCAATAGTAGGCAATATAGTGATAGGTCTATAATTGTTATAATCCAATGTACTACCATTTTTGTGAATCGGTCTGACAATCCCCGTTTTAAGCATAGATGGGTACTTACCGGTTTGTAAACTTAGATTAATTAAATTGGATATGACTGATTTGATTTTCATACAAAATGTTTTTATATCAATGGCTCTAATGCCATCTATTCCTGGGGCTTTATTGCTGTTTAACGACTTAATGATTTTTCCTACTGAGTCAGGGTCCGCAGGCTTTATACGCATAGAAACGTTTGCGGAAGTTTTGTACTCTAAATTATTTATTAATGGTATTGAGCATTTTGGAATGATTAACTTAACACTATTATTAAATGTTGCTGCGAAATTGTTTGCAATATCTTTACAATCTATATTATTTATTTTAAATGCATTCTGAATAGTTTCATCAATAGAATTTTTAATCCTACCTGTTAATCGATTCAGAATTTGCCAGAGATGTTTCGTATTGCTTTTATTTGATAAAATTTCTGACTTAATGTTTTTGTTTTTAGTTTTACGAATCAAAATATTTGCATAGTTTCTTGCTCTATTATAATTTTGTCTTAAGATTATGTTATCAGTATGTTTTATCCATTTTACGAATAATTTATCCCTGTATTTACATGCTTTGTCAACTTTTTTATTCATCCAAACATTTCTAACGCATTTTGATCTAGATTTAACTTTAATAACATTTTCAGATTTTTTATAACATTCTACAAACTGGGCGCGAACATAATTATATAAAGAGATAGGGCATGCACTATCATATCCTTTATCCCACTGCACTTTATCCAAGCAATTTATAAGTTTCTGATTATTAATAATGGTCTTATATTTAGGAACATCCTGTATCCGTGCGCCAGCGCAGGCAAGAACTACAGCGCGATGATCAGCCAGTGTGGTACCGAGTACCGCTGTGAATAGGTCTTGTGAGCGGGATCGCGCGTAAATGTGATCAATACATGATTTACTTATTTTTCCGTTAGATATTTCTATTCTAGTGTGTTCAGTGATCCCGCACAGAAGGCCCATGCTATATAACATGTTATTGTATTTATGCTTTACAGGACTGTCCGTTTTTAAATCTATGTTAGTGTCACCTATTAAATACAGTTCAGTGGTTTTAGTGAAGTTCCTTAATGTAGTTTGTAGTTCGTCAATAAATAGAATTTTACTGGAACTTGGTGGCCGGTATACCGCACATAGGTTAGCAGTGTAGTTCGATTGGGTAGTAACAGTACAAAATAGGCTTTCACAATATTTAGTCTTTATATTTAAAATACTGCATCTGTGTTTATTATTTACGTATAATATAATACCACCACCCCTTCGAGACGTTCGCAATGCTGTGTACATTCGGTAACCATCTATATGATACAAAACACTGTTGCTTACAGATATATTAGCTTCAGTTAGAATAACGATATCAATTTTTTTTTTCGATGTTGTCATCGTTTGTTCTAGAGCTGAGAAGTTTTTAATTATAGATCGTATATTTATATGCATACATAATAAGTTAAATTGGTTATTAGGGGTACAGTTTACAAAATCATCTAAGTTAGTACAATAATTAATTTCGATTAATTCACTTAAAGTATTTGCCATTTTTAAATTTGAAGTACATAGTGAATAGTGTTATGTTTATTTGTACCTGTATAACGACTTAATCTTTGTTTTTAGCTAGTGCCAATACATCATTCAAGGTCCGTACTGTGCAAGTTTTTTCGCCGTCATCCTTTCGTGCTTTGACAAATCCATTTTTGAACCATACGTACTTGAAGTTGTGGTTGACTTTCAGCTCCTGTTTAGCGTTCCAGAACAATTGCTTGTGATATTTTGTCATCGCTTCTCTTACGTATACAGGTCTGTTGTTATTTTTTTCGGTAGGTATTACATTTGCAACAGTTGGCTTGACAATTTTTGCTTGTCTAATCCATTTTTCTTGGGCTTCCTCATCTTTAAGTTCCACTAATATTATGTTTGCCGATTGATCGTTACGACCTTGTATTCTTCGAGCACTTTTGATTGCTTCTTTAGGCTGATTGATGTTCAGTGCAATATTTTCTACCACAATTTTGACATCTTCACTCTTTTCTTGGTTTGGCACATTTGCAATTTCAACATATCTTGCAAGTTTTTCCTGTTCTATTTCTTGAAGGCGTTGTTCCAAGGCGCCTACGCGGATTTCCAGGTTATTATTTTTATTTATTAGTTCTGTATTCTTCCGTTCTAGTGCCTTAATAGTTTTCTTAAAATTTTCAATACACTCCACTGCTTCATCCAGTTTTGCACTATGGAACTGCAAAGAGTCGTTTAATTGAGCCATTTCGGTTTTTATTGCCTTCTCAACCTCTTTAGTTATGTTGCATATTAACTTTTTTGCATCTATTTGGACAGGTGTATCGTTATCTTCATCATCATCATCAGGTGTGATGATATATGAATTGCGTCTCGGAGTTTCTTGCTGGCAGTCAGAACAAGTCCACTCTAGGCTAGGAGCAGCTTTTAATGCAGCGATTTGTTTGTTAGTTAATCCTGCACACTTTAAGTTCAAATGCACAATCTTTTCGCATTTACTACACTCTAACCCTAGGGAAGATTTTGTTATGTTTTTTTTACAAATATCACACTTAGACATTTTTTCAACATGTAGGTATTCGTACAAATTATTTGTTCTGTTAAGCGTGCGTTGCGTATACTAGTCCGTCGATGACTGATTTGATTTGGGGGTACTTTAAAACAAATGTTATGGTTTTTTTTTCGAATGTCGGGAACACGAGACAATAACCAAATTTGGCATTATAAAAATGTTTACCAAAGATAGAGCCGTAGCCGAGCCGCCAACATATATATAATTAAAATTGGTTCTTAATTAAGGAATTATAATTGTATGCTTACACAGAGAGCGTACTTTACCTACTATATATTTGTGATAATACAAACCGGTACTTACGTCATACAAACTACCACTTCTACTAACACTTCTATTGCGAGAAAGGTACAGAGAATGCCATCTCAATAGCCATAAAAAAAATAAACGTTTATATCTAAAGACGCCATTGTTTGTACACAGTTTGAGCAATGTCTTTGTCTTTTAGACTTTATAGTAGATTTTTTTTTCGGACAGTCAACTACATATCGTATAATGACAATGTTGTCCACTGTCTCTATTTTTCTCCATTTATTCCGATATGGTTTCCTTCTTACTGTCACTTTATAACGAACCTATCTTGTTTACTGTCTGCGGTGGTACAATCAAATATATTGTAGTAAATAGACTGTTTCTAATTATCTGTGCAAGTAGAGAAATTAAACCATATCAGCAACACAAAGGATGTTTTAGAATGAACACTACACCTGCAGTTGTCATTCTGACATGTATTTTAGAAGCGTCGGTAGCCTAATGGCTAGGGCGTCGGACTTGCGATCATATGGTTGCCGGTTCGATCCCCACCCATTGCACTACCGCCGTGAACCCACTCGTACACGTAAGTTTTTATTAAAAAAAAAAACAAAAAAAAAACAACATTTTTTTTCCCATTGAAATAAAGTTTAATTTCTCTAGTTGCTCACATAATCATGAGCAGTATTTTCGCTTCGATATATTTGATAGTGACTGAACTAAGTATTTTATTCTTCTTCTTCTTTAACAGAACGGTGAACTACATAGCAGGTCCCGGCATTGGCTACCGCATAGTGAAGAACAGCAATGACCCGTACATTCCATCATACTTCCCTACCATACCCAGCCCTTATGACCCTGAGTTCGTCAACGCCGGTTCCAAATATGGCGCCGGAAGCCCACCAGCCACTGCTGCCGATGATGTATTTAAAGGTATAAACTTGTTTAAGAATTTAGATTGAATTCATGTGTAGTGGAACCCAGTGCCGTATTTAGGGTGGTACCAGCGATGCCCAGGCACAGGGCGCAGACCCTAGAGGGGCGCAGAAATGACAAGGTTAAGATTTTTCAAGGGCGCAGTTATAGGAGCTCACACCGAGAGCATATAAGGGTACTTACGACGGTGGTGGTAATAAGATGGAATATTGGGAGACTGCCTCATTAGTCTAGTGGTCCTAAACGTGACTGCTACGCTAGAGGTCCTGGGTTCGATCCCCAGGTCGAGCAAAGTGTTATTGGGTTTTTCTATTAAATTCCCAGTAGCAGCTCGGAGTCTGGATTTGTGCCCGGTTATGGCAATAGGTTCGCCCCCTATTACATGGGACCTAAACATACCGGCGAAATGTGGGTGTACTTTAGTACAACTCTGCCTAACCCTTCGGGGAATACAGGCGTGATGGTATGTATGTATTGGGGAACCATTAATGGTTTTAATGAGACTTTTTTATTATGAATATGTAAAAATATAACACCCATAAAAAAAGGTGTTAGTATCCGGCTACAAAGGATAACAAAATATTATTTAACATTAATCTTCCGAACATTAAGGATGTTTTTTTTATAAAGCGCCATCTCAGTATTCCTGGCACACAAAAACTCTATGTAATGATATTGATTATGCACAACGCGCTCATAAGATATCCTTATTACAACAACCTTCTTCAATAGTTTAGTAAAATCTCGTCTTTCAGGACCAGACGGTACCGCAGCATCGGGTCACATAAAGCCTCCGCCATTCCCAGTAAGCGATTCAGACAGACCCAGCAGTTCAGTGCCAGCATCGGGCCCAGAACCTCCAGACGCTAACCCGGGCGATGCTAGCGAGCCCCAGTACAACCCACCCCCTTTCACGCAAAACTCAAGTGCCGATGACGTAGGCGTCATAGACGAAGACTTATCACCTACGGGACCATTTGGACCTCCTCAGCCGACCAAAGGACCAGGTGATGAATAGCACCGGCAATGATTGATGTTAGTGATCTTGTCTATAAATGTATTATAATTTTCTGCCCAAATTGACTGTCTTTTAAAGCTGCGCGGTGCTAAGGACCAAAACTTTTCACAAACTAATATTTTATCCTTCAGCACTGTGTTATTTAAAAGACTAGTGTGACTTGGGCGGTATCGCCAACTTTTTTGTTTAAAACTTTTTACAGAATTTCAACTTGTAAATTGGAACTTGAAAATTCTGTTCAAAGTTTTGTATTTTGGTTATGAAAAACGGACTTAATCGTGTATAGATTTAAAATACCATTAATCCGTAGCGACTCAATCATTTTAAAATTAAATTTTAATTAACCGAAATAAAAAAAGTCGGCGTGTATCGGGTGTCACAAGATCACGAGTTTCAATCCGCTTGCGAAGCCTGAAGATGCACTCGAATATTATTTATTATATTTGCTTGAACGCAATAAATATTATTCACGACCAATTTGGTTTTTATTACACCAACACCTTACGGCACGCAGCACACACAGCACCGATAAATACTAAACAAGGAAATTTGAAATTATTAAACAATTGCAGGCAAACCGGGCCGACCGTCCAGCAAGCCTTATAGGCCGGCGAAGCAACCGTATGTTCCACTAAAACCTTTCCAGACACCAAACGATATAAGCGACGAGGTTATAGATGAGGGACATGATAAAAACACTCCACAATTTGCTGTAGGATTTAATATTAATCATAATAAGCCCGGTACTACAATAATTAGGAATTTAGGTCGAGATTACTTTGGTGTGCCAGCCGGAGTGTCGGTTAGAGCACATGTCCAAAGTATAGACCTATATCCTTTCGGTTCTAAGCCCATATCTCCTGCTGAGGCGTTAGAAAACGACCAAACGTAACATTATGACCAACCCACGAACTCTACTCCGAAGTATTATGAAAGCTGTAAGGTATTATTTAACAATAAAGATATCAATAAATTGTGTAGTGTTTGATTTTAGACGAGTGCTGTGGGCCTTTACGTAAGTGCACATAAGAAACGAATAACCTGTTTGGTACTCTAAAAAATAATATTGTAAAACGTACTATTCCAATTTCAATCACGCCTGTATTCCCTGAAGGGTTAGGTACTAATGTAACACACATCCCACATTTCGCCGGTATTTTTAGGTCCCATGCAATAGGGGGGCGAGCATTTTATCTAAGAGAATTTTATCTAAGATAATATTCTTCTCATGATGTATTACTGTGAAACTCACCAAGATGTAGGTATAGTAGGACCAAAAAGAAGACCAGAAGGACCAAAACTTTACCAAACTTCATCATAAAATTCTGGCAGAAAATATTTCTAAATTCTAACTGATATTTCAACCCATTCTTTGTCAAGTCATCGAATCTTATCCATTCAACACGAACTCGGCTAAAATTAATTAGAAATAACACATTTAAAGGATGACAAATACCTTTTTGGAAGTAAAGATGTAAGGTAAAAATCAATTTTGATAGCTACAAATCAAACTAAACGAAGGTGAAAAGTACTATTTAACAAAATATTAAATATGGTATACAAATGAAAAACGATAAAAATACTTTTAAAAAATTTATTCGAACAACACGACTGTAATAACAAAATGCAAAATAGTAACTATTACAAGGAGTTGGGTTGTATGTGTGTGTGTCTGCGTGACGTCATCCCATGCCCCACTCCCGTAGCCACCCCATAGTATTAACGATTTAGGAATAATTCAAAAAGGTATAACAAAGTTAACAAGAATTATGTTAGTCATTGGAAGGGTTAAATTTGGCAATCTCAATTAGTGAAATAACAGGAAAGTTACTGTGGATAAATCAATTTAGTCTAAATAGATATATATTTTTTATAATTAAGTACCTAACTACTCGATTGTGAAATTGATCAAACAATGTCTAATATATTTCTTAATAATTTCAAAAATTTATAATATTGGTTACAGTTCGCTAGGATATTTAAATAAACTTTATCTTAACGTGTAAATATTGTAAGATTTCTTTAATAAATAAAATTATTATGATAAATAGTTGTAATTATATGCATATTTTTAATGAACAATTTGTAACAAATTATAATAACACCTAAAATAAATGTGCGATTTTATTTTTATTATCCTCTGCAAATGTTTTAACCCGTTTCTACTCACTGTACCTATATAAGCTTAATAAGGGTACATTTAATTAAGGCTGCAGGTTCAGGCTTGAGCGCGAAATTCAATTTTTTGTTGGTTTTTCGCAAATTATTCGGCTATAACACGCTAGTAGTAGGAAATTTAGGTGTTCATTGTAAATTTTCGCCGAATCCAGTATTTAACACCAACATTGATAGCGATTATTAAGCAAATGTTTTAATGCTCAATCGTGAATAAGCCTTGAACTTTACCTACCTTGAACGTATTAAAACAAAAAAAAAATGAATTTCGCGCCAAAGGCGTTAACCTTAAGGTACAATAAGTCGATGCGGGCTACAAGAAAATGCCTGCAGGCGCAGCAGGAGTCCTTTCGTACACCAATCTTCACCATCAAAACCTTACTTTGACTCTACAACAGACAGATTCTATTTTCATTTACTAGAGCTAGCACTTGTACAACATTATGTACGTAGAATAAAACAAAAATTTATTACGTACTCAAAAAATACAGACAAAACTTAAATGTAATTAAATATTCATAGTATCTACATTTAAATAAACTTCAATCAACAGAAGCTTTGCTCCTTAACCTTATCTCTAGGTATGTATATAAAATTTTCTATTTATATAGATAGAAAAACATTATAGAAAAGACTATAAAAGGCAAATTAGCAAATCACGAGAAGAAGCCGTTTTTGAGCGAATAATTGTATGTGCGTGCTTATTATTACAAGAGTTATGTACAAAGAATTTTAGACCGATTGTCCAAGGCCTTAAAAGTCACATTACCTTCCATTACATATTGATGGGAAAAGCACTTGCTAGTCAACAAAAGTGAAAAAAAGAATTAGGTATACAGGCAGCTACCGAATATCTGTCTTGATATAGATTTTATTATAAATAATTATACGCCAAAACGTGTCATATGACGGCTGCTAACTAAACGAGCATTTTGACACGCATTACATGATATAGGTATTATACAAACTGTCAAAACACATATACAGTTTGCTGCCTGTACACCTAATTTGTTGTACACTTTGGATTAAGGCAAATACATTCAATATTCTTGAAGTAAAATACTTCAAGAATATTGATAGTGCTGAATTTAATAGTGCTATAAATAGAATGAGCTATATATTACAATATTTCTACAGATGAAATATAAGACCACAAGGTGCAAAGCTACTGAATCTGAAAAACTACCCTTATGACGTCAGTTTATCCGAGAATGCCAACAGTCTCTGATACATACTTGGGCCCAAGGCTTAAAATGTAATCTAGGCGCTAAACTCGGTCAAATACTTTCATCCGTAGAAGTATAAAACGGTAGACTTATGCTACTGTCGTACACACAGCTACACATAAAGCTATACCAGTCCAGTATAGGCAGGCCTCGCATTGTGCAGAAAGCGTTAACAATGCGAGGTCAGTCGATACTGGACTTGTATAGCTTGATGTGTAGCCGTGCGTACTATTTCTATCTTTGTCACTTAATATAGAGTCAGAAGAGACAGAAATAGAAACTCCTGTCATTCGCCTGAGTCATAAAGTTGTTATTTTTTACACACTTTTTACAAATCTTTAACTAAATACTAATTCAGATCAGTGTGTGAAACTTTGATTTTACTTAAAAAATCGCCAAAATACGCATATTTTATCTTGAAACTCACATTTTTTTACATGCAGGAGCAATATTTTGTTCTATTCGCTAATAATTCATTTATTTCATCTAATGTGCCAGATATTTAAAAAATGTTTAGCTACGTTCCATTTTTGCTTCGATGTACCTAAGTAACAACCTTCACAAAACCTCCCGAGGTACGTTATCAATTATTAAATTTATTCGTCTAATGTATCGATTATTTACGGTGCTAAATGTTACTATGGACTGAATAATGCTTGTTTCACATTAAATTCACAGCCAATACTTAACCTACTTACCGCTTTTTACTGCTTCCATTATTATTTAAAAAAGTTGCAAATTATAAAATTTAAGGCGGATCATTTCGCCTTATTCCGTCAAAATTGTCTATTTACACTACTATCTGCTACGATGACGATTTTTAAGCAAAAGGTTTCGTACTTAACTGTGGATACACTATAGTTGATATCGCAATAGTAATAAACCTAGAATATTCTTAAGATGTACAACTTGCGAAAATCAATATAAATTTTATTTGGCGCCGAAGGCGACACGATCCACCTTAAGCTATCATATTATCGAATAGTCAAAATATAATATAGGTAATTATAAATCCATTCCTAAAGTATCGATTTTTAGCATAGTAACCAACAATTTTCAAAATAATTTTAAAACAGCGTTACCTTGATAGAATAATACTTGGCGGGCATAAGTAACGCGAAATTAAGAAATTAACTTACAAAACACTTAATTTAACTTTACAAAATTAAATGATACATTGCATTTAATATAGGTAATATACATAAATACCTACATTTTATATATTTTATAAAATTACTATCATGTCATATTTTTTATCAATAAGAAAATAAAGAAACTGATTATTATGATTTCAGCTTTCTAATATGCTTTGTACTTGAAATTGTAAGCACAACATAGCTTTATTTTGTTATTTCCAAACAAGGTAGGAAAATGAAATAATTTAAATTTTATTTTACAATGTGAAAATTTTATAGGACGTTGTAGGAAAAATTAGTAATTATTGGGCATGTTAACAACTAAAGACACGGTATATCATTTAAAATTTAATAAAAACAACTGGCAACACTATTAAATCAAAACTAATAAGCCGGTATGCTAGACCTACTAAACTTTTTGTGCATTTTATTACAAATAGGTAGATAAAAAAAATGGACTAATTAACATTAAAATAAATTTCGAAGGCTTATTTTCACAACTATAATTAAATCTTTACATTCTGACATTTTAATACACGCGTTGTAAAATGTAAATATTTACAAGTTAATTTTGTTTTTAAATGCTTTTTTTTCATATTTTTCAAATAGCTTACAACAGGCATATAACTTAAATAAATTATTACACACTTTAAAACTGAAATAGGATACTTAAAAATTAAATTTTAAATAGAAGTAATCTTAAAATTACAAATTCGACTGATTATTTATTTTCTAAGTAAATTATTAAATCAGGTATATTTTACTTTAGCTTAGCGGCAAATGCGGTTCAATACTAGTAAATGAGTATTGCTTGTACGCACGGCTACAGGTCAACCTATAATAAACCAGTTTACGCTGGCCACTTATTGTATGGCAAGCCTATACAATGGAAGATCAGCTTAAACTGGAAATGTATAGATTGACCTGTAATCGAGTAGTTATACTGTGAACGTAATACAGCAGAAATTTAAGCAAATGAACAGATATTAGAGAACATTACAACTGCAGTCAGTAATTTCCAAACAATTGGAAAATGCTTTATTTTTAAGTAGGTATTCTACCTGTAATAAAGCAGATAGGAATAGTAAAAATACTGTTTATTTTACGATATTGGTTTATGTGAAGTAATTTAATTTTAAAAACCATTCTAATGTTTATTGTTACGTTTTTAAATAGTGGCGTTAAACTGGTTCAAACTTTAAATATAAATATTATTGTAATAATAAGATTCAGTCAATATTTTGTTTGCTTTTATAATAATACGTTCTTTTTAAATTGTTTGAACCTAGAAAAGGATCTAAAAACAATATTGGTTAGAGGACTAGACTTTTTAAATTTTAAAACCATGTTAAAAAACCACATCAACCCACCACATCCAATTCATTGGCACCTACATATTGTGTTAGTTTATTGCACTTTTGCAATTAGAAAACAACAAAATCAAACATTTGTTATATAAATAATTACAATTACATAAAATTACATAAATAGGAAACAATATTCTGAGCGCAATTTTAAGAAACTACAAACAATTTTCATGTAAAATTAACTAAACTAATTATTTACGAAGGAAAATACTATCAATATTTTTTATTTTTTTTGTAAATTTTACTAAAGCCAAATTAAGGCAAGAGAGACTTGTTTTTACTTTTACTTTGGTTTGATTAATGGGACGTACAACTGCAATTAATGTGGACTTTATATTTATAATAAATAGCATTTATGTACGCATGTTACAAAGGGATTTTTAACAACTATTTCAGTACGACTTTACAATAAATAATCTTACAAGTGAACAAAATGCTCGTGTGTGGATGTTAGCACGCTGATCATTAAAATAACGTTCACGTGGATTAGCTCGCTTTGTCCCGCTCCTAAGAACCGTAGCATGATGCTAGCCTAGGCTAGGAATAGGCTTCCTCATGAATGTGGCTATCATACACAAACTCATTTTTTCAAATCCGACCGGTAATTCATTAGCGTGTTCAAACAAACAAAACAAACTCTGGCTTTACTAGAATGGTATAGAAATAAAGATGATAGAGTAATAAGCAATACTTAATGAGTTTTTTAAAAAGAGTTTTGATATCACATTTCTGCAACTGCAAAACTAGTATACCACAATTTATATGCAAAAAAAAATATCTTGGCAATTTCAAAAACAGAACTGTGGAATTTCGAAATATAAAATTTGATTTTCGAACAAATTCAACGAGCACCATCGCACACGAGCAAGCGAGTTACAATAATCAACAAGCATTATTATTATCCCTAAACAACCGAGTGCCGCGCCTTACCGTTTAGTCCCGAAGCGCGGGAAGTTAAGCCAATATTACGTGATCTTCATTTTCTTGCTGGTTTCCTCCAGCATGTCCTTGATTTTAGTGAGGGGGGAACGCTTACTCTCCCCTCCTTTTCCTTGGAAGGAGGTCGGCAAATGGATGTGGAGCGGGTCACGGAGCCGGCTCAAATCTTTTTCTAATTTTGCGATCTGTAAGAAATTAAGTTTAAATTTTAAAAAAAATGTGATTATTCTTTTAAACTGTCGAAGTTACTATTTGTGGATTTTAGGTGCCAAATTCTAGTTAGTGTTATAGATGTTAACAAAAATCAGACGAAAACAGAAAGGAAATGGTTATACTTAAATATATTTTTTAAAGACTTACGCGCAGCGACATGAAATAGTTTTTATTAAAAAGAACTTTAAAAAAAAAAGATCCTAGTTCGAAATTATTTTTAAATTATAAGTAAAAGTAATTTATATATTAATACGAAGCTAATTAGCTGCGTACTCACCTCGTCCTTGAGATAATTATATTGGTTGATGTCGAGGCCGATCTTTTTCGCCTTTTTATGCAGAGTCAACAGGTGTTGTCTGTCTTTAACGTCGGGTAGCACGTACTCCTGAAATTACAGGTTTCATAAAGTTAATTGGGTATTTTTTTTTGTAGGTATACTACTAAGATAACGCACAAGCATACACACTGATGATAAGCAGTAACTGTTGCCGAATATTTGGCAATGTAGTGATGTGGTATACTGCTGCGTTTCGTACGGTGAGCGTGAAGCGTCTGAGGCCAATTCCTCCCTCGGTCTCCTTCCTTCTCCTTTCTCCTTTCCCTCCCTTTTCCTTGGCTCAGCAACGCATCTGCAACTCCTTTGGTATTGCAGATATGTCGTTTGCCGAGTAATCCCATAAAACAAATTTAGTGAAAGAGAACTTAAATTTCTCATACGCCGTAGGAACTATTCTCTTTTTTCTGTTCGATAAGGTTTTTGTTTGACAAGTGGGATAGCTGTAGACTAATGCATGCAAGCATCTGTGTATGTCCGCGATAAACTCAAAAACTACCGAACGCATTTAAATGAGGTTTTCACCAATAGATGGAGTGATTCATAAGGAGGTTTAGTGTATAATTTGTTAAGGTTTTGTGGAAGTTGGTTGAAATATGACGATAACTGTATACACGGCTACACCTCCAGTTCACATCCAGTTTACGCTGGCCTCGTATTCTATCGACAGCCTTGACAATGCGAGATCAGCTTAAACTGAATTTGTATATATATATATAATAGGTACATATTGTTATTTTCTACACGATTTCTCCTCACCTGCTTAGTCAAAACGAAGTATGCATAAGCCGCCATCGCGGTGCCGTAGGTGACGAAATAGGTGACCGGCTCCATGATGTCCCAGGAGTACTCCCACCAGGTGAGGCGGGCCAGTACGCCGAACTGGACGCCCATCAGGCCCAGGCCCACCCACGTAAGAGCTGACGTACGCCTGGTCGTCTCCACTTCTAGACTCGAGCGTTTCTGGTAAGGGACAAAGAAAATAATGAAGTGCAGTTGAAAGGAAAGAGTAAATGTGTGAGCAAGAAAGATTGTGTGAGGGCAAGATGTAAAAAAGAAAGCTGTTTAACGAAAGTATGGACAGACGCTAAAGTTCTAAAAATAAAAGAAAATTAAATAAAAATATTTTTTTTGTTTCACGGTAAGTACAGTTTCTGGCTTGAAAGAAAAAAAATTGTATTCATTTATGTATAGCCCACGGAATAAATATATTTAAATTGGGCAACTGGGACCGCGGCCCGAGTTAATTGAGGTCCCTGTGATTGGAAACCTAAGCTCTTACCTCCTCGAGCGGCTGCAGCTCAGTTGTGAGTTTCTCTAGCTGCGCCTTCAACTCGCGCTCCTTCCGTATCTGGTGTTCGCGCACGTTCAGGGCCTCGTACAGCTGGTTCACCAGGTTCCGCACGTCGCTCAGTCGCGTCACCTCTTCTTGACTTAAGCGCTCCTGGTCACAATAGAGAAAATACATTAATTACATTTTGTTTCATAAAATTCTGAATGTATTTTTTTGGAAATCTGGAATAAGGACGAACAAGCTAAGTTTGGTCTTGGTCACAAAAATAGGATCTAAGATGAACTTCGTTTAAGTAAACACCTTTCGAGCTCGAAGTTCTGACATGCGCATAATGGACCAGAATAAAACTGGTATCGTTCATACGTGAAAGTTATGGATCCCGTTCTCACGGAGGCCAATCTCTGATTATTTGAGTATTTAGAATTTGCATTTTTTTATAAAAAAATCACATTGTAATATGAACCTGGTACAAAGATTACTAAGTAGTTTGTTTGTTTTAGGTTTCTAACGTAAAAAAAATTGTGGATATTGGAGAAAAAATTGGCAAATTAACCCGTGATGGATTAAAAAATTATAATTATATTTTGTATTGATATCAGGCACCATCCATTCTAACTCACCATCCATTTTAACTTCAACATACACATACGTATCGTCGTATCGTCTAAAATAACCACGAGAATGTGGGCAAAGTACTCATATTTTACAACAATGTAATATTTTCTGGGTGAACGCCTACAGCGAAACTCTTCAAGTAAAAACACAATAAAAAGAAAATAACTTAATGTACTTGACGTTTACGAGCTAAGTAAGGAAAATGAATAGGGATTCATACTTCCTGGTACCTACAATGTTGTCTACGACACACCAATTTGTTGGGCTGGGAGGGGGGAAACCATTTCGTTAGCTTACACACCGCATCTCATGTAATATGGAGGAAGGACGAGAACGTGATGAGATGTAAGGTTTGATCAAGATGTGGTTTTACGAAGCAATCCGAATAAGGCTGATAGAAAACCATTACGTTTCCAAGAATGGATAATTGGTTAGTGCAAAAAATTGGTTCTACAGTATGCGATTGGCAGTGGCGTGCACTCCATACAAGCAAATAAGCTCTGCATACCCTGTAGTCCCTAAATGTATTTAATTAATAATAAATTTATTCCCCTCTAATGATAAATAAATGTAATAAAAAAATGGTAATTTAGCTTGCGCGCCATCTATTTTTTTTTTTAGAACTAATTCGTTGAAGCGTCGATAACTTGCGCGCGCCGCGTCATTAAGCTCCGCGCTGGTGGCGCGCTCTGCTGAGATAAGCAGTGCACCTCGCTGCTTATTCTTCATACAATGCATTTGGACGCATCTCGTGTTAGTACACGGCAAAAGTGTGACTGTGTGCGTGTAAATATGAGCGTGTGTGACAGATTTAGAAGCACTGCTTATTTGCTTTCCGCCCAAATTAAGAACCCGCAAAAGCAGCGCATATTGTTTATTGCAGAGGGTCAACGTTTTTAGTCGGATTGACCAATTGATCGACTATATTTTTATTCATTCGAAATTTTTTCGCCATATTGTTTTTCTTGGCGCAACCGCGCAAGTGATTGTTTGTCGAGTAATTTTTAGTAAGTTTATTATTGTAAAAAAGTAATATTAAACTCGTAAAAATTGAAAAATATACCTGTGAGACCTGTGTAGGTGAAGTGTGTTTAAATACATTAAAATCTGGCGCGTTCTCGACATTATTTTTCTGAGGAAAAAGCTAAATTGATTTCAAAGTTAAGGTCAGTAGGTACTCAGTTTGGATTTAACTCAAAGAAAGGGTAATATTACTCGTCATTTTAATAAAAAGTTTTATGATAATCATTACTGGTTAACTGGTTGTGTACACACAAACAAATTGTATTGTTTCCATTGTATTTAGTTTTCTTATCGCGATAGTAAGAATGTTTGCGGTAAGAGACAGGTAGGTGGGGAAGATACCTACAAAAAGCTGAAACTGGTCAGTTTTTTATTGCATACCCTGTCTGAAATCTCTGTGCACGCCACTGGCGATTGGGTACTAACACCTTTGGTTTCTTCCAGCACTTTTATTCGCCAAAAATTACACGTACCTACTGTCTTTCTGTCCATGTCAAAACTCTTGACCAAGGAAATGGAATTGATGACTAGCAACATTTTGAAAATAACAAAGAGTGGAAAATTAAATAAATATTTCAAGATAATTCCTATTTTTTTTTCTGGCTAAGGCCACTCCCTCATTTGTAGCGGCATATTTTTTCTCAGTATGCCTTTTTGAATCAAGCAACGGAAAGTTGATTGTACTCTTTAGTAAAAATCTTTCTGACAAATTATAAATACAATCGAGACGTTTTTAACCCCGACGCAACATTTAACATTTCATAGCCGCATTAAAACTCTTTATACATAAGAAAAATCTATGAAATCGCTTTGTTATGTCTAAAAGTTTGTGTCAAAAACAGTCGACACAGAGTTTATTTGAACGATTCGCAAATAAAACCGAAGCGGTTTGGTTTCAATTGTAGCTCGAATTCAGCGCAGGTTGCGCTTGGTGCATTTTGTGTCGCCGGCAGAGATTGTCGAATTTTGGAAAATAGGATATATAAATGCTACGGAATAAAAACAACAAGATCCGTAAGATTTTCTTGTCTTGATATTGAAGCCTAGGTCGAGCAGTGTTATTGGATTCGTCATCAACCCATTACATTGTCCCACTGCTGGGCACGGGTCTCCTCTCAGTTCGAGAGGGATTAGGTTATAGTCCGCCACGCTAGCCTACTGCGGGTTGGCAGACTTCACATGCCGTCAAGAAAATCTCTCAGGCATGCAGGTTTCGTCACGATGTTTTCCTTCACCGTTTAAGCGCATGATAATTAATTTTATTAATACGCACATGACTTCGAAAAGTCAGTGGTGCGTGCCTTGGATTCGAACTCGAGACCTTTGCCTTGGCAGTCCAATGGTCGTTATTGGATTATTTCTGCGAAATTCTCAGTTGTAGCTCAAAGTTGTGTATACTATGTATTACATAATTGCATAGAAAAGTCTTTTCTGATGAATAATAATATTCAATTGATATAAAAAAGGACGTGTGTCCGCCGGGAGGGGACGCCCTATAAAGACATAATATACTGTCCTTAGGTCCTTCAGAAAGGTCAGTGTGTAGTAGTCGCAACCGGAACGTGTATATGAAAATATGGTGATCTTATCAAATTTTAATAATGTTAATTAAACCAGTTGCGAGCCAAGTAACTCTTCGTAAGGGTCGTATTTTTATATATCTGTGATTGTAACGATAAGAAAAGTTACATAGGTAGGTACTACATACTATAAATGTTACTTACATAGGTAGGTACATATACTTGTGGCAATCTAGGTAATGTGTTTAGTGCTTGGAAAGCACTTAGCAGGTAAGTGGGATTGTGGCTATTCACACGCTCAAGTAATATCTGAATTATTCGTGCTCATCTGATTATAAAAAATATATATCTACTGACCTTTTTAGGGCTCTATACCCCAAAGGGAAGAAAGAAACCCTTCTAAGATCACTTCGTTGTCCGTCTGCTGGTAATTTCTTTTTTTCAAGAGCGCGTGAAGGTTTTTATTTTTCAAATTAATAATAAACACTCAAGTATTCCAAGTCCCTCGGAGCAGTAAATATTGTGCAATATTGGATACATTCATTTTAAGAAAATTGGAAATTAAAAATAATGGCAACTTAATTTACATTTGAAAAAAAAAACATCTTTAAAATAATAATCACAATGTTCGTTCTAAGTTCAAAATTAAAAATGTTCATAGGTTTCATTTCCATTTTAAATTTCGAAACAATAGTTACAGAAGTGCCAAGTGTAATTTCATTTAATGGCCTCCTCTACACCCATCTGTTACTTTTATGAATCGTTACCTTCTCAGAAACTAGCATGTCGGAAGTAAGTAGCTAGTAAAAGTTTTTCTATGAGCAGTTTCACCGTGCCTATCACAAGTTTTCTTTAAAGTTCGCAAGAAGGTTGAAAACCCAGCGACTTGTTCCGTTACATTTTAATTTTATTTCTTAGTTTGAAATTGCTTTCAACTTACTTGCGATTAGTATTTTTTTTTCTTGTAGTAGAGGATCAGTATTCAAGGTTTGTTATGCTATATTATTCTAAACCTTCGCACATTTTAACTTACTCGCGTACATGTTCCTATCCAAATTCCCGATGTTTCTGGTGGATTAAAAAAAACTTTAATATAAATCTTGACTGCGTCATTGTCTAGTGGTCCCAAGCGCGACTGCTACGCGTGAAGTCCTGGGTAAGATTCGCAGGTCGAGTAAAGTGTTATTCAGATTTTCTATAAAATTATCTGTAGCAGTTCGGAGTTTTCGGAGACCATATTACATGGGACCTAGACATACCGGCGAAGTGTGGGTGTACTTTAGTACATCTTTGTCTAACCCTTCGGGGAATACAGGCGTGATGGTATGTTATGTTATGTTAAATAACTTTGCGCATTAAGTACTTATATTTAAACCGAAGTCGCCAAAAACATTACAAAAATCCGCCCCAAGTCTAATTCCTGTCTTAATTTATGATAAGGTCTAAACATAGATGTTGCGAAGCGAAGCAGCGCGACAGACATTTTCCTTTACAATTTCGTGGAGAACATAATCCGGTGACATCCAATTTGCCTTCATTTCAAGATCAGGCGGTTTTGTAAGAAAGTACTTTATTACTTTGAATATAGGCAGAGATATATTTCTTGATGTTAGTTGATGCTATTTCATTGACCATTTTAGAACAACTAAAATGGTGAATGTTAGTATAATACTATTTATTAATGTGTTAATATGAAATCTCAAACTTACATACGTACACTCACGCCTTTTCCCCCACAGGGGTAGGCAGAAACTATAGACTGCCACTTGCTACGACTCTTGCAAATGTCAATAGGAAATGTTTTGTAAAATAGGCAAGTGGGGTTATTAATCAGCGCAGGTCAGACATACCTCCCAAGTCTACCTTCTTCACCAGTACTGCGATTGGGACCCATTCTCATCTGACACAAGATAATCTATTGTTTAGTTGTTTGGAATTTTGTCTTGCGTTGTGACTGTCAGAATAAACTTTCTGTCTTTATTTCTTTTTTCTTCTTTTCCCTCCAGGTGGAAAACGATACATGAGGATTATCCGTCCATAAAAAAGCTCCTTGTAAATAATAAAATAAATTTTCTTGTTAATTTAAATTCAGTGTCGTTGCTTCGAGGGGAAAATCTCGCCGCTGAATATGCAAACAAGAGATTGTTTCATTTTGTGCAGTGATATCTTTAATACAACGGTTGTGTAACGTTTACATGTCAAACGATATTAAATCTCCAGAGCGTTGATTAACCCGAGGTGTTTTAAACACGAATGGGTTGAGAATTGGGGCTGAAAACGTGTTGTTGTTCGCTTTTTAATGGTTTGTTTGTTTAACTGAACAAACACGGAATCCCGAATATTACCCATTACTTTACATAATACCTGAATTTTATATAAGTAGAAAACAAACGTATACCTTAATTTTGTTGTTATTTTTGCCTTTTAAGATCTGTTTATAGAAACAGTACAGCCATAGGATGGAAAGTGATAATTAAATAATAACTTTATTTACATATGACATAGGAATCACTTATAACACTTATCACATTAAATTATCTTAATAATTTACATAAATGATAAATGTATCACAAAGATATAAATTTTCTAATTAAAGAAAATTTCTAGTGAAAGAAAAATTCGATCTTAGGCAGGGTTTGAACATGCGTCTTTCTGGATAAGTACACCAGACGCTTTACCAACTAAGCTACCGAGACCACTGCCCCTGATGTCAAATTTCTCTTCCACATTTTACGTCTTCAGGCGACGTCAGCACCTGACGTGATAAATGTATTTCTGTAAACAGATCTTTTAAAGACACTTTCTGGGCGGCGTTTCCTATCTGACGACCTCTGAGAAGAAAAGCCGAAACAAACTAAGAGAATCATGGTCTCTTTTAAAGTCGATACAGTAGTAGATCTGAACAGGGCTTTTGGAAGAGTTGGCAGCTCTGAGTGGACCCATCTTAACTGACGGCACGCATACATCGATCATCGTGTAGCTCAACTAATTGTAAGTTCCTTATATTTGAACCAATTGTCATTTTGTTTATTTATACTTAAATTTTTCATGAGGTCATAAAAACTAACTTCCTCCATTTTTGAACTTAATTAAAGTATTTCTATACATAATGCTGAATCGAGTAACAAGAAAATATTGGAAGAAATTCGTAATCTATGTAGTCATAAAAATAACTACCATGTAGTTTTAATATGTGTTACTATGTTAGCTCAAAAGATGAACTGCAGCACCAAGTTAGGTTGTAAAACAACTAACAGACTGAACTACTAAGTCAGGAACAAATATTCAGGCAAAGAGACAGGTGTGCTGCATTGCGCGACATATTATGGTATTACATGACACGTTAAAGGCAGAAGATCCATACAGGATTGAATTTCTTCTGCCGAATTCTCATGTAGCCGATATAGATATAGTTTGTTCAAATCAGCTGATATAGATATATATATTTTGTTCCTCAATTACCTCACTTAAGAGAGCTTTTAAAACTTAAAAAAAAGAAGCTATCATGTATTTTTTTTTCTTTTTTGTAAGCAAATACTTACAAAACATAATTTAACAGTGTATCGGTGATTAGATTTTTAGGTATTTCAGTTTATATAAGTAACATTAAGGAAAGGAAGGTCTTTTTGTATTACTACTTATCTTAGTTTATTGTTTTATACATGACTATTCGTTTCTTTCCTAAATAAATAAATACAAAATGTAGCGACATCTAGCACGCTACAGGAAAACTACGTTGTAAAAAAATCTGAAACGCGCAAGCAAAGTTTACCGTATCATCATCAACAACCCATATATTGTCCCACTGCTGGGAACGGGTCTCCTCTCAGAATGGGAGGGATTAGGCTGTAGTCCGCCACGCTAAACTACTGCGGGTTGGCAAACTTCACACCCCATCGATAAAATCTCTCAGGCATACAGGTTTCCTCGCGATGTTTTCCTACACCGTTTAAGCGCGTGATACTTAAGTATTAATACGCACATGACTTCGAAAAGTCTGAGGTGCGTGCCTTAGATTCGAACTCGAGACTTTTGACATGGCAGGGTTACGGTCATATCACAAGGCTATCACTGCACTGAGTTTAACAACTCGTCTAACAAGTCACAATTCACACACACATTTGATTTATTTTTCTTCTAATAAGGCAAATAAATATAATAGGTAAGCGATATTTTTCAGCAATTTCTGCAAGTGTCGTATATGTGAAAATATTTCCTTTACAAAAGACTTCTGCAGATAGTCTGCCATGTGACGTCGTTGGTTTATGAGTGACGTCACAATACAGGTTTCTGGCAGCTCGTCAAACATCAGTCCAATATGACGCTCATAGATGTGACAGTTTCATGACATCGGGCTTGTATTGGCGTGGATTTTTTTGGCTCGGCTGGGATAATAAGAAATTTATTTGTGGAATTTATTTGTAAACCATGAAAAATAGTCGGGTTTTGGTTTAAAAGTTATAAGAGTAGTCTTGTAGTCCAGGAGTCTTTTCCTGGCTTGACAGGGTTCACCGGTTGCTGGACCACTATCTATCATGGTCGTGGCGAATATCACGAATGACCCACGAACCCATGGCCTTGAGTATGGGTCAAGGGAAGGCAAGTTTGATTTTCTGTACTATTTTAAAAAGGTCACCACTATATCTCGTAGCCGAACTGCTACTAAGCATTTCATAGAAAAACCCAACGAAAATCTATTTCAACGTATGTATTTTAGTCGCGAAATCTGTTTTCTCTGTCTTTACAATTAACTTGTTTTGATTGGGTAAGTACCTAAATAATTTAGTCCCGTGCCCAAAATGGTGCGCGTGCCATCAGCGCGTTACTTAGAGGACCAGTAAAGATTTCATGAAAATAGAACGCAAAGAAATTCAATTCAATACCTACACGTCTACTATATTCATTACTGAATTAGTACTAAGCTACTCATCTGGATTAGTTATTAATTAGTGATGTGCCGGATCCTTTAAAAATGTATATCCACGGATACGTATACGAACACGGATCGTAAGTGACGAGATCCGCGAATACGGAACTCAACTTTAGTACCTAATAAAAAAAGATTACTAGTGAAATATTAGAAAAATACTAATGCAAAAGTTCAGACCATCAAGCCTATTTCCCAAAGGGTGAAAAAGCGGTATCTTCATGTATCTTCACCCACAGTTCGCTGGAATGTAGGTACATGAAGGTAGCTTCCTAGGTCCCAATAGGAGGCGAGCCTATTGCCATTCACCGGTCACATATCCAAAGTCCTAGCAACTACTGAGAATTTGATAGAAAAACCCAATAACACTTTGCACGGCTTGGGGATTTGAACCCAAGGCTTCTGGCGTAGCAGTCGCGCGTAGGATCACTAGACTAATGAGGCACTTAAAAGCATTTAATTGTTAGCTATCTTTCAAATTTTAGATCCGTTGAAAATCCGCAAAAAGGAGCAGATTCGGATACAGACCTTTCCCTCTCGGATATACGGCACATCACTAGTACTAATGATCATTTCAACGTACGTCCGAGTAAATTGCACTAGTTCGTGCTAGGCCAACAAACGTTTAAGGGTATCATTTTAACACATTAATTACATGTTTACATGTATATTCAAGCTTCCATATTGTTTTATCGTCTATCATGCATTAAAAACAAACATTTAATATGTAAACACATTTTCATTGAAGCGTGTTGCATAGAAAATGTATATTTCGAAATAGGTACCTATCGTATCTTAAATATATCTATGACGTTCTTTTTTTTATTTAATAAATTAGAACATTTCTATATATATTTTTAACGACTTCAAGGAATTCATTACCTTTTTTAAAGATTTTAGAGCTGTATTGCGTGTTTCCTTTAATAAATAAAGCTAACCATAATATCGCGTAACGCGAATACATGTAGGACTGTAGATACACACAGCTAAACGTACAAATCCAAACTGACCTGATTTCGAATTGTATAGATTTTCCATACAGTGAGATGTCAGCTTATATTGGATAGTTATAGCTAGATATGTAGCCGTGCGAACTCCATTTTTTTTTATAAAAGTAAAAATAAATAGAGCAGGTAGATATAGCTAATCATTAGCACAATTGCAAACCATTTGCTTTATTGCTTAAAATTTGTAGTATAAAATATTATTGAAATTAAAATTGAAATAATAGAGGAAATCTACAATTTCACAGTTTACACACAGCTAAATCTCTCATAAAACACAACACAATAAAATCTTAGCCCACAAAAGGAGCAGTAGAAAAATAACGAGCGACCGTACACAACTCCATAAAATGAGTCTTTACTCCCAGACGACATACCATACCTATAGTTTCACTTAATGCTGTGAACTCCTTTACAGAGAGACTCGTTAGCGCGAGAGTCTCATTATCATCGGGTTTGCAGGTTAGAATGAAAGGAAAAGGATTTATGCTGTTGGTGTTTAAATTAACTAAAAGATAGTATACATTTGAAAATTTAAAAAACCCCGGATATTGCATTATATCTCGACCGATTTTCATCAAGCGTAGCTAAGAACACTCCCGAATAATTCATCTTTTAAACAAAAAAATAAAATCAAATGTGGTTGCAAATTACGACACCTTTACCTAAACAATTCTATTCTAGTGGTCCCAAGCGCAACTGCTACGCGAGAGGGCCTGGATTTGATTCCCAGGTCGAGCGAAGTAGGTGGTATTAGTAGTAGTGGTTGATGGCAATAGGCTCGCCCCCTATTACATTGGACGTCAACATACCGGCGAAACGTGGGTGTGGATACATTAGTACAGCTCTGCCTAACTCTTCGGGGAATACAGGCGTGATGGTATGTTGATTAATTTTGAATAGCAATAAGTAGCTTGATTTTAAATAGCATGAGACTTGGACTTTTTTACATGGAACCTACTTAAACGACAGGCGAAGGCTTAGGATATATAATAATAGTGAGACGTACCCACATTATGGAACTCGATTATTCACATAAAACATGATTCCCGGCCGATCCTAAGCTGTTAGCCTAATACGCTCCGGGCATCACGGCTTATGCCCGGAAATGGGCGAATACATCTAAGCTCCTAAGTGAGTGACCGACTTAACGAGCTTTGACATAGTATAACTACCTTCGTGTACGTTTCAGGAGAACTAACATGTAAAGTGCGATGAATAAGTAAAACGTAGATATATTGAATTTTAATTTAGGTATTCATTGAATTATAATTTGTATTTTGGCAAAGTTTTAACTGCGCTCATCAACATCGGTCAGTGTGGATGGGTTACTACCATATTGAGACCACCGTAACTTGGGAGACCACGAGAAGCCGTCGATCCCGGTTGTCTTATGAAGATCTATGACAGTCGTCAGCGGTAGTCAGAAGTCCAAAGAAATTATGTATTTGATGAGAATCGATAGAATAATTCAATACATAATTATTGAAACGGACCTTGAAATACCGGCTATACTCGTATGCTCATAGCTACTAGGAAAAAGTTCCATTCATCGAAATAGCAAGGGCTTCTTAGAATGATAAATCAATAAAACATTTTTTTAATAAGGCTTACCAGCACTCTGGGTCTCACATTATTAGTATTCTTGTTAACTCCTCGTACTAAGCTAAATGCTTGTGTTACGAGAGGGTTCATGTCGATAGTACAATGGGTGGGTTTCGAACTGGCAACCACATGATCGCAAGACCGAGCACTAGCCATTAGGTTACCGCCAGTTCAAACCTTAACAACAATAGCTTGATATAAAGTCAAACAGCTAGAAAAATTACTCCCATTGTACCGGGACTGCATAATGCTTTAGAGCGACTAACATCTGGTTTCGACAGCAGCTTAAACGGCGTAAGGCACTACGCTTCAAGCCAGATAAACACTACCCAACTGAGAGCCGGATTATTCGGAGCTTAATCCGTTCATCGAGCGATCTACCCAAGGATTAGGCTGCCTGCCATCAGTGATATTGTTTTGACAAATATTAAAATACAATTTCGGTAAACAATGACGTCGAGTTAATCTGAAAATGACATTAATGCTAAAATGCTATCCATTTGGACATGATTTTAATTTATTTCTGAATTTGTTTTGGTGTGAAAACCTTTGCAAAATGACCTCCCTGATGGACTTCCACAACCATCGGTTATATACCGCGTGTGGCTCGAATCGATCGAATGACTCCTAACGACCTGATTTTAACGATTTCTAAATGATTTAAGTACAGTTCACAGAATTAGATCAATGAATAAAAAAATCACACTGGAAGAGTTCCAGAATTAGCTTAACATACCATCACGCCTGTATTCCCCGAAGGGTTAGGCAGAGGTGTACTTAATGTACACCCACAGTTCGCCGGTATGTTTGGGTCCCATGTAATAGGGGGCGAGCCTATTGCCATTCACCGGGCACAAATCCAGACTCCGAGCTGCTACTGAGAATTTCATAGAAAAACTCAATAACACTTTGCTCGACCTGGGGATCGAACCCAAGACCTCTAGCGTAGCGGTCGCGATTGGGACCACTAGACCAACGAGGCAGTCTTGAATTAGAAGAATTAACTTAACTAAAGAATAAAACCATTAAATAGCGTTGAACACACCCTCACTGCATATATTATCAGAAAGCTTTGTTTTAGAATTCCGTAACGCACTAAATTCCGTTCCAAGCGCTCCGAACAAATGGAAAAACCGGAAAACAAATAAAGTGACCAAACAGTAATTAGAGGCAGCATTTCAGCAAATTAATTGCACCATTGGGCTTGTGATACGGTAGTTTACTATAAACTTAATTAGTGTGCCCGACAGAATGAAGTAGGCGTGACAGGGATGGAATGCATCATGGATTTACGGTACACTAAAGCGAATTTCGAGCTGAGTAATATTTGCACCAAGATCCGTACGAAAATACCAAGTTTATTAACACAGCTGCAAAGGGTTATAACAGTATACCATTATGATAACATCGTAACAGACCGATGACTGTACACTATAGATATTGAAGAAAAACGAATATGGAGGTTCTTTATTAGAGCAAAAGTAGTCAAAACAAGTATTTTTTAAATATTTTTCTGTCAAAAAAACAAACAAACAAAAACTGGTGCTCTGATTTTCATGCTGTTTTCACCAATAGATAGCGTGGTTCTCGAGGAAGGTTTATATGTATAACATACCATCACGCCTGTATTCCCCGAAGGGTTAGGCAGAGGTGCACTTAATGTACACCCACAGTTCGCCGGTATGTTTGGGTCCCATGTAATAGGGGGCGAGCCTATTGCCATTCACCGGGCACAAATCCAGACTCCGAGCTGCTACTGAGAATTTCATAGAAAAACTCAATAACACTTTGCTCGACCTGGGGATCGAACCCAAGACCTCTAGCGTAGCAGTCGCGATTGGGACCACTAGACCAACGAGGCAGTTTATATGTATAATACATTAATATATTATATATATAGTAAAGAAAAGTCGAGAAACCACGCGGGCGAAAGATGGGAATTCCGGAAATTCCTATTGTAAATACGTTTAGTACCTTTTTTGCAATTTTATTCATGTAACTGATTAGTAGTTAAAAGTCAAACACAAATAATAATAAAAACAGTTAAAACTTTTTTTTTATAAAAGCTAATTTGTTTTTTTACAAAAATGTTGCAGCGCTATACGTTATCTCTGTTTTCACAACCCCAAAACATTATGAAATGAAATGAAATGAAATGATATTTATTTCTGTAAATAGATCTTTTCAGGACACTTTTACAAGTCGATTTTTACATATTTTTTTTTAACTAGATGGCGCCGACGTTTCCTATCTGACGACCTCTGAGAAGAAACGTCGAAACAAACTCAGAGAATCATGGTCTCTTTTAAAGTCCAGACAATAGTTGTTGTTAGATATGCGAGTTTAACAATGTAGGGCAAAATCTGAACAGGCCTTTTGAAGAAAGAGCCATAGCAGCTTTGAGTTGACCTGTCCTAACTGACGGCACGCATACATCAGTCATCGTGTAGCTCAACCATTTTATAGGGAGCTCAACGACCTATGGGGTTGTGATTAAGGGGGACAAACAAACAGTTAAAATAATAGCAATGATAACAGCGTTGAGGTCTAAATGTGGTCTCATTTAGGCGTATAGCATAAGTTAAGTATTATATTTTAAGCGGGTAGTGTAATATTTTCTAGCGAACTTATCTGAATTATACTTGTATAATGGGTATTTTTAAAAATTAAAAAAATTTTTGGTATTATTTTTTTTGCGTGTGGGTGATATTCTATTAAATAACGCCAAAAGTGAACAAGTTGCTTAAATATGCTTAAAACAATATGTAGTTTATACTTTGGTCCTGCAAGAGCTCAATAGTTTGATCAGTCTAGTCAATAATACTTTGCCAGGAGACCGATAATATTAGTCTCAATAAGATTGATGAACGGAGCAAATGATTAATGATAAGAATGATTGCTGAAATATATCCACTTTCATTAATCAAGATCGTTTCTCGTCGTCAAGGAAAAGTAACGTTTGTTGAAAGCCTTTCTTGTTTCATTCCCTTATCAATATGATGGAGTTCTAATTACGATTGCTCTGCCCTTAGACGGAGGAGGCAATTCAAATGAAAATCTAAAGGTAATGTGCCTAAATGAGCAACAAGATCCCTTACGTAGTGTCTAAAGTCTATCTCTAAAGAGAATTTTGTTTTCTGAAAAGTAAGAGAGGTCGCAAACACATACCATCACACCCGTATTCTCTAGAGGATAAGGCAGATGTGTACTACTGTAACCCACAGTTCGTCTTAATGTTAATAATGACCCATTAAAATTAACCCGTTAACTGGGTATAAGTCCAAACTCCAAAGCTGCTTCTTTGATGAATGAATAGAAAACCTCGTAACACTTTGCCTAATTTAAGTGACAAACCTAAGACCTCAATAGCAGTGCTCACAGTCACGAGACGAGTAAGGGACAAAAAATATTTTATTGTACTTAAATATTGTTAATACATCAGTTGATCTGAGAATAATTCAGGTATATTCGACCGCATATGTTTAGACCAGAATTAGATTTTATTCCAACCAGATTTCATTCGCGATGGCCGATATAATCCTCCATATCGTAGCCAAAACGACTAAATCAGGACTAGGAGACAGATAATCGAAGAGCTATTGAATAATGGCGTCTGAGGGCCGTTCACACGTACCAAATTGGCTCTCTGCCAATCGCCAATTAGCCAGTTTGACAAACACAAACGCTCGCCCGAGTAAATACCTATTAAATTGCTATACTTACTATATTTTGGAGGTCATAGTCATTACTGTTGGAGTATATTTTTGCTACATTAGGAACACTTGGTGGAGTATCCAAAGTAAAGAGTCTGAATATTATATTTTTCCAAACTCAAAATCGGTATTTTGAGCTTGGATACCAGGTGTCCCAAGTCCCAAGGAATAGGCGACCACTAGCTTCACTAATGCTTGGTGAGTAAAACTTTTTCGTTCAAAACCCATAGGAACACCCTAGAACTGATGGTTTGGAAACCCAGTTACGACAGAGAAAGCCCTTTAAACATTATGAAAACGTGCAAAGATCCATTAGTATTCAAAAGTTGAAAGATTGAAAGGTCCTTTTCTAAATGATTTAAAACAAAATTCGTATAGAGCAAGAAGTGGATGTCTACACAATCAAGGTCATGGCAATATTAGTGTCGGATAACTGACAGTAGTTCCAGGAAAATCTTCCAGACACTAAACTAAATTACTTTTATAATTATTACGAGCTAACCTGAGGCGGAGTCTTGACGTAATACTCTGTATCGTTGATGATCAATCGGAAGTCGGATTCCAGTAGCGCCTCGATCGTGTCGCTCGCGGCAATGCGCACGCGCTCGTCCGCCGCCAGCGCCGCCGCGCGCTCCACGCCGCGGTCTTCAGCCTTCACCTTTACAAACAAAAAAGTTAAATTTGAAAATGATTTAATGCACTTAACGTGATATGGATGTGTCCCATAGAACTATTATGATACAAAGGTTGGATAGAAATAGTTAAATACAGTACAAAAATCTGTAGGTTAGAGTTAAGGGTATTACATTGCCGAATGACCTTGAGGATTCGGGTTTTTGTGCTAGTATTTGTTACTTCAGCGCCATCTATCGACATTTGATCGTACTCAATAAAAGGAACTGAAGATTAAGCAAGAATACAGATATGTCGCAGCATCGTATTTACCTATTTTATTCGTTCTCTGAAAGATTTAAGACAATTTGTTCCTCTAGATAAAAGTCTTGTACGAGTTACCTACATCTATAATTATTATAGGTAATTCTTGATAATTTTGAAATAAGGGATACCTACACCTTTCTACATATTACTTTAGTACCTAATGAAAATAACTAGGGTGACCTGGCTTAAAACATTTATTTATATTTACATATAATTGAATACGGGTGCCACTATAATTATGATATATTCTGAGGGTCTGATGATGATCAGGTAAGTGCTTATAGGTTCTCGGAAACGGAGATAGCTAGGATGAGCTGGCTTTCAACATTCATCTAATTGAGTGTGGGTGCTACTACATGATACATTCTGAGGGTCTGATGATGATCAAGTAAGTGCTTATAGGTTCTCAGAAACGGAGATAGCTAGGATGAGCTGGCTTTCAACATTCATCTAATTGAGTGTGGGTGCTACTACATGATACATTCTGAGGGTCTGATGATGATCAGGTAAGTCCTTCTAGATTCTCAGAAACGGAGATAGCTAGGATGAGCTGGCTTTCAACATTCATCAAATTGAGTGTGGGTGCTACTACATGATACATTATTCACTTTACTTTTTGGAACGAAGTTTCTTATCGCGCGTTGCGAAAGGGGACTAGACGGAAAAAAACGACACTTAAAAGTGTAACGACGTGCATGTTTGTTTCTCTTTACAGAGAAAAAAACATGCAAACAAACATGCATGAAGTGCAGAAAGTTTCGTAAGTCGAAGTCAAAGTCCGTTCAGCATCCCGTTAAACCTTGAAATTGACACCCATATCAATTTATAAAGAAAAATAATGTCCGCCATCTTGGATTTCAAAATTAATGTCCTTTTCGTAATAAGCATCCCGATAAACCTTGAAATTGATACCCATATCAATTTATAAAGAAAAATAATGTCCGCCATCTTGGATTACAAAATCAATGCCATTTTCATCATCAGTACCCCAAGATACCTCGAAATTGACACCCATATCAATTTATTTAAATGATGTGCGCCATCTTGGATTTTGAAATACGTCTCGATAAAGAGGGGAATAACGACTTTTGGTGACATGAAAATACGCAACTCCTATTGACCTGATCTCGCATTGTAAAGACTTTCCGTACAATAAAGGGTCAGCTTGTACTGGTGATTATGTATAGCTTGTTAAACCTAAGTATCCAGTATAAGCTGACCTCGCATTGTATAGACTGTCCGTACAATAAGCGGTCAGTTTGTACTGGTGATGTAGGTATAGCTTGTTATACATATAAGCTGAGCTCGCATTATATAGACTTTCATACAATAAAAGGTCAGCTTACTTACGAGGTCAGATAAACTAGTATCTCAGTCGGTACCTACTTAGGTACTCCGAGGTTCATTCAAACTTTGGATAACATGATTATTATGTATAATTGAATTAAAATGATTAAAAAAGATTGTCGGCATTTAGAGCCAGACAAAGGAGTGCGCCCGTAGATTTCATTACACTATGGTTAGTCTATGATAATGATCAAGAACAAAAACAAAATTGAAGCGTCGGTAGCCTAATGGCTAGGGCGTCGGACTTGCGATCATATGGTTGCCAGTTCGAACCCCACCCATTGCACTACCGACGTGAACCCACTCGTAACACAAGCATTTAGCTTAGCACGAGGGGTTAACAAGAATACTAGCAATGTGTGACCCACATCGCTAGTAAGCTTTTTTTTAAAAAAAAAAAAAAAAAAAAAAAAAAACAACAAAATTATAAACTACTTTAAATATATTTACAAACTTAATTTCTACGTAATATTTATATTTGTACTATTTACGATATTGCTTAATTCAAAAATCATTCAAAAATCATCACTTTTGTAATTTTTTTGCAAACAATAACGCACGTACAGCCCACCAGTCGCAAGAGTCGTCGAGACACTGATATTCGCGTCCTGAGTATTCATCACGGGCATTGCGGGGGTGCTTCACGGGGGGCGCTAGTGAAGTTTCGGGTTTTTCTTTATTATTTAAAAATATTCAAAGAAATAGGAAAAATTAAACAATACAAGTTGTTAAGTGTGTCATTACAAATTTTTTGGTATAACATTTATGACAAACTATTATGCGGTTAAAGAGACAAAATGCAATTTAGTTTGGAAAAGGACTATTTTCTTGGATTTATTTAAAAAAAATGGGACAACTTTATGAAAAAATTAAACAATACAATTTATTTGTGATGACCTTAAGTATAACATATATTTTTTATATGGCAAAGGCACATAAGGATTCATCTAGAAACTTCTTTAAACCTAGGGTGTTTTTGGGATTTGAGCGATGTAATACCCTTAAAGGATTTCGAAAATGGCTTTGACATCGTTGTGTAGATCATAATCGTTTTGGGCGGAAATAAATGCTTTTTCTTCCTTTCTAATATGAGGCTACTGCAAGCGAGGCGTGTTGTCTAATGCAAATGCTATCACCAAGGCCATTATTTGAGGCCTCATCGATTTTTTACTAAGCAGTTATCATCCCTCTGCATTGCAAAATACCCTCTACGCCTTCCACTCTATTTGGCTTAGATCCTTCTGTGGCCACTTCTTTTACTAAAGGACTAGCTTGTCCTGCCATCTCTACCTAGGCCCACTGTTACCTGCAGCTTGTCTGACATGATTATTTATCTATCTACTGACACATACCATCAGCGTAACTTAATTAAATCGCCGCACATACATCTTGATCACGTCCTAAACTTTCGTCATTACTCTTCAAAATGGGCAAAGTTCAGCTAACTAATAAATGTAATTATCGCTGATATCGTCAAACGATGGCTTGGAGCTTACTAAATTTATTGGCATCAGCTCGGAACGGATCAACGGTGTAATCTTTAATTGGCAATCAATCTCGACCCCCGAAACTCGTGTTGAAATACTTTTTGTTTATAAAACTCTAACTTTTGACTGACTTCTGTCAAGTTCTTAACTTGATACATATGAAAACATCTCTGAGATGTCAAACGTTTAAACAAGAGTCCTCACAGGACGTTATCTATTCGTGTCCTTGGAAGACACGAACTTGTCTAGGAACGTCAAGAACAGACTTGTCTAGGAAACAAAACTCTCTCTTCGTATATTAGAAAGATCTAGTGATTTGATCTAGTGACTCCCTTGGCTAGTTTCCTCTCTCGTTAGACAAGCGTATAACAATTCTACTCTGTAGCCAACGCCAAAAAGGGTATTCACTTATATTTACTTTACGTTGACTGTATTTTTTATGATCTCAAAAAACTGCGCACCATTAATAGAGGAAATTTAAATAGGTTCAAAAATAAGGACATTTTTAACGTTTTCATTTTATTTTAGAATAAGAGCGCACTATATCGGCGTGTGACGTCACAATCCGATATGCCATACAATTTCTATACTAACACTCTTTTGCGAAAAAGGGACAGAGCATCCCCTCTCGATCCCTATCAAAAATTTGAAACGCTTATATCTTAAAACTTTACTAGTCGACTTAAATATTTCTTCTAATATTCGTCTTATATAAAATTTTATTTTACACTATTTCTTGCTCCATCTTAGGTCCCTTTCCATCAGGCAAGACAAGGGAAAAAGTATTCAGGACAACCATCAAAAGTCTCTCACCTGTTCGAGCAAATCGCCAACGGTCTGCGAGACGGGACGGAGTGTGAAGCGACATCTCTCGCGCCGGGACGGCAGCGGCACGGTGATCACCGGCAACCCCCGCCTGTACGTCACCGTCACCTCTGAAACAATTAATTTGATTAACTTCAATTAGAACAGCCGTAACTAATCGGAAAAGGTGAAGAGAGATTCAGGAAGAAATCGTCAAGACCCTTTTATTATATACTACGACTAGCTGTCCGATCGCGGCCTCACCCGCGTTTTCGCCCGTTTCTTGACAATTTACGGGATATAGCCTTTTCACTCAGGAATAATGTGAAAGAATTTTTCAAATCAGGCTAGTATTTTCAGAGCCTATTCAATGCGAACAAATAAACAATCAAATCTTTCCTCTTTATAATATTTGTTTAGATAGTATGAAGTCAGACAGAGTAAGAAAATACGAAATATCTTACAATATATTTCAATCATAATTGTTATTTCCGAAAGTACGAGTATTCATGAAAAGTATGGTCCGTACATGCCTATATAGGCACATTGGGTATACATGTCATTTGCACGCACTACGGCTCAACATTAGAAATACAACCATTCAAAGGCTCTTTTATAAGTCTTGCTTCAATTTCCTTTCCTTTCCTTTCCGTTCAGGTCTTCAGTTTTAGACGGCATCTTGTGTGTAGCACCCTCAGGCTTATGTCTTTGACTAAACTCAAACACTCCGCTTAAGAGTCTCTGGAAAACCGGTGAAAGAGCAAGTCGCCTACCACTTTTAAAGTCACGATTTTGTAACAAGTCTTGGTTTTCCGGTATCATACCATGACGCCTGAATACGCGGACGGATAAGCAGAGGTGAAATGTAGACCCACTGTTGACGGTTATAAGTTTAGATCGGATGTAATAAATTATTATTATTTCCTTTATTTAAAGATGTCATATTAATTTCACAGCAGTAAGTAGGTTGTTTGTTTATTTCTCTTACTTTATTATGCTTATTTATTTTTACTATATATTTTTTTTGTTTTGTATATTGTATTTTGTTTAATTTTCTTCGTTCTTCTTATAGGTATACCTATAGGTCCAATAATTGTGAAATTATATCTAAGTGTCACTTTTATTGGTTTCTGCGATACAAGCCTAGAGCTTAGTGCAGAAACCACTGTGCATCGTACATTACTGTATTATTTATGGAAATAAATAAATTATTATTTAAATATTTTTATAAAAAAACAGAAAGGAAATGAAAAATATATAAAATAGTAGTCCACCGGTATCGGAAACAGGGTCCAACCTATCGGTGGTCAGGGCTCCAAAGAGAGGAACCTCCTAACAATACGCGCCGTATCTAGGAGTATCTACCGCTTTCTTTATTTTTATATATTATAATAGGGGCTAGGATATTGCTATTAACCATGCATCACTCCAAACTCCCAGCTACGACTGAGGATTTCATAGAAAAACCTGTTTTCAATATTATTGACCTGGGACTTATAACATACCATCACGCCTGTATTCCCCAAAGGGTTAGGCAGAGGTGTAGTTACTAATGTATTCCCACATTCCGCCGGTAAGTTTAGGACCCATGCAATAGGGGGCGAGCCTATTGCCATTAACCGGGCACAAATCCAGACTCCGTGCTGCTACTGAGAATTTCATAGAAAAAACCCAATAACACTTTGCTCGACCTGGGGATCAAACCCATGACCTCTAGCGTAGCAGTCGCCTTAGGACCACTAGACTAATGAGGCAGTCAACGTACTGCCTTTACTTAAAAATGTCAAAAAGCCATAAGTATGGTGCATTATGGTCTAAATTGTTTCATTATACGCGAGCGGACACAACCTGATTGTGCGCACGCTCCACTTGCCGTGTACACTGAAGTGCAAATGTGCTAACAATATCATTAGGAATTAATTATATTACCTACAACGACCGTCGTTAAATGTAATAGTTTCGTGCATTTGGCTAGGTATTATTGTAATATTATGATTGAAATGTTGGCTTTAGAGTAGGAGCTTGAAAAGATTCAAGGAACTATCCTAACTATCCTTTTATTTCCATGAAGCTAAGACAACAAAAAATCTCATTCATCGTTCGTGTAGTGCCGAAAAAGATTTGAAATATTATTCGAAATTCAAATTCGAAGATTTCAGTCTACTCTTGACCACGATTACGGGTTTCTAATTCAGAAACTTGAGGATCCATGAAATAGAAAAAAATCGTAAAAAAACATTATTTTATTGTTTAATATTCGAGTCAATGACAGAAGTTATTAAAAAATACATTAAATCAAAACAAAACACAAACAGTACCTACCTGCGGCAAAATAATCATGATAAACGTATCATGATTATATAATTTTGTGGTACCGTTAAACCACCGTTTGTCCAAGGCTTAAGGGCAGATATGCTACAGGGAGCAGTAATTAATTATTTCAGCTTACTCTTCACAGCGGAGACTTTTGTCCTTAAGCCGCGGAACCAACTGTTGCGTGACTTACGGTTTTAGCATTTATGATATATTATCATTTAAATTTATGTCTCCAACTGTACCGCATGACATTTAAACAGCCTAACAAGTTCTCGAAATCGGTGTAATACTTTGAGCAGCATTTTTATTACTGTTTTCTCGAATAGCGAGGAAAGCAAAACCAATTCATTCCGGTTACATAACTCGAGGCAAAAGTAGGAACAACTCAACAAATGTAATGAAAAAAATAACTTTTTCTGAGTTTCCATCAAACAAATGGTGAATTAATTTGAACAATTCAGCACGCAACTGTACAAAAATACTTTGTTAAACTTTCAAGCAGATTAATCGTTAGAAAGAGACGCACGATACTAATTTGTGGTGTAAGTTAAAGCGAACAGCGGGAATACTGATTAGATCGCTTTAAACTTTTTGGTAATTATGCCAACTAACTGATATGAACATTTGCGTAAGAACGTAATTACTTCTGTGAAAAATTTAAATTCAGAAGCACAGAAGTTAGCCGTTTCAGTTGATAAGTGTATCGCTTAGTTACAAACCCCTCCATTACTTATTTTAGAATATATCACATTATTATCTTAATTATCATCAAATGATCATTGCGATTAAATCCCACACATGGGATGGGTCAAATCTGTCGGAGAACTGACAAACGCTGGAGCAAGCGAGTTCTCGAGTGGAGACCGCGGCTAGGCAAACGTAGTGTAGGGCGCCCGCCGGCCAGATGGAGTGAGGACTTGCGGAAGGCAGCTGGCAGTGACCGGACGAGGAAAGCCGAAGATCGGGCTCTGTGGCGTTCACTAGGGGAGGCCTACGTCCAGCAGTGGACGAGTATGGGCTGATGATGATGATGATCATATCCCTATATCCAAGTTTCGAAGGCAAATGTGAATTTGTTGAATATTAACATTACGTTCCATTAACTAAGAAAACACATTGGAAAGGATATTGAAGAATAAAATTTTCGTCGCTTATTAAAAAAAATTTGACCGTATGGCACTTTTGTATGAAAGGGCATTTTTTTAAGGGGATCCAGAATCATAGTACTGAATTCTTCCAACCTGTATAAATAGTCTCTAACAGCACTTAAAGCCGTCTTAATATTGAAATAAATAATTTATTAGCCACAAGTGCTATTCATGGACCCTGACGACTACTTAGCGGTATATTTATCTAATATCACGCTCAAAACAACATTAAATTTCCGCGGGGCCATTTTCAAGATGTTATTATGTCCCTGCTGCCACTACTTTGTTAAATAATTTCACTTTTAGGGTTTCTTTTAGGTTTATTGTAACATAGAAGTAACTATGCACCAACAATATTATAAAAAATGGGCGATTAGCTAAATATTACTATGAACTTAATCTTCTATTATGGCAATAGGCTCGCCCCCTATTACATGGGACCCAAACATACCGGCGAACTGTGGGTGTACATTAAGTACACCTCTGCCTAACCCTTCGGGGAATACAGGCGTGATGGTATGGTATGAACTTAATCTTAAGAATGAATTGGAAATGGAAAATGAAAACAGATCGCTCGTTAAGTGTTGAGACTAAAAACTTGTCTGTTACTTGTTATACTTTTCAATTGTAAGTGGCTGAACCCTACAGCATATTTATATTCTGTTGACACGTAAATGCTATTATCAGATTGATATCATCGTAATAAATTGATATTACGAATGCCGCCATAATGATTAAATGCCACATTGCATAAATTGTAATTTTATTAAAAGCCTTTAAATGCACTTGAACTTGTTTACCAAGGTTGCATTACCTACATTATGAGTATTAGCCATTCAACAAAACAATACAACCAAAATTTCCTCGTTTGTATTACCTTTTTGTATTTAAAAAAAAAAATCTTTGTGTTTATTAACAAATTATTTTCCCAAATACATGCGTGATAGCAATTAAACTGCTTCCAACGGCTTTTTAGATCACTCTCGCTGCCTGCTTTACCTTGCGACGTTTTATTAAGTATGCGCGTACGCAGTATAAAGCGACGCCCGCGCAGTGGGCAGACATTGTAATTGCCCTGTCACTTTCCTAATTATCATCGCGCTGTCCAGCGTTTCTCTCCAATGTTTGATTTATAGATATCACTTTTGCATGCGATGTTACACATTATTCTTTTTATAACCTTCGTTTTATTTATCTTATGAACTTCTGATGAAATTGATTTTTTTCTCGTATGTACATATGTCTTGTAATATCGCGTTGATTTTTACCAACATAATTAAATGCAAATTCATGCGATGTATGCCTAGATTCATATGTGTTCGTTTATTTGCATGCAGAAATTAATCGTGTCATTTTGAATGTTTGCAATTATTACCAATGTTTGCTTCAACAAGTCACGTTACAATTAATAGCGTACACAAAGTTAATTCTAATACTATGTAATTAACTATCATGTTGCCTATAAACATGTAATGTTGATATTGAGCTTCTGCCGTTATAATTAATTGTTATTTATTGGTAACCAAGAAACATGATCGTCGTTTGAACAGCCCATAATATTAGGTACAAATTGTACAGTCAGCATTGAAAGTTGCGCTGAACACGATGAAATCTTAAAAATGCTTAAACATATTTATTATCCAAAACTTACTGACCCGAGATTTGGTAAATGGTACGTGTTTCTACATACAGACCATATTTTTTTTCCCAAGTGAATCTATTGAAAAGTATTGGTGCTGTGTTGTTTTCAAGACTTGGCGGTGTTCAGCAACTTTCGTTGCTGACCGTACCTAGTATGATCTCGCAGACAATCTAACTAATTTCTCGCCTGAAATACAGGATTACCTATTTCATGCACATAATTTAATGTAAATAAGATACGAGTAAGACTATGTAGCTAATATTTTGTCATATCGTATTTGAATAAATGATTTGATTTGATTTGAATTAAAATAAACCGACTAAGGTCACTCTAATACTATAGATAAAATATACCGATATTTTTGTATTTCTAAATTTAATAATATAATTCTAATCTAGCGCGCACTCTGGAATCTTAAACTGGCAACCTAAAATAATACACGAACCATTTCAAGCAACTTTTGACCTCTTCAGAACTCGTAACCTATATTCAACCTACATACCTACATGAAATTTGGTGAGAATAATAATACCTAATACAGCTTTCTATCACTGTTGGGTTCCGCCACTTTCCTTATTACCCCTATTTCGGCACATGGGGAAATAAATCGGCTTCATCTGTTACTATTTGTCAATATCAACCTTGTAACTTTGCCTATACGGAACAAATCATTTGTGTAAGCGTTCCCTTTTACGCAACTCGTATAAATAATGACGCAAAAGTTTAAGAGATTCGTTATCGCTTATCTTGATACAGTTCAGGTGATACCAAACAAGCAAAACAGGAACAGAGGTTTCTGTTTTGCTTTTGATGTATAAATTACCATCACGCCTGCTTATTTGCTGAGTTATCCTGTAAAAATAAATGCAGCGTAGCAGTAGAGAAACTGTATGTACTTCTCCAATAGACAGACAACGAACAGTTTCAGTAGAGACTATCCCACATCGCGCTTCCATATGAGTTATCTAAACGGAGACATTAATTGAATAGTACATTAATTAATATGCAATTGTGCTAGGTATATTTTTATGTGAAATGCTTTTAGACTTTTTCTAAAAAGTTATACTTAAACTGTAATTAAAATTTAAATATTTTCGTGAACACCGGACAATATTGTAAAACTGTTGTTTATGTAAATATTAAAGATTTCAACAAAATCGTAAGTGGATTTTACCCCCGGCTGAGCCAGTAATTTATTACATAATAATATAATAAAATTGTAACAGGCTGATGTTTGTAAATTATAAATATTGAAGGAAAATTAATACGTGGTCTATTAGAGCAGCAGAAGCCGCCGGCAACGGCTAGTGTTTTATTTTACAGTTTATCGTGTTTGAGTAATCAATTCTAATTTCAGAAACAAATTATCTTCATCGCCAATACCTACTGGAAATCCTAACTAGAATTATCAGAGCAAATCGTCGGATGAACAATTTTATACTTATTAATTCAAGCAATTTTTAGAACAAACTGTTATCTAAATTATGGTTCAGCAATTAAATAAACCGTAGTTAACTGAAACGATTAGAGAACGTAGTGATTTCGTTATATTCGATTTAATTATGAGATGCTATTTACAATATTGTTATTATACATTGTATTTTTTTTTTCATTTTCTTTCAAACTGCAATAAATTATCGTTGAAGTAGGTACCTAATGTTAATTAAGATAGCACTTGTTTTTTAATGTGAGCAATTCTAATTGAGGCCTACATTTCGTTTGAAATAACTTAACATTTCATGCGCGTCTGAAGGTAGCCGTTTCGAACTACCGCACAGGAAAATATATAAATAATAAAAAAAAAACCCGCAATATTTAAGTAAGCGATTAATGAAATTTAAATCGATTAGACCTGTGAAAGTTGCTTACATCCCATCAAAAACAAAAAAACTTGATGACCGTCAAACAGCTGAATACATTTTCTTGGATTATAGCTAAATTATTTCAATAAAAAAATCTAAACCTCCTAAAAATGGTTGGATGAACCAACCTTTTTTTACCGTTTGGAAACCCTCATGGACTTCCGCCAACCGGGGAAGGCGACGGGACGTGTCGGACTTCCCCCATGGTGGGTGATCTACCGACTAGAACTACACGGAAGTTTCACCTCACCACTTTTTGCTGGGCCACGGGAGCGAGCGGCCTTTCCTTCGCGAGCCCAGAAGGGTTCAATCAACCTAAACCAACTTTGGTAACACAAATGAATTTAAAATTAATGATGAATGTGAGTTGAATGGTTAAACTTTATTAATTGCTCGTTAAGTCGGAACATAATTAATCATGCCAAGTTGAAGAAATTTAAATGTTTCATTCCAGTGGTCGTCATGGTAACTTAGTCATTATTTATAAACTTTTTAAATAACTAAATAAATAATTAAGTAAATAATATTAATAGGTATTTTAAGTACTAATGTATTAGAGGTAATATTGGGTTGTTCAAGTTTCATTATGCCCTAAAAGGCCTTTAATTAATCGGTCTACAAATAGCCGAAAAAGCTATTTAGGGAGGTAGGAAACAAAAGGTGCTTTAACAATAGTATGTCAAGCTATTTACGTTTAATTAATAGGCACTAATGGGAATTAATAAATTATTCCTCAATAAGAATACTGTAACCGAACAATACTGCTCAAGTTCATAATTCATGAGTGTTATAATACTTCGATCGTACATAACAGTGTGCCACACATGATGTGAGTGCGGTTTTGAAATCAACCCGCGACGGCGTAAACAAACTCGCTATATTCGCACGAAAATTTTCGTGTGTCCGGACCGTAAAAGTATCTATTAATATTTCTATCAAAGATCCTTTATTTTGAAAATATGCCGGAAATCCCCCATAAATCCTCTATTACCAGGGGCGGAGATTAACAACCGTACTTTCCTTTCCTTAGTCACGGCCATGTGTAGTAACAATTTTTAATTTTTAAAGCATATTTTTAGCTATGTAGGTCGGACATTACTAGTACTCTTTTTAAACCCTCGTGCCAAGCCTAATTTACTAGTACTCTTGTTAACCCCTTGCGCAAAGCCTAATGCTTGTGTTACGAGTGAGTGCACCGAACCGGCAACCACATGATCGCAAGTCCGACGCCCTAACCATTAGGCTACCGCGCCGCTTCATTTACGACCTTTCACATGTCACCATCATCGGAAACTTTTACCAAATCTATTTCGATTTTCAGTCTAACCAGATTCACCTGAATATCATTATTTTTTCAGGATCACATCGACTAGCCAATTGGAAAATGTAGAGGGCGGCTGCGGGCGTTATTCAGTTCAAATCGGGTCGTATTGCCCAAAAATCCTTTGTTCCAAAACTTGTTTGATCTACGAATAGCTTCGTGTATTATCGGGAACGTCCGGTCGGCGACGAGGAAGTAATCCGGATGACGGTTCTATGACAATGAACCTTTCTCACTGTCTCTCCGTGGACCCTTGTTTCCACAGTGACTTTTTGGCGTTGAGGAATAATATAATTAAGATAGTAGAAAGAGCATAGTACCTACCTACGATTGCGTTTAAGAATTAACAGTCTTATTTGTACTAACAAATTACTACTGTAATTTTCGGTTCTGAAACAGTTGAGTAATATTTAATTACTTAATTTTATTATACATTTTTATAAACAGTAATTGCTACACAAGCAGTTAATAATATTGGTACAACAGTTGTTTCGTGTAGAAAAGTAAAAGATAGATTAGAATATTCTTTAATTTAGACGAAAAAATACAATAGCAAAGAAAGTATGGTAGGTACTTAAAACTTAAATTAAAATTCTCGGTAGACTTGTGGTACCAGGTTTCAGATTTTCACAAAATTATGATGATGCTACTAAAGCCTCAATTTACTGAATACTTAATTAGGTTCTATAAGCATCTACCTTTAAAATTATTCCCTGTAATTAGTCACTGAGGCAACCCTAAATAAATTGGAATAAGGTCTTATACTAGACTTCACGTTGAAGAAATAGATACTTTGGAAACCTGCAATTAAATTAACGTTATCACTATATAGTATAAAACAAAGTCGCTTTCTCTGTCCCTTTGTATGCTTAAATCTTTGAAACTACGCAACGGATTTTGATGTTAACGTAATACGTGTTAACGTAATGTTTAGCCGTTGATATAATCCCGCAAGATACACAAATAACCCACCCAACCCATTTAAAAATGTTCGCACATTCAGGTAGCCGTACAACTTAATTCCCGGACGCGATCCTGGGAATTCACTTATCTGGAGGACTGAAATGAAAAATGTCCGGCATTCCACCACGTACGGTACCTAGCCGGGAATGAGGTTCATATTAAAAAACCGGCCAAGTGCGAGTCGGACTCGCGCACCTCGGCACTCGGGTTCCGTACAAACCTGTAAGTATATACGTAAAAGTTCATTTAACTAAAACTTTATGGTTTTCGCAATTTTTCCTTTATCTGTGCTATAAGACGTTGCTTAGTATCAAATTTCAAGATTCTGAGTTCACGGGTACCTTGTAGGTTTTGATTCCCTTGCGAGTATCGAAAATTTGCGAAATAAACGGTTGTATCTTTTGATTGCGTTGGCTTAGAAGTTTGATTTTTTCACAGACGTGAATATTTGATATAAATTCCAGCTTGATACCTCCACGCGTTCCTGAGAAAAAGGGTCTTGACAGACAGACAGACGGACGGATGGACAGCAAAGTGATCCTATAAGGGTTCAGTTTTTTCCTTTCGAGGTACGGAACACTAAAAAGTTAAAAAAAATAATTTATTCAGGCAGTTTGAAAGCTGCAACAGTTACTGAAAAGTTTTATAATTTGACAGTAGGTATAGGCTTTGTCATGGTTGTGGAGGATGTCACGAATGCTTTGGCCGTGACTAACGTTGCCAGGCGTCCGGATAAAGCCGGACATACTTAGGCTTTTTGATTGCGTGTCCGGCCAAATAAAACAGTGTCCGGCTTTTATTACGCTTTTTATTTATATACTGAGACACAAAATCTAGGGTGTCCGGCCAACCTGGTTGGTCTGTCCGGCTATAAGGTTTGGCGACGTGGCAACCCTAGCCGTGACTATAGAGCAAGGGATGAAAATTGCGTGAGAGTAATGGATAAGTAGCAGTACCAGGAAGGTTTTAGCATGAATGTAAATGGATATAAAAGAGAATGAGATCAAAGAAGAGATGAAGAAGACTGTGTAAAATGATATTGTTACCAGGGAAATATTTAACTTATTACATGTCTGCTGTCAGACAACTAGAGAGAGTGTATTCTACGAATATACTTAAATCAAACTCATTAGCCTTGTGGTACTAAGCGCAGCAGTCGCGCTTAGTACCACTAGGCGCTCTAGAGGTCTCACTAGCGCTCTAGAGGTCCTGGTTTCGATCCCCAGGTCGAGCAAAGTGTTATTGAGTTTTTCTATGAAATTCTCAGTAGCAGCTCGGAATCTGGATTTGTGCCCGGTTAATAGCATTAAGCTCGCCCCCTATTATATGGGACTTAAACATACCAGAGTATTGTGGGTGTATATTAGTACACCTCTGCTTAACCATTCGGGGAATACAAGCGTGATGGTATGTATAATGAATACCAAGTAAATGGAAAAATGATGACTTGAATATAAATAAAGGTTCAAATTTAATGAAAACACCTTCCACACAATAACTTTATACCTACCACACAATATCATTATGGCATGTTGTTAGTCAAAAGGTGATTTGCTGGCGCTAAACTCATAATTTTCAATTTTGTGGTGATTTGCATATTCTTAACGGCTGGCTGTTTTGTTTACGAGTACAATGAATAAGTAATAAATGATACGAAGTAGGTGACAAGATTTTCTTTGAAAGTCACAGTTCTTACAGTTTGTAAAAAATATGGATACATAAAAGGAAACAGGTTTATAATAGGATACTTGACATATATTGTATACTAATATAATAAAGAGGTAAAGTTTGTGATGTTGTGAGTTTGCGCAGGGTATAGTCTCTGAATCTACTGAACCGATTTTGAAAATTCCTTCACCACCTTAGGGGGTCGTACTTGCGATCATGTGGTTGCCGCCTGCCGGTTCAAAACCCACATATTGCACTACCGACGTGAACCCACTCGTAACACAAGCATTTAGCTTAGCACGAGGGACAAGAATAGGTACTAGTCATGTGCGACCCACATTGCTTAAAGCTATTGTAAAAAAAAATACAAATATTTCCGTTTTGGGCGAAAATAAAATTTTTTTCTTCTTTTCTTCTTCTGTATTATATTGGTATAGATCGATCGTATATAGATCGAAATATATTTTAATACATCTATATTATCCATCAAGTGTCTACAGATTTGACTATGACAGGTCGTAGCGTACGACGTGACCAACAACTTGGCAGAGTCCTCAAATAAAATTTAAAAGAATATCAAAGCAGTTTCAACTCTCTTGTACGCAGTAATAACGTTTATTTTTAGGAAACTTAGTTAATAGATTATTCAGCAAAATGTTCGTGTAATTTGAAAGTCAGAACGTAAACATTAGTGACCTGGTGGGGTACAGCATTATTCGCCGAGAACATTGCCATTATTATATTTTACAGCTCAACATTATTTTCGCATTCCCCACCGTCGTGTAAATGGGGGAGGAATGGATAATATGACAGAGACATAATGCCTACAGTAGATAAACTTCTCTTTTTTATTATGCGGTGGTAGAGTTCACCGGTAACATCACGCCTGTTTTCCCTGAAGGCTTAGACAGAAGTGTACTAATTTACACCCACAGTTCGCTGGTATATGTAGCTCCCTGAGATTGGGGCGAGCCAAATGCCATTAACCGTGCACAAATCCAAACATCGAGCTGCTACTGACAATTTCATAAAAAAACTAATAACTGCGCTATCGCGTACTTCGTTAGTACAGAAGGGACTCTTATAACCCCACCAAATCAAAACCAAGTATGCTTATGCTTATTTTTTATTATTTTTTAGCATTAAATATTGCGAAATGAAAATTCATATCTTTGTGAACAAGTATGTTTATATTAAAAACTAGCTTTCCTCCCGCGACTGTTCCGCGTAGACTATTCGTTCTTTTCAATTTACAGGATAATATACAGAATTTTCAAAATCGGTTTAGTAGTTCTAGAGATTACCTCCGACAACCTCACAAAGCATTAACTTTACCTCTTTATAATATTACTATAGATGAGTTCACCACTATTATGAACACAACGACCGACAGACAATTCTAATAAACATAACATATACGTACCTAATTTTTAAAAACATGTAATTTTAAATAAAAGCTAATATTTCAGTATAAACAATGACAGAATTACTAATAATATTTAGACAGTTGTTAAAACTGTTTTAATTTTATTCTATAACATAAAAACAGACATTTCGAAGACCTTGGCCTGCTAAATAAACCTATGGAGGTCCTGGGTTCGATTTCCAGGTCTGGCAGTTGTATAGTGTTTTTTCTATGAACTTCTCAGTAGCAGCTCGGAGTTTTGATTTGTTCCTGATGAATGACAATACTGAAAATTGTGGTCGCACATTTTTACACTTCTACCCAACCATTCTATTCTAGTGGTTCTAAGCGCGACTGCTTAGCTAAAGGTCTTGGGTTCGATCTGGTCGAGCAAAGTGCTATTAAGTTTTTCTATCAAATTCTCATTAACAGCTCGTAGCTTGGATATGTCGCCGGTGAATAGCAATAGGCTCGCCCCCTATTACATGGGACCTAAGCATACCGGCGAACTGTGGGTGTACAGTAAGTACACCTCTGCCTTACCCTTCGGGGATACAGGCGTAAAGATATGTAGTATTAATTATACATCGGGTACTTAAATAGTAGTGTCTGGCTGTCATGTCTATATGCCAACATAATGAGTCGGCACGACCGGGGAAGTACTACCCTCCCATAGAATATCGACGTCGAATAGCAGTATGCATACTGTTGCGTTTCGTACGGCGATTGTAGAGCACCGGAGGCCCAATGCCTCCCTCAGTCCCCTTTCTTCTGCTGTTCTCCTTCCCCTCCCTTTTCCTTAAATAGGTTCGCAAGGCATCTGCAACTCCTTTGGTATTGCAGATGTCCATGGACAGCGATGACTACTTACCATCAGGTAGCTCGCCTGCTCGTTAGCCGAGTCCCATAAAAAAAAACTCAAAATTATGATGTGAATTTTCCCACATCTGTTAATAAGTGAATGTGTGCTAACTGCAGTTTTCCAATCGCGGCATGTAAGTAGATGCAGTTAATCATCGCTTCGATAGATCAATCACGATTGAGTTAACGAGCGATTAAGTCTGTAGTTTCCATTGTTAAGTCATATCACTGGATCTCTTGTACGAAAGTCGTTAATTGTAAATAGGTATCGAGTTGTCCTCTAAATCATGCGTTATCGCTTACATACATACATACATACATATTGTCACGCCTGTCTCCCATGGGGGTAGGCAGAAACTATAGATTTCCACTTGCTACGATCCTGGCACACTACTGTTATAAGTAGTTATCAGTTACCGGCGTTATCGCTTGAGGTCCTTTATTTACATTGTCCCACTGCTGGGTACGGGTCTCCTCTCAGAACGAGGGATTAGGCTATAGTCCACCACGCTAGCCTACTGCGGGTTGGCAGACTTCACATGCCGTCAAGAAAATCTCTCAGGCATGCAGGTTTCCTCACGATGTTTTCCTTCACCGTTTAAACGCGTGATAATTAATTATTAATACGCACATGACTTCGTACGATGCCACCTTACCTTTTAACTATCTTTTTGTATTTTTAGGCATTTTCCATGCAAAGATTATTAAGTTATTTTAGTGAAGGAAAAATACGACGTCGCCTTAAAGACGTAAATTAAAAATGTGAAGGCAAATTTCGACGTTGTGATGACGGGTGGGAGTCGCGGTGGCTTAGTGGTCATAGCGTCTGCTGTACTTAACCAGAAGACGCAGGTTCGAATCCTGCCCGCGGTCGTATTTTTCCTTCACTAAAATAACTTAATAATCTTTGCATGGAAAATGTGTGGAATTTTTCTTAGGAGCTCGGAGTTTGGAAGCGTGCCTGATTGATTTAATAGATAATCTCAATAACAGTCGCTCGAACCAGAATCAAAGACTTCAAGCTGAACAATCACTTTTAAGACCACAAGACTAACGAGCAGAGTATATTTAAGTACTAATTACATTTAGATTATATTAATTAGTTATGAAAACATGTTTCGACGTGTTTTCAAAACTAATCATTATTTCCGGGTCTAAAATACCAGAACGCGTTAAGCATTTATTCATTAATAAAACTATAATATACTTTATAATTTTATAATCATGTAATATAATTTACAAGTTACATAAAAAATAAATAAATAGAAACATACAACATAATATATAAATCTACAAACTAAGTACTATTTAAACTCATACATCAATGCATACTAACTAATAGTATATGCTATATATAGTTATCCAAGTATACAATCAATCTATATACCTAAGTATATAAAAATCAATGCCACTTTTCGTTGTAATTTTATAACTCAAGAACGGGCTCACCTATCCAAACCAAATGTTTAGGCTTTGTTAGGACTATTTAGTAGATGGTTTATGTGAAGTTTGCACAAAATCGGTCGAGCGGTTCTTCATATATTATAGTACAGAAAAGCCAAGAAACCAGGCAGGCGAAGCCGTGGGCGGAAAGCTAGTATTATTATAAATAAAATAGTATATAGAAATTATTTAATAAATATTGCCTTCTTCCTCTCTCTTTCACTGCCATGCCCAAAAGGGTCCATAATTAATACCATAGGTAATAGTCTGTACTGTATCATTACTTTAGTAACATAAGGGAGTAATGAGCAATAAATAGGCTAGCCCACTGTAATTTTTTTTATGGTCTCGTAACATGTATACATAAATTGAGCCGATCAACACGAACAAAATAAAAATTGGTGAATTTTATGCGAGACAGAGAGAGAACTATAGCGACTTGTGACATCATATACCGATATGCCATACAAATTCTATATTCACAGTCATTTTGCGGGAAAAGGACAGAGCATCCCCTCCAAATCCCCACCAAAAACTTAAAACGCTTATCTATATCTTAGAACTCAATAAGCCGAAGTAAAATATATTTTTCACAATGGACCTGTTATTTTTTGAACACCACTCAACTACCCTATTGTATTGAGTACTTATTTAACGGTCGTGTGCGCAGATATAGTCATGATGTTGATCAGACACCGTGGCTAATAGATGGCCATGTGGACAGCAGTTGATGGTTGGTTCCTTCCGGCGACGTTTCCCATCGGGAAAGCAACCATTCATACAATTAGAAGAAACGAGAGCGAAGCGATTTCCGAGGCGGATCGCGCATCAATTAGTAGCCCGTGTAAGATGTGGTCCGTGCCATAAGCGGATAGCGATTATTAGTAACGTCTTCTGGGGACTTAAAGAAATCCTCTACAATAGATAAATAATAATCTCGGCGTCCAGACTTAACAGATTTTGAATATTGTAATTATATTTGCAATATTGGTAGATTTTTATTTTCCATTTTAAATCACAATTTTTCTATTTTATTCATCATTTACGTTTTCCTATGAACTTCTCAGAAGCAGCTCTGAGTTCGGATATGTGCCTATTGAATGCCAATAGGCTTGCCCCCTATTACATGGGATCTAAACATACTGGCGGGCTGTGGGTGGGTTGGGTTGTACATTAAATACATCTCTGCCTAACTCATTGAGGAAAACAGGCTTGATTGTGTGTGAAGTATGTTTATTCAACATGTCTATAATTACCTGAAGCTTCTCAATTCTAAGCAAAGCGTAAATATTATATGTGCAGAAAGAGCTTATCGCTTATCAACATCCACGACGTCGCCATCAGCTTCTAACACAAACTAATTAACAATAACGTAGAGCGGGCGCGTGAGGTGCGCCTGCGACGGTACGCTTCACATTCGCGTCGCGAGCTGCCCGGGCACAACGCTGCGGGCTATCGTCAACACCGCGACACCCAACCCTTCTACCTTGGATAACAACAGCCCGCTAAACGTTACCACGCGCGCTTTATATACACTAGTCGTAAAAGTCGAGGAAATCTTGATAATTGGACGGGTCGGGTCGAGTCGGGAAAGTCATCGTCACTGTTTCAGTGCGGGGTGTCGTAGGTGGCGTGTGTCATCAGTGACGGTGTGTGTTGTGGAATGGGGTAGAAATGGGGGCGGGACACAGCGCTGAGGGCGATGGCGGCGCGTACGCAAGCGACCCGCCCGCCCACAACCGGCGCAAGACACACAGCAGGAGGCGGAGGTGAGTTTAAAGCTATAAGTTGTTATAAAAACATCCTTAATAAACAAAGCCTTCATATAATGAAGTCAAACACATATATGAATTCTGTTGATACTCAAAGTTAAAATAACCAGGAAAATAATTATAATAGTAATAGTTTAATTAAACCATTCAATGCTAAATGAAGGCATAATTACGACTTTACGAGGTGTAAAACTTTACGTAATTAGGGCAAACAAAAATATGAATCACGCTACCGTTATTTAGGCGCCTTTTTACAGCTCGTTGGTAAACCGTTAAAACTGAAAATTGTTTTAACAACTTGCTTACACAGTAACCCCATTATTCCAAAACGCCCATTGGCTAAGAGACACGTGGGTATTATCTCTAATGCTGTCTCGTTTTATTGACGTGAAAATGACAAAGACAGCTTATATTTTCAACTTAGCAAATTAGGAACTGTACGAGATTAAAAACTTTGAGAATGCAACTAAGTAGTTGAGATATATATTTTTCACTTGCAGATATCTTCTTGCAGATATCACTTATCAGTGACAATAAACTTATATCGTAAATGTTTACGAAATTTGCAATGTCGTCCAATCTTGCCACCATACGTGTAAAGCAACTCTACTGTAATTATTGCTATTAAAAAAAACACGTTACCATACGAACATTAATTTAATGTCCTTAGAAAGAAAGTCGGACTTCCCCTCATATGAACAACTATTCGTTCATTTGTTGGCTTTCGAAAGAAAAAAAGCACACCTCATAACGACATCAACAATAAAAAAACAAACGTTAGAACAGTCATTAGTTAATAAGTCTGTAAAGCAAAGGAATAAATCTTAAGTCCAAGCATGCAAACGTCATTGATGCGTTTAATAACGGAACATTTTGCGTTTTTAAATATCATTAAATCTGTATCGAGAATGTACTTACATGAGCGTGAAACAATTTGACGCATTTACGCCATTAAAGCCTAATATGCAGCCTTGGAGATTTAAGATAATTACTGTACGGAAAAGTATACTATATACCTTAAAATGTTTACATAAGGTTCGTTATTGATTATGCTTTTACCATACAGTTTCGTTGCTCTGGAGTAATAACGGATTGTGATTAAGTTTTCCATCATGCTTTCGTAAATGTTAAGTAAATTGGCGTAGGAATGTGAAACAGTAACGCCCCTGTCAAACATTGTGTACTAGTAAACAAACAATACAGTTAGCAACGACTTAACAAAGGGTTTGTTTACAAAACATATGTTTTCGGCATGTAGTTGTTTTAAAACCAAACTTATTGTAATATTGTTTGGGCACAAGATGCGTTGCATTGTTTAAAAAGATAATATGATGATGTCATATATTATAGTAACCCCCTGAACCCGTTGCTGGATGTATTCTCTCTTTAACGCCATCTATCTTTCTCAAATGCTTCCATGTCTTCAGTTTCAGTTCCCTATTATAATTGTCGTTATTTTTTAAATCATCTGGCTTCGAACCCTTAATATTTTGAAAATAAACGGGATCACGCGGTCAAATAAAGCATGTACAATAGAATAGAATAGATCAAGATCTTGATCATCGATCAAGATCTTGATCATCGATCAAGACGACTGCGTTAGGCCAAGGCTTATTTCTAGAACTCCGTCTAGACTATTATGAACGTTGGCTTCATGCCAAATAATTTAAGAAGTTACTTTTGAAAGAACTGGAAAACAAACACAATGGCATTATATTGAGGGATTAATAACATACTGAAGAATGATATATATAGTTTATAAGTACCTAATGGCAGTCATAAGATCTCCCTTTCGAAAGAAGTTGTTATAATTAAAAAATAAGAACGACGTCATTCATCTTGAAATTGCTTAAATCAAATCAAATTCAAATCATTTATTATCCAAGAATGTAGTACAGTTTAGATGTTTAAATTCGGTTTATTATTGGTAGACAGACCAAGAGATTCAAAATTTATGTAATATAGGTTCCGAGGTCTTATTGTGGTTATGTCATAAAATCTAAATAAATATCAACACGATATTTGCACAGAACATAATTACCGAACGAATTTCGTGAAAATATCAATAATAAATTATTCAATTAAAATATCTTGAGTAATGTCTTACCTACGATATTCAAGCAGATTATGTCAGAATTGTGTTATTTTTCTGTTTTTTTTTATTTCCGTAATAATAATCTATCAGCGGAGATTAAACCAATTTTGCAACAAAATACACTTATACTGCCTGTAGCAGTTTGAACACGAACCGGAATAAAAAAGGAAGTAACAAAACCGTTAAAAAACTGTATTAACAAAATAATTAAAAAGTTAAAAGAGGGTCGTATTGCGGAGCCCCAAGTTCTCGCCAGTTCGCCCCCGAGATCTTTAATTAATGAGGAAAAAGTGCGCACAAGATTTTGGTATTCGCCCCCGGGAAACAAGAACGTAATTAACATTGTATTTTCTAGTCTCAAATGCATTCATAACATTTATAAAGTTAATTCGGAAATATTATATAGCGCTCACTACTTTTACGTACAACAAGAGACTAATTAGTAACGGAAAAAGGAACGAAGCTTATGTAAATATATTTTCAAATGAGACTTGAGAACGAAAATGTGTGAGTTTTGCTCACACAGTGTGAGAAAATTTTGTTAGAGACATCCCTAATTCGATGTCGTAATCGGAGCTGAGATAAGTTGGGGTTACCATCCTAGAATAACCAGATGTAGCTGAATATAAGGTTTTTACACGAAGGGCCTGCAATTAGACCTCCGGAACCCAATGGCTTGGCATTACTAAGGTTACTCTACAATCTTTTTGAGGTTCTCCGACTACCACTAACGATAGTAATTGTTGTAGGTATAACAACCGAGACCGATGACGTTACGTGCTTCACGAGGAAGGAACAATGTGCTAATTAATTATTTCACTTCTAACTAGGAAAAAATTTCGAAGTAAAAACAATTCTTAGTCAATATGGCAATGCTGCAAATCTTCTGGGCACGTTACCGAGATTATTTTTGAATCGAGTAGATTTTTTAAATAGATTATTTAATAATATTTCAGCTTTACTGACTAATTTTTGACTACCCTATTAGTTCTAGAGGTCCCAAGCGCGATTGCTAAGCTAGAGGTCCCGGGTCGAGCAGTGTTATTGGGTATTTCCTATATATACCGGCGAACTGTGGGTGTACATTAGTACACCTCTGCATAAGGTCGTCTGCGCGCGCGCTTGGCGGTAGGCCGTGTACCTACGTGCGTGTGTGAATGCGTAAATATTAACCCAAAGTATAGTACGTTTGCTAAAGATGGTGCAGTGTAAAAAGTGCAACAAGCTTGTCTCGGTAGCAAAAGATGAGATCATAAAATGCAAAGGTAAATGTGAAGCAGTCTTTCATAAAAAGTGTATCACAAAGAGAACCCTCAAGAATGAAAAATGTGAGGACTGTAACAGTCCGCCTAGCTCACCTTCTCTTGAGGAGCCCAATAATTCCAATATCGCGGTGACCCTGGCTGAGATGAATAGAAAGATGGATGTGATATATCACATGGAGAAAAAGTTAAGTGAACTGGCTGATTTGGTCGATTTTGTATCTGGAAAGTACGACAAGCTGTGTGAGCACCAAGTATCGATGGAAAAAAAGATTAAAGCACTAGAATACAAGAATACATACTTAGAAAAATATAATAAATCGCTAGAAGAACGTGTCAATGAGCTTGAAGAGAGGGAGAAGGACAACAAGGTGGAGATAGCTGGGTTAGAGAAGAAAGAGAACGAAGATATCATGAAGTTAGTCACTCAGGTTGCTCATGAGCTCAAGTTGGACCCCAGTCATATCGAACGTGCAGAGAGGGTAGGGCGAGAAAAACCTGACTCCAAAAGGCCGTTGCCGGTGGTTATAACACTGAAAACAAAAGATGCCCGTAAAATGTGGATTCAAGCTAGAAAGAATCGCTTGACTAATGGCCAAGTTTATGGCACGAAAAAAAACGACATACGTATTTATATTAATGAAAACCTTACTAGGTACAAAAGAAACCTGTTATGGTCTGCTAAAAATCAGTTAAAAAGTACCTATAAGTATATTTGGGTACAGGATGGAAAGATACTTATAAGAAGGAGTGATGAGCAAAAGAAAATATTATCAATTAGAAGCGAGCGTGACATTGAACGTTTAGTAGAAGAGGAATAAGATTCGCTAAGATGTGGGTATGTTATTTGCACACATAGTGCGCAGTACACAATGCGTGCTCAAACCATTAATCTAAAGTGGATCGTTTCGACACAATTTCAACATTGGAATGTCAATTTAAAAGGTTTAAAAATATTAACGCTTGGGGACAGAGAACATTTAGTAACAATGGATACGTTCATATAGCACATCTTAATATTCGTTCGCTTAAAAAACACTTCGATGAATTGTTAGTTATATTAAAGCAGAGCCCTCAAGAAATAGATATATTAGTATTAACAGAGGTTAATATTAAGGAAGAGGAGTTATCTGTGTTTAACATAGAGGGATACAATTTATTTATAAACGCGCGACAGAACACAAGAGGAGGAGGTGTGCTTCTTTATGCTAAAGAGATTTATAGTCTTCATGCTGAAAAATCTCGGACAGGATCAGTGGAGGCGTTGTTTGCTAAGCTCACCCTAGACCACTCCATATTAAATATCATAGCGGTGTACAGGCCGCCCAGAATGAATAAATTATTATTTATTTCGGAAATAGAGCAATTAATTAAAAACATCCCACGAAACGAAGGCATTATTTTTTTAGGAGATGTCAACATAAACCTATCAAGTGTGTGTGATAATAATCAGTTATCGAAATATAAGGACTGCCTGTGTGAACTAGGCCTACAGTGTGTGATACCGGCCGCTGAGGTGACGCGCGAAGCCATCGTCGCGGGTGTTAGAGAAGTGTCGTGCATTGATCACGTGTGGGTGCGAGCGAGACAGCTGCGGGACTGTATATCGTATGTGATTGAATGTTTTTTATCGGATCATCATTTTGTTGGAGTTTCGATACCGTTAAACGTGACACAGGTGTTATGTGACGGTAAAGATCTGGACACTAGGTATGTGATTAATACAACTTTAGTTATGAAAAAAATTGCTGATTATGATTGGTCTCAATTATTGTTTATTAATTGTCCTTTGGCTTTATATGATAAATTACAGTATACATTTAAGGAGATATACAAACATAGTAAGGTTGTAATGACAAGAACTAAAAAGCGGGTTACTCAACCATGGGTAGGAAAACATTTAAAAAATATGTTGCTGCGTAGGGATGAATTATTTAGGGATTGGAAATGTACACCTAATGATAATACGAAGAGATTAGTATACACAAGATTTAGAAATAAAGTAAATAAACATATTTTTAGAGAAAAAAATAAACATAGACGGGAGGAAATAAGAAAATGTAATGGGGATCCGAGAAAAATTTGGGAAAAAATTAATAGTTGGATAGGTAAAAGGAAACCGAATATAGATGATATAGTCAAACGATATTTTGGTAATAATGACTCAATCTATAATATATGTAGTAAATTCGCAGATACATTTACTAAAGAAATTACTAATATTAAACATCATTGTAATATAAAATTATTAAATAGACCTCAATATGTAAATTATAGTTATGTCACATTTCGTTATAAGCCAGTATCTAGTAATACTGTTTGTAAAATTATAGAACAGCTGAGCACTGACAAAGCGCCGGGCATTGATGGCATTCGAGTTATCGATTTAAAGTTAAATAAATCACAATTATCGCCGGTTTTGGCACACTTTGTCAACTTGTGTGTGTCCAAAGGTGAATATCCTAGTATGCTTAAGAAAGCTCTAATTAGACCGTTATTTAAACAAGGGGTACATTCAGATTACGCTAACTACAGGCCGATTGCCATACTATCTGTCGTTAATAAAATAGTCGAAAAAGTAGTTGTAGGACAAGTTAGTGATTTCTTAGAGCAAAACCACTTATTATCAGATACGCAGCACGGTTTTAGGCGTGGGCGCAGCACCGCGACAGCATTATCACAATTTACAGAAGACATTAACAGTTGTTTAGATCAGGGTCAGCAGGTTCTGGCACTTTTTATTGATTATAAAAAGGCTTTTGACACCTTGGACCACGAGCTGCTACTCCAAGCCATGGATGAATGTGGCATCAGAGGCCCTACAAAACGGTGGTTTCAAAGCTACCTTAACGACAGAACCCTACAAATTTGTATTGCTGGTGAGGTTGGGCCAGAAGCTAATGTAACTCTAGGCGTACCGACCGGGTCGGTATATGGCCCGGTCGGTTATATCATGCACGTTAATAGCGTAAGCAATGTGGTTAGGAAGTGTCGGGTCTACATGTACGCAGACGACATGTGTTTGTTGTACTCTTCTAAAAATATTCAGGAGGCCAGGGCTGTGTTGCAAGCAGACTTTGATAATGTAACGAAGTGGGCTCACGACAACGGTATTATCTTAAATGTAGCTAAAACTAAGGTAATGCATTTACACTCGCCTTATAACATTGTAGCTAAGAGTATTACTATTTCGGAAATAAGTATAGTGGGGCATACTTACGGATGCCTGCATGCAGGTAGAATAAATTGTGTCTGTCGGAGTCTAGAATATGTTAATAAGTTCAGGTACCTCGGTCTGTGGGTGGACTGTAATATGAACTGGAGGTCGCAGGTTGACTGTGTGTGTACAAGACTTAGGGCGGTACTCAACAAGTTCTATACTCTGAAGGCGCCGTTAAGTAGGAAAACGCTGCGTGTGATTTATTTTGCCCTCGCTGAGTCATTGTTGAGCTATGGATTGGGTACATATGGCAGAACGTTCAAAACCTATCTAGACAGTATTAAATCTCTTCAAATTCGTTTTATGAAATACCTTGTTGATGCGAAAACAAAATTTGAATGTAAGGAGAACTATGAAAAACTTTTTGCCATTTGTAAGGTACTTCCCGTGCATGAAAAGGTCAACTACTTGGTGTTGTTGGAGCAGTTCTATAGTGACCAATACAAAGTGCATGTGCATAACACTTACAATACCAGAAGCGTCAGGGAACGTAAATTAGTCCGACCACAAATAAAAAACTACTATGGCAAAAGAACCAACAAGTATTTGACCCCCACATTATTTAATAAATACACCTTGTTCAAACAAAAATATAGTGTAAAATTATGTAAACCTACGATAAAAAATAAAATTAAACATGTGCTACTTACCGAGTTCCTCAAAAAGTTTAATTTACCTATAATATGATTAATTTCAATTTCTATGTTGCACCAAATGTGTTCACGCAACTTTGTTTTTTTATTATTTAACTTAAAGTATTAATTTTATGGAACTAACCAAATAATTGTATAACAAGCGCTTATCCCCGCCGACAAACTGCTATGTAGTTTGGCGGGTTTAAAAAAATTGTAATTAGGGTTGTGCTCCGAATAAATGATTTATTTATTTATTTATTTATAAACCTTCGGGGAAAACATGGGTGATGGAAGGCATGCAAAATGTCAATTTACATTAATAAATCATGTAAATTGACATATTGCACTTTTTTCACTTTATCACATCTGAAAACAATCCCAAACATGAAATTCAAAATGTCGAAACTTGGTTAGTTATCAGCTCGGAACAAGTGCATGTAATTGCAGTTGTTAGTGTTACTACGAACATACTTCACGATGTGAAAGATATCCAACGCCAGCCATCTTGTCATATGTCTTCATAAAAATATGTAGGTACTGGCTGTGCTCCGCACTGTTTAGTGCATTGACCTAGTTTTTGCAAATCCCCGGGAACACAATTAATTACGAAGCGGATGTCTACACTTGCTTAAACAAGCTTCGCGCCAAATTTCAAGTTTGTAGGTTGTATACATAGTGTTTGTGATTAATTTAGCAAATCGCGTCAACAATACATTTTTCATCGTCTATATTCTGTTACTCTCACTCTGAAAAACCTGGTGCCCAACAGTGTGACAGTGTAGGGTAAGTAGGTAGTGGTAGTAAGTAGTTTAGTACTATCTTGAATTATAAACAACGAAGGTCTTTGAAATTTTGCAGTAACAATCTTATCATTAAAATACGGACCGCGTATTTTAATGATAAGATTAAGTAAAACTTCATTTCAATATACGGTTAAAAAGTGACACAAGCTCAAAGGTTGGTAATTTTAGATACAAACGACCCAACCCTATGCTAGTATATTAAGATGATGTATCAATACAGAACCATTTTGACTCATACTCAGAATATAATGAATATCCTTTTACAAATATATTATCTACGTGTACGTAATAACTATGTTTAAAGAGTAGTTAATTTCCAAATTTTGGAACCAGAAATACGTGCGGAAATGTTGCAAATGTATTGTTGTTTCACTACTAGGGCATGTGTTCGCATCGTGAGCAACAGAGATGGCGACTACAATGCAACATCATGTGCTCGCGAGGGACACTCCTCTTAATAATGATGGTCATGAGACCAGCTTAAGCATAACTGTCTCTCAAGATTAGTTCACATAAGCACACGATTCCAATAAGTTTAAGTGCTTGAATTATGAATGTGCCTAGTCAAGACCAAATGCCATTTGGTCTTGACTAGGCTCTTGTTTTCGCATAACATTGTTCTTTAATGATCAAGTTATTGATTGCATACATATTTATTTTTATAATGGACTTGTCCTATAGTCGTGACAGATTCGCGTGTTTTACTTACTCACGTGTATTTTTCACGACATTTTTTCTGACTGCGAAGTGTTTATTTATGGGCATTCATAATAAACACATAATGCTTTTGTTTTTATAGAATACAAACGAAGAAATACTGACGTAAGAGAAAAAGGTAATATTCTTAATCGTGCAAGAATATTATAAGAAACAATTATCTAAAACGAAGATTAGCTTTTCGGTAATTGATAAATCGTAATCATCAATCCATTCATCATCATCATCAATGCATTCATCATAATCATCAATCCATTCATTGTCCATATACTGAGCACGGGTCTCCTCCCAGAGTGAGAGAGTTACCACGTCTGCTACAAAGTGAACATAACATACCATCACGCCTGTATTCCCCGAAGGGTTAGGCAGAGGTGTACCAATGTACACCCACATTTCGGCGGTACGTTTAGGTCTCATGTAATAGGGGGCGAGCCTATTGCCATTAACCGGGCACAAATCCAGACTCCGAGCTGCTACTGGGAATTTCATAAAAAAACCACTGCTCGACCCGGGGATAGCCTCTAGCGTAGCAGTCGCGCTTAGGACCACTAGACTAATGAGGCAGTCAAGGCTACAAAGTGACATTGTTTCCTTTTTCAGTAGCAGCTCAGTTTAGATTTTGGATTTGGACACTGCACTAGCTACTATTTATTCTATTTTGTCGCTAATTGTCAACACTCATACCAGAGTAATCGAACAAACCAAGAAATCCACTATAACTCAGCAATTTCACTCAATAAAATGTTTCCTGATAAAAAAATAATAGTACAATTATCATCGGAGCGTAGTCCATAGATCTAATGCGCAATCTTAACGACGTCCAGCCGAGATGCGCTTGCGCACCGGTATAGCGACAATTGGAGCATAGCCTAACTGAACATGTGCTCACCTGTACTCCGTTATCAACGTTTTTTTAGATATCAATATGGAAAATGCTACCGTATATTGTAATTAAATAACAGAGACATCATTTCCCCTGTCTGCTTTCTAGAATTTTAATGTAATTACAATGTTAAAATAAATATATCCGTCACGGTTGTTTCCCTTAAAAATATGTAGGTATATTATATTCTATTGCATTCTACTCAAAATACACAAAAATAAAGTACGCACAGCTTCACATCAAGCTATACAAAACCAGTTTACGCTGGCCTCGTCTTGTAAAGGAAGCCTGGACAATGCAAGTTCAGCTTAAACTGGTTTTTTATAGGTTGACCTGTAGCCGTGTGTACGTTTACATATCATCACGGTTTATTCCCCGATGGGTTACCAGAGGTGTACTTAATGTAAACCCGCAATTCGCCAGTATGTTTCGGTCCCATGTAATACGTGGCAAGCCTATTGCCATTGAAACCCCGAGCTGCTATTGAGAATTTCATAGAAAACCAAATAACATTTTGCTCGATTTAGGAATTCAGACCTGTAGCGTAGCAGATGTGTATAGGGCCGCTAGGTTAATGAGGTACGTTTATTTTTCCATTAAAATCAATGGGAGGAAGGGGAACTTGACTGGACTACTAAGCTTTTGCGATACGTATGAGGTGAATCTATTTTTATAAATCGGCCACAAATATATACAGACTATGAGCTGTCACTAAGATTTTCCCAATGGAAAACCCAATAATACTTCGCTCGACACAGGAATATAACCCCATACTAAGCCGCTACTCTTACGACACTATACAAATTAAACTTTTATGTCTAGATAATTTGTAGTCATAAGTAAATGTTCAAGTTTTAAGACTTAATAATATAATCTTGGAAAACAATAAAAGCCTTTTTTTTATTCATATAATTAGCTCTACCTGCGGTTTCACCAACTTTGCCCCACTCATAAAGATGATGTTAAAACGCCTATAATATTGCTTAAGAAATTTTACTATCAAATCTAAAAAGTTTTTTTCAAATGTAACTGGTAGTTCCAAATATTAACCAAACAAAACAATAGGTTATAAAATAATTATTATATTCGTTCAGTAACAATGAAATTACAAGTATATTATAATTAGTATTAAGAAATACAATTAACAGTTCTGAATTATTGCGAGAGAGTTTACCTGTTATATAGATTACAATTTATTTCACAGTCTGTCTGAACATTTTGACAGTATGTTCTTAAAAAAAAAACATTATTTCATTTAAAAATTAATTTGTCTTCATATCTTGTTCGTTATTAGTACCAATAAACTTGAACACATATTTTTATATTTTTAGCAATTAGTTATTGTTGTAATTATATTCGTAGAAAATAATTAATTTAATGATTTATCATAGATAACATTTTCTTCAACACAAAATTAAGCTTAGCTTTAATACTTTTAGTTAAACTAGTATTAGAAGTGATAGGTAATATTTATAACCAACAACTGTAAACATCAATGCTAGACGCCAAGTTCTTAGCCCGCGTTTTCACTGACGACAAAACATGTTGCCAACAGCTACCTATCCCACTCGCTCTTTGAGATTTAGATGGAGTTAGATAGACGTTTGCAACATGTTTTGTCGTCAGTGGAAACGAGGAATTAGGCATGCATGTTTTTTTGACTGTTCAAGCGCGAGACGCACACGATTTCGAATAGTTAAAAGTGTGTTTCTTGGATTACAGTTCTTTGACTTAGCAGTTCATTAGCCATATCACTAGGCTATCAGTTTTTAGTAAGTAAAATTAGTTAGTTAGTTAGATAGTAGAGTATAAATCGTCAAGTTGGCACCACGTGTGTTTGGAAATGAGCAGAAGAGAGCGTGACGAATGGCGCCTACCTACATAATAAGTAAGAACGATAACGCTTGAAAACCCACTAAGTAACACTTATTATAGTGTACCTACAAGAAAAAAAGGTTTGAATGATGAGATGACGACTAACAGGGATGAATGGAAGGAAAGGACAGGTTGCGTCGAACCCAAATAAATTGGGAAAAGAACAAGAAAATAATGAAGAAAAGCCTTACAAACATCTACTTTGTTATTGATTCTTTGGATAATTTATTAAAATAGCTTTATTAGTTTCATAAGAAAAAAATCCGTTAAAGAAAGATAGGCTATCAGGAATCCTTTGAATTAAAATACCTGTAATATTGAATTTTAATTTTTATAAAGATACATTCTTTTTTTGTATAATTTAATTTTCTTTTTTATAAAGATACAGTCTGTTTTTATAAAGATACAGTCTGTTTTATAAAGACTTCACAAAAATACAGTTAACGGACACAAATATGGATGTTTGTATGTGTCTTTTATTTTAATTCCGGCACGAAGAAATTGTTATTTATAAAATGGTGGGGAAGAGTTTTCTCCGTATAGTGACGGGCCCAATCTCTACCTATTTACCGTCAAATACCGAAACAAAACACCTGTCTAGATAATAAATTGCTGTGAAAATCTCAGACACTAAAATTAATGGCGGTACGCTAAAGAAAATCCACCATATTTTGCACATTACCATCATTCTCAGTGAAGACGGAAATATTAAGAAATATATTACGAGTACCACAGAAATTAGGCCACAGAATCTGATGATAAATCCGATAAACCGAAACCATAGTATCGTAAAAAAAAACTCGTTTTATCACTGTGAGAAATGACTTTGTATGTGTATAGTTTTTTGACGAATATTTAGCAAAACGTCTTTATTATTATTTCACAAAATCACAAGTTACTTGATGGGTTACCGTTTGTGGAATTCTCTTGCTTTGTATAGTTTTTTTAATGATTAACTCTGCAAACGAGTCACGATGATAAGTAATATTCGCTGCCTGTGTAGACACCAACAACACCAAAGGAGTTGCTGATGCGTTGCCAAGTGCTAAGATCCTCTAAAATAATAATGTTATATAATTTAGTTATAGATTTTATAAGTATGCAAGCAATAAGGCGATGAAGAAACTTTTTACAATAGTTATAAAGCAAACCAATCGTCGGGAAAACATGGAAAGATATATTGAATCGTAAATATTTGCCCAGTCAATACAAACGTGGTAAATGTTACTTTGAAGAGATCGCAGCTCGCAATATTGCCACCCAATGTAGGTACCTATGTTTCAACATTCAATTTTATCATGTATTACCTATACATGATAAAATTATATGTGTATATATGTTTATAAATTATAACACCCAAGGACCTGCTTCAACATTTGCTCTATAAACAATATCCTTTAGTTTTCACTTCTTATTTTGTAATTAAAACGGCGGTCGCGAAGAGGTGTTTAATTAAGTGTTTTTGCGTATGATACGCAGACAAGCACGCGGACTCTACCGCAATTCTACACACGAGTGTTGTGCGGTCTCTTTGTAAGCGGAAATAATATTGAAAAGTTATTGTTATTTTTATGAAATAGCCTTAAATTGGATAATGTTTAATAAAATAGCAGAGTTTATGCTCAGGTATAATTTAGTTTACTTTTTTCAAAAGATGCTGCTTCAGAACTTCAATACTCAATGCATTTGTTGCACTTCACAAGTAAACTAGATGTTACAATGGTTTAAATAAGATCAAGTGTGGGCATTGTCAGGCACGCCAATGTAGAAGAGAGGAGGAAGTTTTATGACCCATTCAAAGTCTTTGATATGTTTCATCCATAAATCCCCGGAAAGAATCATTTATATTTAAAGCATAATTGTATTTTTTCTAGTCAATCTCGGTTTGGTTGTACACCAAAAATACCAAACAATAACATGACCCAATACAAATATAAACAAACACTTGCATAATCACAACCAATACCGCTACTCGTCGTCACTGTGACCGCACCTCATTTAATATTATGTGTAAAAACGCGCCCAGCGGAGCGTGGTAGCCTCTCTCGCGTTTCTCCGCCGCACATATTTCTTGATGACATACATGTTATGCTGAATCGCTTCACGCTAGGCGGCCGGCCCGGCTGAGAGTATCGGATCTTTATCGAAACAAAGATATAATGTTGTATTTTCACTTGCACTGGAGGGTTGAATGTCTCCGGCTTTGAGGTACAATAAGGTACAGTAGGGCTGACACGGATAAATGGAAGAAAAAGGACAAGTTACGCTGACCCCAAATAAATTGGGATCAGGCAGATGGATATTTTTTTGCGTGTAGATATCCTCATGGACTTCCGCCGCCTAGGGATGTTGGACTCCACCCATAGTGCGTGACCTGCCGACTGAAACCGCACGGGTTTTTCGCCTCGGGAGCAAGTTGTTATTCCTCCGTGACGTTGCAACTCTACCTAACCTTTCAGAAAATACACGCGTTATAAGATTTATGTCATGATTAGATATAAATCTACCTATTCGGTCTGCGATAATTCTATTAATTACCAACCATAACTCTATCCGACCAGCTAATGCTTCTCTTACTATTCAGAAATATACTGGAACAGGAAAAAAAATTCGACAGCCAAGCGCTTCCCCTTTGGCCGATTAAGCATACCATCACGCCTAAGTTTCCCGAAGGGTTGGGCAGAGGTATGCATGCATGTACCTAACAGGAGGCAAGTCTATTGTCATTAACTGAATGACAACAACAAGTTCAGACCCCAAACAGCTACAGACAATCCTAATAGGAAAACCTGATAATAATTTTTCCGACCTGAATTTTATCGAAGTTCTTATTCTGCCAATTTTAAGTACTTACTACGTATTTATAGTTACACAATGTATTGTTGATTTCGTTAGAATGTCATATTTTTATACCACTTATATAAACTTAAAAATAAAATTTCTGTTAAAATAAAAGTATGATTGGTGGCCTTATTGCAATTTCTTTCAGACAACCTTAGGATGGACTGGACTGTTGAACTGTCATTGTGTTGCTAAATTAACGTAAATATTGTAACGTTTCATACAATATTTTTTTGACGGATAAATATAAGTTTATCCTCGTTATTTGTAGCAACTTATACAAACATATACCCAATGTATATTGCATTACTCATTCGTGTATAATATAACACACGCGTCCGCAGCCGTATTACAGTTACATTTATGCTAATACCCCATTCTAATTGTTTCCATAAGTAGCCAGCTGTTTTCACTTTCTAAACGTAATTACTTTGATCACATAAGATTGATGCCCTTATGTAAAGATAACGTTTTATGTATGTAAATATGCATTAAGGATAGCAGTGATATTTCCTTGTATATACATTAATGATATCTTTTACATTTTGTCATCTTCACTCGACGACCGTTACGTAAACTGAAGTTTGCGTAAACTGAATTTGAAGAGGTGGTAGCCTAATGGCTAAGGCGACGGACTTGCGATCATATGGTTGCCGGTTCGAAACCTATCCATTGCACTACCGACGTGAACCCATTCGTACCACTTAGCTTAGTGCGAGAGGTTAACAAGAATGTGCGACCCACATTGCTAGTTTTTTTTTTTAAACCGTCGTGATTTCGACTCCGCTGGAGATAAACATTTGTGTGTTCCACGAATATTTAAATTGATTTTGGGTGTACGTCCGTTAATTGCATGTTTGTCCCATGGTATTGTCACCTCGATTCAAAAAGTATCCAAATCCGAAAGACACTATTTATTTTAAAATATATTACTATTATTATTATTTTTTGTATTACATTCGTAATGGCAAATTCAAGCTCCGCTGTACCCTATAAATAAATTATTTGTATTAAGAGCAAGCATGCATATTATATACAACTTGTTAAGAAAATTTCCAGACTTGCGCAAGAAAGCAGCTGCAGACACTTTCCTTTTACTGCCTTGAAATAAAAACCTTGTGTTAAACTAAGGAACCTAGAACTTAGTCTAAATGACCAACTTCGGGTAGGTACATATATATTACGGCAAAATGTATGAAATGCCAGCACATCAGTTTATACAAAACTGTCAAATTTCTCCAAATTATTTTTAACCTTAAAATGTTGTTATTTAGGTTTAAAATCGACTGAGAAATTTTGTCATTTTGCGGTAACCTGATATGCTGACGACCGTACATAGGTTTCGGTTTAAATCTGCATAACTTCGATACACACACATTGTTGAATTTTGTTTTCAGAATGAACGCTGCAGCGCAAAAATGGACAGGTTTGGCAAATTTGTTCATTTCATGTTCTGTTCATTTTATATTTCATTTTGTGTGTTGTCTCCTTGTCTCAATATATGTGTTTTCTTTCTTTTCTTTATTTCTTTCAAAAGGGGGTAATTTGTTGATCTTAGTTTTTTGGTCATGTCACGTCAGTCTTAAGTTTGAATCCCAGCCGAGACAAAAATATGCGTAAACACTGACACATACTTAAACAAAGAACACTCCTTGTGTCAGTTAGGTGTATGCTTTTAAAGTCTAAGGGCTCATTCACACTGGGTCCGTCAACGACGATTCGTCAAAAAAGACGATACGTAATGACGGATGAACGTTCACATTGCATACGGAACAGAGTTTTTTCACGATTCATCAAAATATCCTAATAGATGTTCACACTGAATTCGTGATTCATTACAAGACAACGAACGGCCGTACTCGTAGTGTGTGGGTGCAGTGCAAGGCATAGTCGTCCTGACCGATCCGTCATAACGATTCGTGATTTAAAACTGAAGGTTTTTGAAAAAAGACGAAACGTCATGTAAGACGTATCCGTTATTTTTCACGATTCCGTAATAGTGTGAACACGGGCAATTCAAATGTATAGCCGCCCATACAGATCAAAATAACGATTCGTGAAAAAAGACGATTCGTCAAAAACACGAATCGTCTTTGACGGATTAGTGTGAATGAGCACTTACTTGACTTAAGTAGGGCCAGTAAGTACGCGCTCTCTTTTAAAAACAAAATTATTTAATTAAGTAATGTAATGAGTATCATTTCAATTTAAATCGACGAAACGTGAAGGTCTTTTCATAGGGTTGTCAATGTGTAAATAATAAACACAAACCACGCACAGACATAACTCCACATGTGTGTGGAGCACAAAGTGTTTTTGTACCAGGAAAGGCGATTTAAATAAACATTCATGCGAATTCTTCAATAACAATCCTGAAAGTTTTTTCAGACTACAGGCTTATAATAATCTGTTTTTCTAATGTTAATATTGTTTTCTGTATAATTTTGTAGGAAATAAATAGGTCGAAAAAAATAGTGTACTAAAAAAGGATAGTCACCTAGGACACAAAGTGTAGGCCCTATAAATAAATATCCGAAGCGTCATCCGCGCCTTTTGAGCGAATTAAAAAATATACGTAGCACGAAAGCCGATATATCAATTATCGAACTTTAATTAAATAAATTAAAAATAAATTATTTCAAAAAACAATCCGGAACTATCTGAATTATTAAGAAGGCACACATTTTTCAAAACTGTGTCAGTTGCGTGCCAACCCTACATTAGTCGCTGTATAATCACTTGTTGCGTCAATTTGTCGGACCCTGAATGTCATTTGAATGTGTTCAGTTTCCTGCCCTTATTCACACTCAACTCTAATAGCCCTTTTTATTAAATATGTTTTTAAAGATATTAATAATGACAAATATGGACGATAAAAAAACATTTTCTATTCTTGTTTATGATGACATCTACTCGTGAATAAGTTAGGTTGCGGCCCTTGAAGGGTAGATTGGTATTTTTTTATTGCAAATTGGGATCAAACAATTTACATTTTACTATCTCCCAATAAGTTCCTGTTAAATTCCTCAGCGGTTTATTTCATACAAAATTTGTTCTATTTATTAATTTATTCGGAGAGTAGCGGGTATTTTCATGTCATGTCAGGTGAAATGCGACCTAAACATCGTTATACGCTAATAAAAAAACACTTAGGCGCAGGTTTTTATTCCTGGATATATTGATAAATATGTATGTTTATGTTTAGTAGTCGGGATAAAGAACCTATTTATATTTGTGTTCTTTGTTAACTGTGTGGTAGCCCTATAATATGAAATTAGAAGAATAACATTCTGAAAACCTTCAAACTGGTTTTCGCATACACACAGAATAAAAAAATATGAACCGTTCAGAAACAAAGCGTGCTACTCGTATTAAATTAGCGTAAGGTCGCGCCACGCAAGTGGGGTCGCGGGTCGCGGTCGCGGTCGTACGATGCCATCTGGGTCTTAGCAAAACAATGAAATGAGCACAGAAGGCTCATGGTTCTTTTTTATATATTTCTTTTACTTCTGATTCTCCTCCCGTAATTCCTTGCCTTTATCGAATTTGATAGAAAGGGTTTAGATGTGAATAGTATGGATTATGAACTCGTATGACTTTTTTAGTGAATTTAGGCAAAGCGCAGACAACATCTATTCTCTAATTTATATAAAAAAACTTGGATATTTACATTCTTACAACGATACTTCAAGTATGGTTACGATATTCGATTTTTTTTTTGCAAAAATCATGACTACCGAAAAAATCCAATTATTTTACTAATAATGAAAAACTATGAGCTTCAAAATATCGTGCGTCTTCATAGGACTTAACCTTCTGTTCATATTCGTACATTTGAACAATTTGTTCAAACATCTCCTCTGACCTTATTAAATTAACGCGATCATCTGTACGTTGCAAATATCATGGGTAATTTTATCCCTGACGTAGTATTTGAGGATACGCGTGAGCAACACGTAGGTAGAGAATTATTAAAACCAGTTGCTGAATGAAAAGAAAGAACGAACGGTTAAGACATACCGTTTACAATATTTGGAGTGTAACGCAGAGTGGAGGCGTGTTTGCGGTTTTGAATAAAGTGACGTCAGAGCGTTGTTTTAATGGCTGGTTTAACTGGATTTTTTAGGCTATGTTCGATGATAATCACAACATATTTCAGGATAATAGATTAACCAACATGCTTGTGCAGATTGTGGCCCACCGAGCCGCGTCAACAGCAATTGATTTGATTTACTAGCTGTGTTTGCTAATTGAGGTCAAATTACCCATTCACCGGGCACATATCCAAACTACGAGCTGCTACTGAGAAGTATACAGAAAAAAAAAACAATAACACTACTCGACCTGGGAATCGAACCCAAGATTTATAACGTAGCAGTTGTGCTTAAGCCTACCGGACTAATGAGGCAGTCCTTAGAGTTGTAAACAAAACCCGTTCAGCAAAAGGTTTCACTACTTTCGCGTAATTAAAAGACCAGTCGGTATTTCCTTGATTCCACAGCAGTTTTCTTAGTAAGAACTAAGGAAAATCCGTCACGGAATAAAGGAAATCTAAGAAATTAACATGTACCATAAGAAATCTAGTTTGGTAACGCATATTGATACATCAGTGAATGTCAACGATCCTAGAACAGGAACAGCCCAAGTCTGCTCCTACAATTGTATATAGCCGGCAAATTCTGACAGATTTGGCAACAAAACTGCCAACATATTTAATAATTGAAAGACGAATTTGACAAATTAAAATAGCAGATTTGAGGTCATCACACCACGTAGAATGTGGAAGAGATCACATGCAGTGGTCTCGGAAACTTATTGACCAAAGGTGTTTCTAACTAGAGGAACGCAGGACGTCCACTCCTGTATCCTCGTATTTTTCTTGCCCTAGAAATTTCATATCTTTGTACATATTTTTAATAGACTTAGGGCTTGTTTCACCGCCTTCTGATAAATTCCCGATAAATTATCTGACAGTTAAATAATACAAATTCTGTTCCAATTTTGAATTTATCTGGTAGATAGTGCTTACCCGGAGGTGGTGGAACATGCCCTTAAGGTAGTGTGTAGGGACGTGACGTGTGTTGTCCCCCATTAAATAGAAGATTCTCCGAACTAGAGTTCTGTCTTGCAACTATGGCCCGACAATTTGATGACGGACGACTGCATATTCAAGTTATATTACAAAACGATGATGATTGATTTGAAAACAAAAAGGTTGCTTGTAACAACGATAAGCTTGCAACAACGATATACTTATTCCAAAGCTTGTTATGCAAGGTGAATAAGTTATTATTTATATATAGTATTCAGACTAATATAGCGTTTTCGTTTTTCTTTTGTTCACCTTTTCGAGATTTAACGAGAACGTGAAATGGGCGCGTTATGATGGATTGACTCAATAAAGCTGAAACCATCAGAGGTAGCAGGAAAAGATCGAGATTACGTTATTTATGGGATTGTGACCCCAAACTCCTTAGCATAGCACCCATTATTCTTTAAGGTGTCAGATCACATGAAACATAGGGCTGAGTTATGGTTAGTTTTTACAGGGTGTCCATTAGTCAACTGCACCCGTTAAAAGGGTGATTCTAAACGTCGTACTCAACGAATTATCTTATGAAATCCATAAACTATTCGTGAAAAGTAAAGACATCTTCATACCTATACAAAAGAAGGCAGACCACGTTTAGGCATGTATGAAAAACTCGTAATTTTTCCGCATATTAGTCATTGGTTTCTGACGACCAGTACGACGTTTAGAATCACTCTTCAAACGGATGCAGGTGACTGAATCAGCACCCTGTTAAAGGAATGAACAAAAATGGTGGGAATAAAGAAAAATTGTTCTATTCTCGATTCTCAAAGTATATTTTTAATGTTGACCCTCGTCTTGCTTGATGGAAAGGACAAACAGAGTATAAGATTGAGTAAGTAATTCAAATAAATACTCTTTTGGGCAATACCTTTTTGGCAATATCGTTTCGGGGGTAAGTATACTCACATACATATAGCTTGAATCAGTAAAATTGGTGCCAATAGAACATAAGAAGATTGTGTTAACAGTGTATGTATTAGGTATTTAGTTTAGCTCTTATCTTGTCTCTTTACTTACCTCTTTGAATGATACTGAATCAATGTGTAATTTCACAAAGATACGAATTTTGTAATGAAAGAAAATTTCTTGAGAAAGAAAAATTCGATCTCAGGCAGGGTTTGAACCTGCGTCCCTCAGGTTAAGTACACCAGATGCTTTACCAACTAAGCTATCGAGACAACTGCCTGTGATGTCGAATTTCTCTTCCACATTTTACGTCTTCAGGCAAATTTATTAGACATTTTTAGTAATATTAGAACGCGACCTCATTTAGTAGCTTTATATCCGTTTCCTTTATGATCTGTCTGTTCTCAACGTGAACTGTCTACGAACGTACACACGGCTACATGTCCACCTATTTAAATCCAGTTTAAGCTGATCTCGCATTGTTCAGGCTTCTCATGCAATAAGAGGCCAGCGTAAACTGGTTATTATAGCTTCACGCGTAGCAGTGCGTACAATAAACTAAAACTTTGTATCAATTATTACTATTTATCAATTGGACGTAGTTAAACGAAAAGTATCCAATCCACACAAAGTCACTTTAGAGATATTGAATTTTAAGTTTAGAAAATATTTCTTCTTTGGTATTCATTTTAAAATTAATTGAAAGTATGAAGTTGTGTGTGGAATAATTAAACTTTTTTATTGTTAATACTCGTAGTATAGTCAAACGTAGTATTGTATTTTATATTTTCAGTTTGGTGCACTTAACTCATTTTTGACTTTGGATTGGATCCTTTTCGTTTAACTACGTCCAATTTGAGATCGATTCTAAAATCCTTTAGATATTCGAATACTAGAAATGATTAATATTATATAGGCTCGTTACTGCAAAAAGTAGTTGATTTATTGAAGTAGCTATGTAGGTAACCTGTAGTAACCTGGTGAATCATCAGATAACTAAGATAACAACCGGTTTCAATACAGAACTGGCAGTAGATTTTCCTACTAGAAGAAGAAGAGATCGGATAGACCTTATTTCAAAATCGTGTCTCTAGTAAGTAAAAATCGACTGACAGATTTATAATTGTAACTATTAAGACGAGTAAAAACTACATATATTTAAGAACTGTTGAAAATTGTCTTGAAAAGTCACCATGTACTTATGGTACACTTTTATTTTATCTATTTTATCAAAAAAATACTCGTTTTTAAGTGACATCAGAATTACTAAAAACTTGGGATAAAGTGGTTCCGTAGTTACCCAAAGAGGGTTATCCAACTTAATTTAGGTACAGCATTCAGGAATTTAACCTTTGTCACGTACTTGGCAAGTTCAAGGGTTGTTAATGAATTGGACTTGCAAACTGAGGCTGGAACAAGAAAGTACCTAAATGTTGCTTAAGTTCCTATTTGTACTGATAACTTCATTCAACTATCAAGTAAATACCTACAGCTTTAAACGATTATCCGATTGAGCCAAGTTAAGAATAAGATTATAATTATAATCTTTGAATTGACTGACTACTTTTAATGACACTGAAACAATGACAAGGTTCAATACAAAAATTATACTGATTTTACACGCAATTACGTTGCTGACGCTATTTGAAAGTATTTTTTGAACATTGATCAAAGAACGCAAATTGATGAAAAAGAAAATATAATTAGGATCGCTTTACACTCTTTTACTCTTTGCTTAGAAATAATTATTTTAACATCATAACGAGAACAACTAATGTCAAATAATATTTTTTATGCAGTATCATGTTAAGGTTACTGGAAAAAATGTTCTAATTTCTAGGGAGAAATTGAAATTGAATTGAAAGGGTTCAATTTGATGGTTTTTAAATCAAATTTATCGGTCATTTTTAGTAAGATATAAATTTTGGCAACATAGGTGCAGCACAACTCGAGGTAAAGCATATGTACAATGAACGTCTCTTTGAAAATGGTTCACTAAAAAAAATGTGGAACGAAAAAGTAGTCTGAATTGAGCAGTTAAAATTGCAACCGGGTCACAAACTTCAGTTAACTAGTTTCCACTCCCATACGTGATATTGTTTGTAGGAACACGAGGAAGCAATTTATGTTTTCTCTTTATTGGACCCGAAAATATGACCTGTTTGTCATATTATTATTTTCGGGTTATTAAATTTAATCTTTTTGTAATTTTTAGGCATTTTCCATGCAAAGATGGGACGAGTTATTTTACGAAAAAATGTGAACGCAAATTGCAACCTGGCGGTTGGGACTCACGATGATTTAGCGGTCATAGCGTCTGGTGTACCTAACCAGAAAGCTCAGGTTTGAATCCTGCCCGCAGTCGTATTTTTCCTTCACTAAAATAACTTAGTGTTAAACATATTACGAACTTTTTACTTCGGTTTGGAAATATCCAAACCGAAGTAAAAAGACACTAAGTTAAGGTATCATTGATTATTTTGTCCTAAAATATGAAGGGTTCCGTATGGTTTTATTTTTCACTGCATTAAATTATACTCATGAAGGCATAGACGCAATGGCACTTGGGGCTCGCAAGTCGCCAGCACATCAAGTTACCACAAAATGGCAAATTTTCTCAGTTGACTTTGAAATTAATCATCAACATTTTAAGGTTTAAAATCATTTGTAGAAGTTTGAAAGTTTTGTATACCCTGATGTGCTGGCGAGTGTATATTGGGATATTGACTTAGCATTGTGTGCGTGCAATCTATGATGCAAGAGAATCAATGGATTTGTGTGTGTGTGCGTACATGCACATGTCCAAACCGACATACAAGTTGACAACACTTGACAAGTTAGCACCACTGTAGTCTGTGTGATTTTTAAACTTACTGTGAGCACCATGCGCACTCATGACAAATCTTACCTGAAACAAAAAGACAGACTGTTACAAAAAGTTCGATGCAAAATCATAGCTTATTCTTCTTCTTCTTCTATTGGTAACGGACATTGTACTTAGTACCTGAGCCCACAGCCCACTTCTTTATACAAAACAAACTTCCACTAAATGGAAACGAAAGAGGACCTCCCATTTACACAACACTAATTAATTTACACCAATCGTCTGTCTCGAGCACCCATCCGCTTCGCTTTTGTTAATCTTAAGCAGAATTTCGCTATGTCAAAATACACGTTACTCACTGAATAATTTAAAAAAAATAACAGAATTTGTTTGACATAAACTACCGAGTAATTTATCGCAATTTTACTGCCATGAACTTAGATTGTGTTATAGAGGTACAATTGGCAAATAAAAAAAAAATTGTCTAGACGATCTGCCTCAAGTAGGTACCTACCTCTAGTGTTGCTCTCTTCTCAGCCCAATTGAAATAATAGTTGATAAATCGCCTCTGCCCTTGATCCCGTTGGTCTCAAACCCAAACGTAACTATAACGCAACTATGAAGATTGGAGTAAACAAAATAATCCAAGGATGATGAGAATAGATCGTTCAGACTACACCGGTAATAGTTTAATCGGATGACTGCTCTACGAAGGAAATTATGCAATACAGTAAGCCCCGTCTCTAAGGACTAAGCCGTGATGAAGTATTCTCCTTACATTTTTACCAAAAAAGAACACAATTTAATTTCAATCTACTCCAAGATTTAATATAGAAAGATTAACTGGATTCAATTGTGAAAGGCTTGGTTCGAAATTTCAAACTTATTACTTCGTATTCCCTCGCAATTTCGGGCATCTTTTCGGGAATTCGAAATTCAAAGGAGTAATCAGTTGCCACAATAATGCAAAACCGGGAGTGGGGTCTTCCAATATTTTCTCAAAGGATCGCCCAAGGGAATCATTTGGGAACATTTATATACATATAGATATTAGGTTCCACATTCAAATATTATCCCGAATATATTTCCTCTATGGAGTGCGGGTATAATCAATTTCCAAACTTGCGGTTCGGGGGTGGTTAAGATCGTATCGGTTATTTTAACGACCTCATTAAGTACAAGTATTTGCATAAAAATATGCTTCGTGGTCGGAAAATAAACGTCTGATATTTTGGTGTTTCATTAATATTGCGGAAAAATAAGTTTTGTTTTTCTACGAAACTTGAATTTCTTTTTATTAACGCGGAAAAGAATCATCTCCCGTAATTTTCTGTGACCACTGTTTTATATGAGCTTTTTTCATGTACTAACAATACGTAGAGAATACTTTTGGACACAATTTATAACCATACCTACAATTTATTTTTCTACAGTAGGACACCACTTGACCTTAAAGTCGATAATCCTTTGATTATTTATATTCCTAATTGGAGCTTGAAATTAAAAAATTGTGATTATTGAATATAGTTCTATCAGGTGCCTTCAAATTTCCTGTAAGAATAATAAATCATGTCTTTGCATCAGAATAGACATAATGCGCACTGAGAAGAGATTTATAGCGCGCTGGTAATAAATGATTATGAGTGATTAGGAGTGATAAACTGTGCGAAGATCGTGAAAAATAATATGATTTTCGTGGTATTTCTTACTCATTTTTTCTAGACACGAATTTATTACACGATTAAGTTCAGTTGGTCTTGTTGTTGTGTTGATGATAAAGACACTTCCTTTTATTTTAAATTGCCTCGTTGGTCTACTGGTTTTAAGCCCGACTGCTACGCTAGAAATCCTAAATTCGATTCCCAAGTCCAGCAGTGTTATTGGGTTTTTCTGTGGAATTCTCAGTAGTAGCAGAGTTTCGATTTATGTTCGGTTAATGGCAAAAGGTTCGCCCCCTATTACATAACCTAAACATACCGCCGAAGTGTGGGTACACCTCTGCCTACCCTTTCATTAAAAAATACAGGCGTTATGGTATCTTATTTTATATTTTATTTCAAACATTCAAAATTCAAAAGTAATCGTTAAAATATTGAATCGAACGAAACTACAATACTGCATTATTCAATCACTTACATCCACAAAATACCTTCCAAACAGTTGGAAACTAAAATACTTATGTTCTTTAAGTGTAACTATCTTTTATAATCGTTAAACTGCAAAACGTCCATGACAAACTAACGCAACCACCTTACACTGTATACGCCATTTTGCAATCATTATAATTTTAGTATGTTAATACATTAACCCAGTAACATGCAATGTTGACAACTCGACATAGTGAAGTTCGTCCAAGTTTCGCAATATTCTCTGAAATTACATCGCGAATTCGCGAGCAACTTCACACAAGTTAAATATACATGTGCGCTCAAATCTGTACCCGACAATGTGTCTGTGGAAATGTCGACACACTGCGCGTCGTTATTCTGAACGACAGTGTACACCGAATATGGAAGGGACAATTTTCGGATATGCTCACCGTAAAATCAACCTTATTACGTTATACCAACGTTCAATTTTGACGAGTACAGCTGTTGCTGTAGTGTTGGGACATAAAGTAGTAAAAATAACTTTCATGCGACCCTTGCGAAAATAAAATTAAATGGTGTTGATTTTTTTGTTACGATTCATTATTCAGCATGTTATTTTTTTTGTAATTATTGTGTAAATGCATGACAGTACCTATAACCAACATAGATACAATAACAGAAGTTGACATTTTCTATGCTGTCGACCAGTATAATTGGATTCGGCATTCGGTATTCGATTCTTCTTAGATGGTCTATTAGTTCTAGATGCTGCGATTCTAGAAAATAGAAAAATGCTACAATTACGCTTGAAGATACACAGAAATTAAACTATCCTTCATTCAGTTTACTTTTTTGTATAAAATGTAAATGGAAATATTTTGAAAATGCCCTTGATGGATTACTGCGGAATATGGAGTGATAAATCATTTTAAAACAAACAGTCCTATAAAATTGATATATTGTTATTATACCTACGTTATGGAAAACGCAGTGCAATTGCAAATGTAGAACAAGAACAATAATAATATGCATTTTTTATTCTCTCTCTCTCTCTCTCTCTCTCTCTATTTACGTCTTCTCTCTCACACAATTACACTTGACAATATATTGATAAGATTTTATAAAACCTTGACGGCACGAATGAACCAATGACTAAGCCGTTTAACTTTTGCGATTTGGTGACGGGTTTCGATTCCCGTATATAAGAAGTATTTGTTCCCTTGTCTTTTAATGATGTCCATGGGAATCGCGCCACGACCGCAGCAGGCTGTGTTGTAGCCTTTGAATGACCCCTTCAAAAGTTATTCTGGGCCTTGTTTATGCATGAGTGCATTTATGTTTGTAGTCCCGCATACAAAACAATAGAAAAACAACGCTATGGAAAAGCTACGTTAAGTTTTTTTTTAACTGCCTCATTAATCTAGTGGTCCTAAGCGTGACTGCTACGCTAGAGGTCCTGGGTTAGATCCTCATGTCGAGCAGTGTTATTGGGTTTTTCTGTGATATTCTCAGTAGCAGCTCGGAGTCTGGATTTGTGCCCGTTTAATGGCAATAGGCTCGCCCCCTATTACATGGGACCTAAACATACCGGCGCAATATGGGTATACATAAGTACACCTCTGCCTAACCCTTCCGGAAATACAGGCTTGATGTTGTTATATTTTTTCAGTGCAAGTTTTAACGTTAAAAAAACACGTGTACCCAGCCAGCTATTGCATAATTCAGTCTTAAATTTCAGCTCGGTATAAAAATTCATATAAAATAACACACTTGACAGAGCACGCTAAGCTGAGGTTTCACAGGATGACAGTGGGGTCGTTCAGACACGTCACTTGTTGTTAAAACCCACTGAAACCGACGAAATATATGCTTATTTATTTATTTTAACATAATATTATATCACTATGTACTTCACGAAGGGTTAGGCAGAGGTGTACTAATGTACACCCACATTATACACTGTTTAGGGTTCATATAATGAGGCAAGCCACAAAAACACTTTACTTAACTTGAGAAACAAACCCAGTACCACCAGCGTAGCAGTCGCGATTTCGATTGCGACGTTATGATGTGTTCGTCGCATCTTAACCGGATCGAATTACAACCGGAAGGACACAGATTCCAAAGTAAAAAAAACCCTATCAGAAATTTTCTTTTGCAACCAATAATAAAATGTGCTAGTGGACCCGACGGACATTGTTCTGCCCGAACTCGACCGCAACGCCAACGCCACCTATTGGCTCTAATTGTAAATTAAAACCACTAGTGTGTCAGAACAAACATAACAAAAAAAAATTCAATTCGGTCATGCCGTTTTTTAGTTTTAGTGGAACTAACAAACAGCAATTGTTTTCTATATATATAAGGAAGAAGTTTAATAATTATGTTTAAAATGTATATCTTTGAAAACTAAATGCAATAAAGAATAACCATTAGGGTGCACAAAATCTTGTATGAGCAAGTATTTGGAAAATTTCACATCCGCATTTGTGTTTAGAACAGAGTTCCTAAAAGATTTCCTACAACGAGTATATTTTGATAATATATAATGTTGTGTTACGACAACACTATGAATATTCATGTAACGTGCCTATCATACAAGACTATGCATACAGAATAATAAATAAATACTCAACTTTGGCTTATGAAATTTAACATGTAGGTAACTAATTAATTTTAATTTCTTCGTAATTAGTTACTAAAATATTTTAAAGGTTCTGTTTTTTTTTATTAAATAAACTTGATTTTATAAACATTGGAGTAAAGTTAAGTAATAAACGGGGAAGGTATTATTAAACACTGCTCTGTTTTATTTTTAAAAAAACCTCTACGGTCACCTGTATCCACAGTTTCTAACGCACTAAGACCAAAACCAAAACTATAATATTTAGATGTAAATCATACAAATATTTGTATCGTGGAGGGATCGAACCCGTGACACAGCGTAAAAGCAGCTTGCTCGACCACTGCGCCAAAAAAGAAATCATTATCGAGATTAACCTCTCCCACGATTAGAATGCAACCTATGCAAAAATGTGTAGTATGCAGGTGCATATATGGCATTTATTGCCATCCTTTTCGTTTCCCTACAATTTTTGCAAATTAGAGCAGGAAAAATACAGTTTTACGAATTTTCATGATAAAAAAAATCGCATTTTTTTTGCACACGGTGTGCAAACTACGTCTGCCGGGTTAAAGGAATAAAAGCAGTACCTATTCTGTTTATTTTATAAAAATAGCATCAACATCTAATTTGATCTTAACCCGTAAAAAGCTACGGGCTTCGTGGAACGCCAAACGCCCGATGAAGCGCACCGTGAATTAATTACCGTGAAAAGGGTAAATTATTTCTTGCCGATTAACCTTTAATTTCGGAGACGCGAGCTACGAGTAATTCTGTTGTTGAGTGAGACGTTAAGATTAGTACAAACTTGATGAAATTTTAATTACGTACAAGCCCGCTACTAAACCCTGGGCTATAATAAAAATATTTTATTTATTTGAACACACACTTTGCTTTGGCATAAATACCTTTCTACCTTTTTCAACATTAAAGTAGTGGAATCCTTCATGGGTCGTTGATTACACATTTTTAGGTTCATAACTCCGTTATACGTGTGTCATCGCGTTTCATCGTCTTAAGAGTCACGGGCACAGCATGCTCCAGTATGGAACAAATATTTTTTGGAACGAAGTTCCTTATCGCGCGTTGTGAAAGGGGGCTAGACGGAAAAAATTCTTACGAAAAGTTGTCACGACACTTTTTGCTATAGTAAGCTGTGCGGCGTGCGCATGTTTCTCTGTCTCTCTCTCTCTCTTATAGAAAGCAAGCCAGATATTTTCATTTCTATTTCGCATGTCGTGGTGTTCGTGGTGTCGCGACGATTATTTTTGTTGAGTGTATACAGGTTTTTTGTAAATAATAAATAATTTTTAGTTTTAGCTTTTAATACTAAAATTTTATTACAATTCCTTCACTAATTAATCAAAAGGAACTTCGTTCCATCCGGGTGTCCCTTGACACCTCTCAAGTTTTTTTATACCACTAAGGTGGCTAACAAGCATACAGCCCGCCTGATGGTAAGCGGTTTCTGTAGCCTATGGACGCTTGCAACACCAAGAGAATCACTCGTGTTGCCGACCCTAGAAAATAGGAGGAGAAGGAGAATGAAGGGGACTGGACCACCGGCGCTCCGCACTGACAATTTGTATGGCCTGGTACATAGTTGTTCAGTCTGGTTATTGTACAGTTCGCCAGCACGTGAAGGTATACAAAACTGTCAAATTTCTCCAAATGATTTTAAAACTTAAATTGTTGAAGATAAAGTTCAAAATCAACTGAGAAAATTTGACATTTTGTGGTCACTTGATTTGCTGGCCACCATAGGTACAAATAACATATTTCTTTGGCAACAATCTCCCTACATATTGCCTGGCAACGTTTTATATAAAAAGAAAGTTAAACATGGTTCAGGCATTGTACGCCTAAGGGGGAAAATTCCTTAAGGATATCGTTCCGTGTAAAGGCAATGCCCCAAAATAAGGGTCGAATTATAATATTTAATTCTCTAGTCCTTGAGTAAAGATATACAAGAAAACACCTCAACAAGAATGTTGTACAAATTGTACTAATCATTTAGAAACAAAAGCATGGAAAAATAAGTCGTTTTAGCATAAAATACTGCGGGACCAAAACTAAGCCTTACGTTAAACAGGCTTATTTTATAATACAAAAGGATTTGTTTTAACAAAAAAAAAGTCCTCTGAAATAAAAATTTTAGGTCCAACGCGAAAATAAAGGGTTAATGTACGACTCAGGAAGTGTGCGTATACGTATCTGCACCATAACGCCTTCTCTTCCGTTTCCGCATTGCGTCTAACTTGTTTAACTTGTTTAACGAGTTTAACTTGTTTCTTATCTGTAGAGCGGTTTAATAGTTAGGTAATTACGAGTATAACGAGTGAAGCTGACTATATTCTGATGACTATATTTTCGAAATGACGTCAGTTGATCGTGAGCTCATGGATTAGGTTCCTAAGTCGAGCAGTTTGGTTGGGGTTTTCCATTCCATTTCCTTAATAGTCACACAGATTAAATAATACATAGTTTTATAGCAGATCGGAGCTTGAATTTCTACCAGGTTAGCGGCAATAGGCTCACCCCCAATTAAGCCTAGGTACAGCATCAACTTAGTCAACTGTGTGTACATTAGTACACCTCTGCTTACTTCTGCTTTCGCTGCGAGGAATACAGGCGTGATCGGTTATATTTTAACGCATGCTTTAAATGTATTTAAACTTTAAATGGCATAACTGTCTTTTCTGATTATCATTAAACATAATCAACGAATCATATATACTATATTTTATACTAGCCAAGCCACGCAGTTTCTTTTTGCTCGACTCTTAAGGTTGCAGCGTGATTTAAAAAAAACCTGATATATTCCTTATACCATCAGCTAACTGTGAGTGAATGTCCGGCTAAAATCAGTGAGTGCACGGATTTTTCGGAGATTAGCCGGAATAAACAAACAGACATAAATGTTTTAATTACCTATATACTTTCATATGCATTTAGTAAAAAAAAACTGTTTTTTTGCATACTAATTTTCTTGGTATAGATTTTTTTTATTTGTAAGAAGTGGCTTCTAATCACATTACCTAATACCTTCGTCGCCTTTGTGAAACTGCTACCTCCCATCAATATCTATTCAAAGTTTATAACAAAGAACTTTAACATCGTGCTTTCCATAGGGACCAGCGTGTCATCGCATAGGCATGTATCATTCAAGCCTCCATCAATATTGTATACAATGTCGCCCCAACTTCCAAGTTTAAGTCACCGCAGTAACACGGAAACTTGGGAAGGACGCGATGCTGACATCATTTTGAATTGTATCAGTCATATCATAGACTAGCTTTCCGCCCACGGCTTCGCCCGCGTGGTTTCTCGGTTTGTATTGTACATTATTAACCATTAACCTTCAAAAAGAGACCGGTGAGAATTCTTACTCACTAAAACCATAACCATACCATACTAACTCTATCTCCATGTCTCTCTTTATACTGGTTTTTCGAACACATATATATATATATATTAAAAAAAAAAGCTTACTAGCGATGTGCGTCACACATTACTAGTAATCTTGTTAACCCCTCGTGCTAAGCTAAATGTTTGTGTTACGAGTGAGTTCACGTCGGTAGTGCAATGGGTGGGTTTTGAACCCGCAACCCCCGCAACCACATGATCACAAGCCCGACGCCGTAGCTATTAGGCTACCGCCGCTTGTATAATAGTTGGACAAGCCCGAATTGAAATCCGATGGACAATGCCAAAGGAGGTTTTAATATAGGCCGCCGTTTCTCGGTCACATGTTTGGCAAACGCATGTACGCATTGCAGGAAACACGACCTCGATGCGTTCGACGCAATACACTAAACACACACATAAAAATGTAGACTATGAAGGAAGTATACAGTCAACTTGGAGTTATTTATTCAACCTATTATAGTGTCTCCACTACTGGGCACGGGTCTCCTCTCAAAATAAAAGGGATTATTCAACCACGCTGGCCTTATGCGGGTTGACAGACGACACTCGCCAAGCCGTCAAGAAAATCTCTCACGCGTGCAGGTTTCCTTACAATATTTTCCTTCACCATTTAAGCGCGTAATAATTACGTATTAATATGAACATGACTTCGAAAAGTCAGAGATGATAGCCTAGTGATATAGCTGTTAAACTGACAAGTCAAAGGAATCGAGTTAAAATCCAGTAAGAGTAACACTTTTTTAGACTTTTTGCTCAGTGGTCGGGGTCATTGGACTCACGATTACATTTCTGCAACATTTTTGGCATTACATCAACGAACTTATATGGGTCAGTTTAACACAAAGGAATTATATTTGTGCGTTTTTCAATTAAGATAAGTGTTTTTCTTTATTTCCGTACTATTTTAAGAACACAGTATTTAAAAAGATATTATTTGAAACCCCTCACTGGAGGTTCACATACCCGAAAAAGATTCCAAATTTGTTTTTTGTTTTATTTTTCTGTTTCGATATCACTATTCTTGCCTGCCAGCCATATATACAAAGGTAGTGAACGCAAAAAAAATGTGGATGTATGATATATGAGCACATACTGGCAGCAATCGAATTCGAAACGAGATAAATAAAATATTCAAACGAGCGAGAACGTTCTTTTTTTAGAGCAGCCGTTCATTTTTTATTTTGCCGCACTGTCACGTTGATTATGTTTACTTTATGAGGCCATCATGATCAGCTCAAGACTGCTATTTGGCAAAATGGTAGTGCAATAAAAATGAATGTTTTTACCATTACGCCTGTATGCCCCGAAAAGTTAGGCAGAAATGTATTTAACACCCACAGCTCGCCGGTATACTTAGGTCCCGTGTTATAGGGGCCGAGTTTATTGTCATTCAACGGACACCCAGACATCCAAACTCCGACCGGCTAATAAGAATTTCATAGAAAACCTAATAATACTTTGTTAGTCAACCTTGGAATCGAACCCAAGACCTCTAGCGTAGCAGTCGTGCTAAGGACCACTAGACTAATGAGGCAGGCAGGTCGTGAACTAATTTCTATATTCTAGCTTTCTTGTTTTTAGTTCAAAATTAGCACTACCTGGGTATGGAATGGTTGTAGCGTCAGTGACTCCCTCTCCCTCACAGCAGTAAAATAATATTAGTAGGTAAGTACTGTTCAAGATAAGGGTACAATGAGACTGTCATACCTTTGTAAGATGAAAGCCTCTAAATAAAAGGACATTTAAAAACTTTCTTTTTTATTGCGATGCTTCTGTTTAAAAAAAAATATAGTGTTGAACCGATACAAATATGGTTGATATCTGAAAAGCGGTTTTCAAGATACATACTACGTACTCAAAAAGCTTACATTCGATTTTCTTTATCTTAAAAGTTATTGTGACATTATAATTGGATGGTACTGATGATGATGAATATAGCTTGTTATAAACTCACATCTATTTGTAGTTATCTGCCATTTTTTATGTCAAATATAAGTAGGAATACCCATGTCACAACGTAGGAATAAATAGAGCAGATTGAACAAAGAGAGAAAAACACAAGTAGCATTACTACCCAAATCCATAAATCTTCCGAGTTGACCATACCATAAATTCTCAAGGGTTTTGAAACTATGGGAATAAAATCTACATTTTGTTCCCTCAAACCTTTGTCCCTCATTTTGACGGAAATATAGAGTTCCACACTTTTTTTTTTGCGATTGTATTTTGTGAAATACGGGTATAGCATTCAGCTTTATTGAATTGAGAAGTTAAATTTGGTTAGAACATACATACATACCATCACGCCTGTATCCCCTAAAGGTAAGGCAGAGGTGTACCAAAGGTACACCCACACTTCCAGGGCGAGCCTATTGCCATTAACCGGGCACAAATCCAGACTTCGAACTGCTACTGAGAATTTCATAGAAAAACCCAATAACACTTTGCTGGACATGGCGATCGAACCCAGGACCTCTAGCGTAGCAGTCGCGCTTAGGACCACTAGACTAATGAGGCAGTCTAATTTGGTTAAAACGGCTATTAAAATTGCATATAGTTAAATTTGAGTATATTGATCGTGGTACAGTTGACTATTTCCGTTACTTCTGATATTTTAGCTTCCACGATTGTTAAACGGAGTTCTATATTCAGTAGTATTTTTATACAATTTTGAAACGCTGGCTTTTTATCAACTTCATTCCACTAAAATTGGTTTGCGACTTGGTTTTTCCACTTTATTTTTTTCCAAACCATAAGTTTGTCAAATACCAAAACATGTAAACATGACGAATAATAGATCGGGCAACAGAAATGAAATCATAATACCATGTTACCCACAGTTAATAAGTCACCCCATAGATAACAAGTAAATATGTATGTCTTGTCTCATATGGCAGTCTGACAAAGAAGGAAATCAAATCAAATTGCGTAAAGTTTTTGTATTTTGAATTTCTAAGAAATTCTATACTTAAAAACGTTTATTAAATGAACTATTGCGAGCAATCAGGTACTGTCACATAACTTTTTAAATCTCAAATAAAGAAGCCTACCAAATCAATTAGTGGTCTCCGAAAAATTAAAAAAAAAAAACTTTAGAGATTTTTCCATTGCATGTTGAATCCTGTTAAAACAATAGTAACTGCAACGTAAAAAGTTATGACCCCACAAATAAAAACAAATAACTTTTACAATTCCATATTTTTTTCGATACACAACACGCGAGCCGAAAGTTTGTTCTTGAAATAATATAAAAGTTATTCAAGCTGAAACTCTGTAAATTTTTGTCGTGGGAGAGTAATAAAGAAAAGTAAGGACGATGACGGGGTTAGGGTCTACCATTCGAAGGGATTTGATGGTATATGGTCGACCGAAAACTGCTGAAGTTAAAGAAACATTACCCTCATGACTCCCATAACCTGGACTATAGGGAAGGTACCGTGGGGCACGGGACTAGAATTATAAAATAGAGCTTTAAAGTTATGAAATATCACTTTAAAGTTTACAAAATAGAACTTTAAAAGTTAAACTAGAACAATAATTTCATTATGGGGTGAAGAACCAGTACATTAGCCTGACCAGTCTCAAGTCCAGAATATGTCTGACGCAAGTGCAAATATTCGAAAAAAAAATTAATTCTTCTAACAGCCAACGATACAACAACTGCACTGACGCCTGTCTCTACACTCCACAAGGATGGCTCTAGGTCTAGACCATGAGCCTGGTCAGACTAATACACTGATTCTTCGCCCCATAATGAAAGTATTATTCGAGTTTAACTTTGAGAGCTCTATTTTATAACTTTAAAGCTCTATCTTTATCTTTATATATACTTTATTGTACACCAATAAAACACAAAATAAACAGAAACAATTGTACATAAAAACATACAATGGGCGGCCTTGTCGCAGACTGCGATTTCTTCCAGGCAACCTTGGTATGGACATATCAGTACAGAACAAAAAAATGGGGTTGACAATGGTGCACTATTTATAGAAAACAATGATTAGACATAATTTAATATAAATAATAATGGAATTGGAATAATATAGAATTGGTAGAATTTTGCGATGTTGTTTAACTGCAATATAGCACTCTATGGCTTTCATTAATTTATTATTTAGAGTCGCGGCAACGCCTCCTTTTATCTACAGACCACAGATCACGGTAAATGGCCCATTATTTCTACTTAGCTACTGAAATATTAAATGGATGCAGACCATTACGTACTAAAAGTATTATGCATACGTGTATGTAGGTTTTTAGTGATATAAGATGACTCACAAGCGTTTGGGCTGCCTGATGATAAGCTGCAAACGCAACCTATATGTATCAACAACGCCAGTAGTCCGAACTGCTACTGAGAAGCTTATAGAAAGATCCAATAACACTTTGCTTCACATAGGAATCGACCCAGGACCTTTATAGCGTAGCAGTCGCCCTTAGGACCACTAGACTAATGAGGCAGTCTAAAGTATTCTTTATTATAATTAAGTTATAGATGCATGCAATCTAGCGAAAACAAAATTGAATAAGAACTTGTTCGCAAAATAACACTGCGAAGCACTAAATTCTTCGCTTGTAAGAACTTCTACGTAGTTGGCTGTCCAAACTTATGAAGCATGGTAGTATTACCTAGACGTCTGAAAGTAACAAGAGATAAAAACATATTTTTTTAAAACATTTTCCATATAGTAAGCTATCCTTAGAGCAACAAAAAATGAAAATTAGTCACCAACGCGAATCAAAGGCTTTCGCAATTTGACACTAATTACTGGTAACCCTATAAGTATAGTCTCTAGACGAAGCCCCTAAATAATAATCAACTACAATCCGTTCCAAATAACTGGGCGAAGTTAGCCGTTTCGATTTGCCGCGAAATTAAAAACACTTGCATAAATTATCGAAGTCATTAAATAACCACGAATGCGAAACATTTACTAATTATCTTTACATTGAGTTTTTGTATTAAAATGTATCAGCAAAATCACTTGCAGACAACTTCATACGCGCACAGTTATGTCGAACGAAATGTACAGTCGCCAGCATATCAGGTTATACAAAACTGTCAAAAAACTCCGAATTATTTTGAACCTTAAAATGTTGACTATTAAGTTCAAAATCTGCTGTCAAAATTTGTAATTTTGTGGTGGCCACCGTAAATACTAGATTCGCACACACGCATAAAATAATGATCCGATAACACGCCCATATAAGTTTTCTCGTAGCGCACATCCGCTACGCTCCGTAGCACATTTCCGCTACGGCGTAGCAGCTACGCGGTTAATACCACCAAGAATGCTTCTCAAGTGACAAAACTTTTCATGTCTGCCTTTTTATTATATCTACAACGGTTACATTTTAAAGTCATTTCATATCTTATGTGTCTCAAGGAAAACTTCAGAGCGACCGAAAGAGAAATGACATTTTATTTTGCCGTGAAATGTCTGGAATGTACTTACATTTCGTGAATGAATGTGAAATGCCTAAGAGACTGTGTAGAGCTTATATTAAGCTTTGTTGAACTTTGAGAAGTTGATAACATCATAATCTGCGTCTTTGGTCTAATGGTGGATACAGAACTAGAGAACCTGGGTTCAATTCCCAGTAAGAACAAAGCATTACTGGTTTTTTTTTTTTAATCCTAGAAGTTGTTTGATGTTTTTAAATATGACCAGTTAATGGCAAAAGACTCGCCTCTATATCAACATTACATTAGTATACCTCCGCTTAGTGTTAAAACTGTCTGAAGTTGTGTATGTAACTTCATCCAAATTGTATCTATATAAAGGACTACCAAATTGCTCACGACTTCGCCCGCATGAAATGCCAATTATCCCCTCCAATTATAGAAAGCCTATGCTAGATCTAGAATAATGCAGCTTTCTAATAGACCGTTTAACAGTTTATCAATTACACACAAACAAATCTTTCTAAGATATGGATTATATTTGAATTTAGTAACTTTTTTAATTGTTAAGGTTAAGTTTTATTTATAAGAAAGATTGTTGAGTATTATGTAACTTATTATTAAAATTTAATTTACTGGCGTGATTTTAAATTGGTTATATATTTATCAATATATGGCTTGTATTAAAAAAAAAACATGTTGTAAAGACATGGCATTTTGAGAGAGATATTTAAACAAAGCTTTTTTCATTCCAAACAGCTTTTTTATGGTAACACTATACGTGTATTTTTTCGCATACGGCAAAAAGTTAACAAAGGTCTAAGGGTTGTCGAATTTGAGACCGATCCAGTTTGTTTGATAAGCAAGGGTTGTGTCATCATGTTAAAATCGGTCGAGACTCGATCAAACAATTGAAATAGCTTGCGGGTCCTCAAACCGAAAGCGCTTGTTTTATTGCAAAGTATTCGAAAGAGGGAATTCAAGTCTTTTGTGTGATGTAAATTGAAATATAGTCTTTCTACCTTTTAGAATCTATTTTGAGTTTTAAATGGGTGAAACACAGAGGAAAAGGTAAGCAGTATATGTATTTCTATTATAAAAAAAGCAGAAGACCTGTGTTTGTATATTGCAATTTAAAAATGTGGGTTACAATATTTTTTTATTTTTTTTAAACCTTCGAGCAATGTGGGTCACTCATTACTAGTATTCTTGTTAACCCCTCGTGCTAAGCTAAATGCTTGTGTTACGAGTGGGTTCACGTCGGTAGTGCAATGGGTGGGGTTCGAACCGGCAACCACATGATCGCAAGTCCGACGCCCTAGCCATTAGGCTACCGCCGCTTTGAATATAATAATATAAACGACATCGAACGCGAAAGAATTATAATATCAATTTGTTTGTTAGGTGTTTGCCCCTAACCTACTGAATTTATTTTAATAATGTATTCACTGTTGGAAAAAGAGATATAGCTTGATCGCTCTGTTAAATGTACTAGTTGTACATACAGAGAAGAGATCATCACTGTTGGTTTCTATTATTTCTTCTATCCGTCCACGTTAAAACGCGAAAACTAGTATTAGCATGAAATAAAACAAGTTATTTAGATATTATTGAGAAACGAGGTCGGAGATGAAATTTATTGAGTGCCGACAAATAAATTTACTTGTGAGGGTTAATCAACACCCACACAAAATTTTAATATACCCGCATGTGATAAAAGCTCCGACTAAATTTCACCACATATTGTTTGGCCGTCGTCACTAAAACATTTTGTATATCTAAACCTTTTTCAGCTTGATCATATTCCCTGGGGCGACATTGAATGTAACAGCGCTGAATGCATGCAAACACGCCGCTCTTAAATGAGCCAGCGACCGAAGAAAACCACTTTTAAAAGCGACGTAGAGGGTATTCTAAAATGCATGCCGCGGTAGTGTCGTTAGTGTTGTCTAGCAAAATTAGAAAAATAATTAAAGAGTAACACCACGGCTGATATGCCCTAAAGGGTTAGATAGAGATTATCACGTATATCCTGTTCACCAATATGTGTTGTGAGTCTTGTCCGATATGATAGAGCTTATTGTCATTAATATGGCACACATTAATTAAAATTCTCATTAAAGTTACTGATAATTTCATAGCAACACTCAAAGAAACTTAGTTCCATCTGGGGATTAAAACCAGTACCCATGCTCAGCAACCGCATTTGGACCAAAGCGAACGCGACATTTCGAAAAGATTTTCATAAAATAAAACAGACGTGTACCTATCAGCTTAACCGCTGAGATAGGACGCCCTAGAAATGTAGCGATCTTGTCAAACATCGAGTGCATAAAAATAGCGACTCTGGTTTCAAGACATGTGTTCAAGTATCTTCAAAGTTTCTGTAAGTACGTCTAGACGCGATTTAATATCGATAATGTGAATCGATTTTGCAGTTTAGCCAATGAAATCTTGCTCAGACACAAAACTCATTTTCTTTATAATATGCTTCAAATATCGCATTTCAAGAGAAGAGTGTATTTTCTATACCCACGATAACATATTTTTACTGAGCACTGCAGTTCGGCTCCAAGTTCCAGCATGTTCAATGAACATAGTTATCATCATTGTTTGTTCAATGCTGAACAATTAAGGTTTAGTCATTACTAGTACTACTACTAGTCTCACTACTAGGCTTATTGAATAAATCAAACTAGAGTGATTCTACCATAGTTTGCAACTTTATTTGTTCAACACTGGACGAAAAAATGTAAATCTTACAGGCAAAACTTATAATCAGTAAAAAATAGTTTTGACTAAGGGTCAAAGTTTTAATTTCTACTTGCAATCCTATAATTCAGTTCTGATATTTTTTAAGGATATATAAATATTTACTTTTTCTTTAACATAACTACAGCCACTATTGGATGGGTGCATCTTGCAAGGCTCTCCAATTGGATCTTAATGCGGCGATTCTGCTTCAGAATGGCGCTGCCGTCTTTTTTATGTCGTCTGACCTGTGTGTGGCTGGATTTCTTTTACGGATCCCACATCATCCCGAAGAAAGAAAAATAATTACACAAGATTATCTTGCATTGCGCAAGTTGCATAACGTTGCCGAAGTCTATAACCGTCAGAGCCTCGCCACGGCTCGCCAGACGTTAAAAAAACATTGGCCTGATTCGAGAGTAGTCTTTCGATGCAGTGACTCAACTATTCGTCCCTCTACAAAGACACATGGGACCTTTAAACGGGACTTCGTTGCTAGGTGACAGGCGCACTGCAATGGCCCGTAGACACGTCCTCACCGGACGTGACTTTAATGTACCGTAGTGTGTCCGCCAGAACCATCACTTACAATTACTTTGGTGCGCGTGAGCTAGGGATATTAAAGTTAGAATAAAATAGAATATTTTTTATTGCACACAAAAAAAACTTAATGCGAAGAACAATTTTATAAAAGAGTAGTACATTGGGTAGACTGTTCTGTTAGCTCTTACGAGGATTTTGGAGAACAATGTAATAAGATGATAAAATAAGTATACTGCCCGCCTCATGATAAACGTCAATCTCAGCCTAAAGGAGCAAGCAACAACAGTTGTGTCACTCGCGGACTGTCATCTTGACGTCAGTTGTTATGTCTCATTTGCCCAGTTATTTCTCTGGTTTAATGTACACTCAAAAACATTATAAACTTGAATTTACAGATTATATGAACTTTCCTAATAATCTTTTTTCGAAGTTTGAAATCAATACCTGTTGATCGCTTGCGATCGTTTGTTGGGCGTTTTATGATTAAGATATATGTTTGTCACACAAAGGACCATTATTCCTCAGTATCACATTCCCTTTTGTTCCCTTATCAAATTGTTAGTATACTTGACACTTATTGTCCCTACCATCTCAAGGACAGACAAGCTGTCTACTTTATACAAAACTTCTTAGATGTTCCTAAGATGTTTACGGTTTTCTTATTTCATCTAAGTTCTTTTGACTCAGATGAAATAAGTTTAACGTTGGAATCTTCCAGAGAGAACAATAAGAACAGTTGCTGTTAAAAATATTTTTAAACGTTCAGGATTTATTTCACTTAGAATCTTAGGATTAGGGTTTAGTTTACAATTGTCATATAAGTCTTCTTGAGATAATAAAGTAAGTTGATGTAGAAGAGATGAAGTCGGTGTGTAGAATTTCTTATTCAGTGACGTCAGAATTGTTGATGACGTCAGAATTTTGGTCTAGCAAGTCTGCCAGTCCTTGTAACAGTCGTTTATTAGTCCATATTTTAATATAATTTATATAGCAGACTCAAATCCCTGAAAAGATTTTCCATATGTGGATGGATATCGAGAAAAGATAAAGTCCAAAATCTTGGGAAAGATGATGATTAACGGTAACCTGGAAATATTATTCCACTCTTTCTCTCTTCTTTTTACTTATTTATTCGGTCCGACTGTCATTCTGTCTACATAAGTCGTTACTAGTTATCGATTAATAGTTATAAAATTAATAAACTGAAACAAATGTTTACTCATTAGCTAACCGTACACTGAACAATATGAGCTTTTAAGTTAAAAGCCATTGAAAACGCGAGTGTTTCAAACTGGAACGCTTCACTATGAAAAGAGTTTAGACTAGTGATGTGCGATGTAGTTCACACAAGTAAATTTTTAATTCACTGATCTATGTCAAACCAGTTCACGACTTTGGTTTCCTTGGCATTTCGGCCATTTTGGTGTATAAGGAAGAATATAATAAATAAGCAGGATTTATTGGAAATATCGTAACGGACCGTCCCGTCCTAGGAAACCGAACATATACCAAAGAGACGATAGAATTAGACATAAAAGGCAGAGAATAATGCTTTATATGCTTTCCAGAACAGACAATCAATAATATTGACCCTTTTAATCTCTCCCTTATTTATTCTCTCTTATCCCTCTTAATATTGGTCCTTTAATTGTTTTTTTATAAGACAGAGCCTAACTTATAAGAAAGAAGAAGAAACAAAATACTTTTATTCACGTCGACATGACGCACGGGCAATGAAAAGTACAAAAAATAAAGACGAACGAAATAAAACGAACAAACTGTTACTTATTCATTGTTGTTTGTTGTTTGGTGTTGAAGAAGTTTTCCTGATACTTGGAACGTTTTTCCAAACTAACGCATAGCACAGCACTGGTTAAGACGACGGTTTCCGTGTTCAGTTTATATAAACCGGGAACGAAGGCACTAAGTTGGACGAGTGGGAACTTTTTCCACGTGTAGGATTAACAGGTATGTTAGTGAGTATCGCGTGACTGCGTCAGCCTTGACCGAGTTACACTGCGTGCTGGGGTAAACGCCTTTCCTTTAGATAAATGGTATTCATTTCAATAGTAATATACAGAGTGGAAGGGACATCGACGCACAACTGTTTACTATGAATTCAGTATATGATGAAGCGGCGATAGCCTAATGGCTACTGCGTCGAACTTGCGATCATGTGATTGTCGGTTCGAAAACCTCCCATTGCTCTACCGAAGTGAACCCACTCGTAATACTAGTAATGTGCGACCCACATTGCTAGTAAGCTTTTTAAAAAATGAGATTCTGGAGCCCCTCTGCTTTAAATTTTTTTGCCAGTTATTTTTTTTTTTAAAAAGCCGTTGCATACCTTTTGATCGTGTAGGTATGACGCTTGTCTTGAGAAAAATATCAACGCAAGCGGGTTCAGAATCATGAACTGAATCCATGGTATGCGGTTGTGCGTCGATGTCCCTTCCACCCTGTATACGCAGGGCCATCTCTCTCTTTAGTAAGAGCGTAAGGCGCTCTCTTATGTGCCCTAGTAGGCGTTGCACAAGAGTTTTGGGACAGTCTATTAAGAGAACACAGTGCCTCCATGTGCTGATAGAGGGGTGCTTTTAGTGGGTAAGAATCCCACACTCCGGTCTTATCTCCAAAGACCGGTAATTAAAAAAAGGCGGTCAATCACGGCAGGATACCGAAACAATCACTTGCACGGCGATTATCACGAATGTTATGGACGTGACTAAAGGTCAAAAGAAGGCATTTATATGAAAAGATTTTGAAAAATATTTCAAAAAAGTTTTGATATTTAGAATTTATCCGAGAACAAGCTTTGAAAAGCACATTTCCATTTTCTTTGAAGTTATGATATATAGGAATTCTAGATCAATATAAAACTTGTTCTTAATACATTGAAGTTTTCCGTATCTCCGCAAATAAAATATTTGTGAGTGCATCGGTCAGATATGGATATGGATCTAGTTTTAAATGCAAATTGTTTGTACATTTATTTCGTATTGTCTATTCGAGTAATAAATCTCTTCCGAACTTGCCTGGTATTAAATTGTCTATTTCATGCCGTGTGCTGAATATTGGCATTAACAATAGATTCCTGCGGTGAATGGACCGTTTTGTGTGCACGTTTAGATCGCATAGTTTATTAAATACTGCAATCTGCGGTAAGCATTTGCAATAAGTCTCTGATTTTTTAAGTTTTTCTATAATATATTCCATTCCAATACCTATTAATACTTAATGATCACGCGCTTAAAGTCTGCCAATCCGCAGTAGGCTAACGTGGCGGACAACATTCTTAACTCTCTCATTCTGAGAGGAGACCCATGCCCAGTAATGGGAAAATATATGGGCTGATGATGATGATACAAATAAATTTTGTATTTTACCACAACATTTGTTTCCACATTAACATAAACGTGAAAATGGTAAAGGATTTCATGACAATTTATGTTCGTAGCTCTTTCTACGAACTTCGTAGACACCGCTACGTTTTCGTAGCAATCTCGTAGCAAAATCAATATAGCACTACTTGCTCTTTGGCGCAAATAATACACAAAACATGAATGTATCGTTCTAATGTATTACTTTTTATCACTATTATTTTATCAAGTGATCTGAACCTTATTTTAATGCATCACTGTGCTGTGAATGAATAAAACGCAACATATGTGAATGTAAGACGAACGTCATTTGAGATACAAATACTATAGCCAAAAAATAACATTTTGAATATTTTACAGAGCCAGTAAACCTTGACATTATTGTAAAATGTATTATAATATTTGGGACGAAGTTCCTTGGGATTTACGATAGGAGTTTCCCCGTAGAAGTCGTCACGTAAGGAAAAAGCAATATCGAGAGATTTTCAGTAACGTCCGACGTAGGATAGGCGTGGAATATTATCATCAAGCGAGAGATGATAATATCCTACGCCAGAAGCCATTCTGGCGCTAGCATACTCGTTCTTTTTTTAATACGTGTGGATTTTCATTCCTGACGGGTATCCCTATATACATGTTAATATATTTTTTAATTCAGGTTGACATCACCTTAAGACGGTCAATGGTGCCGAAATTTCAACACCACAGCATCATCATCAACATCATCAGCCGATAGCCTAATCTGCTAAGTAATGTACCACCTGAACAGCTTTGATGCCTATACAACTGAATTCACCTTTCACGTGTAACTTTATTCAATTTATTTGTCAAGGACAATGCTTATACGGCGGTCCGTAACCTTGTTTTATGACCGCGTAAAGCCGACTCCACAAAAAATGAATGCGAAAGCTTGGTGTCCCTTTGAAATGGCCTGAAAGGAATCCAATTTGCTCGTAAATTTTCATTTTTATATTTAATACAAACTTTCTGATAATGCTAAAATGCCTCTGGGTCGCAGCTAAACGATTTGTTGATTAAAAAAAAAAATCATAAAGGAAGCCCGACTTTAATTTCAAAGCAAAATAAATTAAGTATCGGAAAATTTTTTTGAAATAAAAGTTAAGAATCTTATCTTTCTTGTTGTTTCATAACAGCATACATTACCTGGAAATAAAAGAATATTTATGTTAAATTGCTTTTAGCTGCCTCATTATACATTTGAGGTACTGTATTCGATTCCCAAGTCGATCACTGTTCATTGATCCATGACAACTACCAATCAATCATCCAAATTTATATATACATAATTCCCATTTGAAACTGTAACCGCAAAAATCATTTGTATGAAACACGGGCGTTTCGTTCCGAATATAATTCGCTAATTGGAGAGACACGACTTCATTATTTTAAAAGCATCCGTACGGCCTACAATGGTTAGCTCCCATTTCCACTACACAAAACATAAAAACAATACAATGCTATTTTTATACAGCATTCTTTTAATATTATATTCAAGAATAATATTGCATAACTCTTAACTGTACTTACAATATGTATGTATATCTTAAAAGCCACAATACACATTAAAGTAATGCCACAAAAACAACTCTTACATTTTAGCGATTTGTTACTTGGTGAATGTCAGTGCTCAAATATATTTGAAATATGCCTCTTGTGTCATTCTTTACTGTATAAATGCTGTCGGGCTTAAAAATAAACAGGATGGGATACAATTGTATGTATAACAAACTTTTTTTTGAGTCAATACACGACATACGTAAATGGCTGAATGCAGGTTCTAGTTAATACTTATTCTATGGCCCTGTATGAAATAAATAAATAAAATACATTAATTTCGAGCAACCTTTTCGCAAATGTGTACTCTATCTGTACACACAAATACAGAAAACTAAATAAAAATTAAAACAATCTAAAATAATAGATAGATAGCACAGGCGTACACCCACAGTTTGCCAGTATGATTTAGTTATAGCTATTAACCGAGAACAAAACAAAACTCCTAGCTACTTATTGAGAACTTTACATGATATAGTACTTAACCCTGTATTCACATCAACGGTGCTGCCCACAATCATCTCGTTTATCCCAATAGTTACTGTGGAAAATTCTCAAAAACACGTCTTACTCTTTACTTACGTTATATAAGCAATTTATGCCTAGATCTGGACTCACCGGTGCGTTGATCGTCAAACAGTGTTTTATGCAGAGAGACAAATCTCATTTCTACTCAGACATAACAATAAATAAATTAAAACACATTTCCATTAAGCTAATGGAAACGCGACCCAACTAAAAATTGTTATCTAAAAGCTACGTATATACGAAACCAGAAAGTTCATATCCAATTAGCGGATAAATGAAATTGGAACAAATTCAATGGTTTAATGGAGGTTTAGACGAAGCCTTAAATGCCCCGAGGTTCGAGTACAACGCCTTTAATTATATTGTCTTACAAAGCTAAGCATTGTGTTTCGGTTTCTGTTTGGTTACGATGAATTGTACTCAGAGTAAAATATATAAGTAGTATTCTAATAATCATTTTTACTGCTATGTTATAAAGTACGGTGGCCAGCACATCAAGTTACCACAAAATGACAAATTTTCTCAGTTGATTTTGAACTTCATCTTCAACAATTTAAGGTTTAAAATAATTTGGAGAAATTTGACAGTTTTGTATACCTTGACCGGCTGGCGACTGTACCTTATGATTATAAATTTAAACTATTTTTTTAAGACCACGTACCGGAACATGGTCCCTAACGCAATAGGCAGACGACCTGGTAATGGTCGCTAGAAGTCATTGGATGTAGGTGGCATGCAACCAGCCTTGTGGAAATGTATCGGACTGGCCTGCGCTTCGTACTTTGGCTGCCATACTTTGGCTGATATGACGATGAATAAGGATCCTGGTAGCGTCAGCAAAGTGGACTAAATGGCTGCTTAAATTGTAGGTCACTTTTCAGTAGAAATAGTAATGTGACGTCGCAATCAATGATCTTGCTCAATAGAACATGGGTTCGTAGAAATTACTTCATTGTCAAATTACGAACCTGTACGTCGATAACTAAAATAAAAACGTACCATTTTTACTTTTCCTCCATTTTTTTTATCTTTCTAGCTTTGCTAGCTAGCTAGTTTTTGTTGGTTGTTCCAGCGAAATATGTGCATTTTTACCCAGTGGTAGAAAATTTACTCTACAAAGGCGTATTCTAGTGAAATTTTTGTTTTATATCTAACAGTTCACGAGTTTCAGCTGGACGCGACATATTTTCTCTCTTCGCGTCTGCTAGTGCAGATAGGGCAAACTTTAAAAGTTTATTTTCCAGTGGACGCATTTAGAATAAAATATATTCAACGTTGCGGCACATAAGCCATTATTAACGTGCGTTCGAATACGCGACTTATCGCGCGTTATTGTTATCGCTTTGAATATACAGGGACACAACACCTTACCATGAATTCAGTTCATGATTCTAGAGCCCCCTATTTTTAATTTTGCGTCGGTTACTTGAAAAATATGCTGTACACATTTCTTGATATCTCTAGTATGTTCTCACGTGGGCGATTTTTACATCAGGATTTTTTTGTATCCACTGGGCTCTATTTTAATAAAATAGCACAGAGTGCTACTTTAAATGTTCGTTTGAATAGCTTGTGAGCATATACAGCGTATACAGCAAAATACAGCGAGCGCTTTGTACGCAACGTTTTTTTAAACTGCCGTGCAAACAAAAGCTTGGACAAAACTTGATATTTTTTTTAAATTGTGTTTGCTTCCGATTCGTTACACCACACTAGGATTTTTCCTATATCGGACCCACATAAGTTACCTGACTAAGTATAAGTTAATGATTAGGCTAATCACTACCCCTTTTGAATGAATAATAAAACTGATGAACAAAAATGCTCCCATAAAAACAAGAATCTTAAGTGGCTATAAATAATTGCATAAATCTTCTAAAAAAACTGATGAAAACCTGTGATTATTCAGTGGTATGATAATGTGGCGTGACGATAAGTGACTGAACCAAATACTCATCAGTGAAAACTGTCCGTTGTCCCGTGACTGAGAGTTATAATTATAACTGGTTTTGCTTTTTTTTTTAAACGAAAATATATGTATTAATGTAAAATATTAAAAATAACTAAGTAAGGAACTAACTACTGGACACAAAGTGCACTGAAGATCAAATCTATAGATCACACAGATATTTCTCTCTTGTGAGAATTAAAGTCACAAAACTTGGCGCAACGATACATAGGCAGTTGTCACCGCCAGAAGAACTGCCCTGGACATGACACAACATACTAAGAAGCTATCGTTCTCCAGTTTGAGTGCAGCAGCACCATGATCTTGTCGCGGCGTTGGATGGTAAGCTTTCGCTTCCAGCTGTTTATTTGTTCTATGGTCGGGAGCGAGAGCATGTGTAAATCCGCTGCCGCCTCTTACTTACTTCAAGCCAGTTATACTTGCAAAAGAGGTGGAAAGGGAGAGAGAAGCATCGACCATCCATCCATCCATCACTCATAAGCCATGGCCTGCGGTTGGCTGACTTGAGGAGTCCACCGCCCGCCCAGGCAATGGCCGCAGTAGTCGGCGCTCGTGTTTTCAATACGCACCCTAGTAGGATGCGAGAAGGCATAAAAAAATTAATCGCCTTAACACTATGACTATTCGTGCAGTCAAAATGGTACTACGAAATTGTTTGAAACTTTCCAATCTGATTCGTAACTCAATCAAATCAACTGAACTTTAGAAAATTCAAGTAAACGCGTTAATAGAATCATCTAGTGGTTCCGAATTTGTATCTATAATGGCTTCTAAATCCGTTACTTCAGAATGAAATAAATCTTTCTTTCTTCGCTTTTACGATCACAATCACGGTCTAAATGTTCCTCTCTGCATCGAATGGCAATAAATCGGTGTGATACCTGCCGGTACGAGCTCCAAGACAAACTTGGAAACAATGGAAGCTTCTATTCAATTCTTTTTATCAGTACCTCGTTATAAAAAACTTACTGAAATCGTAGTTAAACAGATCTGTGAATCTTTTTCAACTTAACGACGAGATAAATTTAATATTGCAACGTCTTGAGACGAGTTCTAGCGTATCTTTGCAAATTAATTTTATTTATTAACTTGATTCCGTTCTTACTTTATGATAGTAAGACAAAAGTGCTAATATTTAAAATTGCACGATAGCTGCTGTTTGTACAGGTACCTTATGTTTATTGGAATTTATTGAGATGTATTTTAATAAGGTTAATAACGGAACACGATAATTCGGATATAAATAATTTAACGTCCAGATGTCAGACATACCTATTAATTTATTTTGTGAGTGTACAATGTAGGGCACTGTCTGCAATGGCCTTTTGAATAAAGTGCCATAGCAGCTTTGAATTGAACTATAGGTACCGAAAAAAGGCATGCATGTATCGGTCATGTTGTAGTCCAGTCATACCGTAGGGAGCTGAACTACCCATCGGACATTCATAAGTACTCATCAGCAGTATTGTATTAAATTTACTGCAGATAAATTTAATGCTGACTGGACATACAATTGCATATACAAAGGTTTAGTCCATATTGAACCACTACAATTTCTACCCCCTGAACATACTTAACCCTAAATGTAGCCCATGTTGAACCCAGGGGAGTACATGGACTAAACCCATACAAACTATTCAAAATGATCTGAGCAACTAAGGAATACTACACGGCAGCTGTCATTCTGACATGTATTTTATCCCATTGAGATAAAGTTTAATTTCCGTGTTTGGTTAATAGACTGTCTGTATTCGAAAAAAGCTACGTTATACTTACTACCGTTCCTCTACAAAACACTTTAAACAAGAAATAATGAATAAATGAACACGGTTCAACAAATCTGTTGTTCAACATATATACAAACACGGATCGCGTGCAAGTCAACTCGCATCAAGTCACATGCCATGCGAGTTCAACCCCTTCGAGTCTGTTCATTCATGTCAGCGAGCCAATGACCCCCCCCCCCCCCCCCATTCAAACTTGGGCAAACAACAGTTTGTAACAAATTACTCGCATTGAGGTGTTAATGCTATCAGTATCATCGACTCTACCAACTTCAGGGAACGTTTTAATCCCGTCATGGTTGTGGCGAATGTCATCTAATCCTATGCCCGTGACTCAAAATCAGTTCAGTAGATCCAGAGATTACCAATTATAGAAACTACATTATTACTGAGTGACATAGGCTATCCCTTAAACTCAGATCAAATAAAAAGTTAAGATGGAAATTTGCGAACAAAGTGAGACCGGTTAAAACTACGCCTTGCCGTGTTCAAACACAATTACACGCACAGACGCACGTGATACGTTAATGACGTTTTGATAGACGTGTAGCGATAGGTCGACTCTGCTCGTCTGACACGATAAGGCGTACTTTCGGTATACGTCTAATTGTGTTTGTATACGGCAAGGCGTAGTTATAGCCGGCCTCACTTCTTTGTTCGCAAAGTTCCATCTTAACTTTTTATTTGATCTGAGCCCTTAAATTGAAAAGAAACGTATTGTCCACGCGGGCCAAGCTGCGGACGGAAAGCTAGTTAATAATAAAAACATAATTTCGAAAAGTCAAAATTGCATAGGTTATGATTTCTTACTCGAGACCTATGACTTGTGAGTCCGCTGTCACATTACTAAACCATAAGTCTTAATAATTTAATAATTTCTAATCCATAATTCATAACATGTTCTTAGCCTAATGGAAACTTGTCACAGTGACCTATTTTATATAAGTTGCGTGACACCCAAAAATAACTACTTTCTTATTCCCTAACAATAGCTTATATATTCTTACGCAATACTTACATATAAATTACACTTATGTCTAAATTGGATATTCATACGCAACACGCAGAAATTTCAGGCGCAGATAATGGTAGATTTGAATATGATTAACACGGTAAGCAAGTAATGTATTGATTATTAATGAAGGTGATATTTGTATTATTATAAGCTTTTGAGCAATAACATGGAAAATCAAATTATAAATAAATAACACAATCTGTAGGTACATTACAGATATTGAAGAAAAACTAACATGGGTGTCAATTTTATTAGATCAACAGAAGCCTAAACACCATGGGACTGGCATACGCTGCGCGTAAAAGTCCCTTAAAAATTAGAATAAAAAAAAAAAAAAAGGAAGCCTAAACACCAATTTTTTGAATTTTTGTCAGTCTGTATCAGACACACATCACGCAAAAACTACTGCATGGAATTGGATCCACCTCACAATTGAAATATTCATAAAATCTTTATACCAGCAAAATATACAGAATACAAAAATATATTGTCACGCCCAGGCGTCGAAGTACTCCTCCACATCGTAACGTAACGTCACCAGAAGACTGATAGTATTGCCACGTTGAATAGCAATGCTAATTCTTTGACCTAAGAATAAGCTAGCCCTCGGGTCACGCGATGCGTCAACAGGTTTTTTTTAAATATTTTTTTAACAATAAAAGCTCGGACCTCAAAATTTAGATAGCAATATTATTTCTCAAATAAGTCTAGATTCAGTTGTAAATCTAATCAAAGGGTAAATCTACATATTATCCTTCCTTTACCATTTCTCCTTCCACTTCCTTTTCCTTAAATAGTCTAGGCAACTTATCTGCAACTTCTTTGGTTTTGAAGATGGTGTACGCTTGTGCCTTACCCTTCTGTTCCCTATATTCCTAAGGGCGTGATATGTTATATATTTGTATCATTTATTACTAGTGATTACGTGCGGTAGATCTCGTCAAAACTCGGGTTTGAGCATATTCCTACCAATAAGATCCGACTAACGTTGTTCATCACGCAATGTTGCACGCGAAAAGTTACAGGCGTTTGTCTTGTTATAAGAATCATTACTCCTAATCGTCCAGTCTTTACGCATTTCTTAACATTATGTATGTTAACATGCTTAAGATGTTTATCTGACGTGGTAGTGTTGATTAGATAGAATTCCTAGAAATATTGCTATCAGTTTTTAAACCGGACAACAATTACAACGAATTTACTTGATTTTAGATCATTACTATCATAATTATATTCAATAACTAACTACATACAACAATAATAGCTACCAAGTTAATGAAGGTAATTATTAGCCATCATACAGTTAACAGGTGTGCATTATCTTTTTGTATTTTTATGCGTTTTCCATGATAAGATAATTAAGTTATTTGAGTGGAGGAGAAATTCGACTAGTCACCTCAAAGACGTAAATTCAAAATGTGAAGGCTAATTTAGACCTGGCCTAGACCGGTGGTCATAGCGACTGGTGTTAGTAATATTTATAATCTCTTAGTCTAAATAATAATTATAAATATAATACATATAGTCATAGCATATATAATAAATATAATACATATAATCATTTGGGAGAATATATTAGTGTTAAATAGAAGCTCACTAATGGGTTAGACAATTGCTATTTGCATAATAGTTATAGCTAAGGGAGTGCCAAGTTGCGCAGCAGTACTCGCTTAACTCGATAGGTATACAGAGTATGAAGAAAACAAATAAAAACATAGTTTTTTTCCACGGTTTCGCTCCCGTGGACGTATATAGAAAAAAAATTATCAGTAACTGACAGTGAGGATCGAAAGAAGAGTTCGATCTATCGACATACTACAGAGAGCTTAAGCTCTGTCTCAGGATCTGTTAAAATAATTGAGATGAGATGTATCTCATAGCATTTGCTTTCCTACAGCGAAAACAAAATTCAAATCTGTTCAGTAGATTTGCGCCAACCCCTAACAAACAGACAAAATCACGAGAACACGTTTTTTTTTTCGTTTCGGACAGGTTTATATACCTTAAACCATTTGTTTTTTTTTATTGGAAGTTACAGAATAGCAAAGGACTCATTGTCTCTTCCATTTCTCGCAATACAAAACAAAATAAATAATTAAATTTTTGGTACTTATGTTGATGCTCATTTTAATCACAATATTAGTAATTAGTGGCTGTAGAATTCACATATACCGACATGGAAGAGTTCGACATGCGATTTAAACATCTGGCAACAGATCGAAGCCGAGTAAACGATCAATGTAGTGCAATGTCAAGCATCCGATCAACGAATGGGATGTTGCGCACGCAAATTATTTTCTCTGACCTCTCTATACAATATAGAGCTATAGATTCCTCTTCGTACAAATGGTACTGATAACATTGTAACAAGAAGTTTTTTAGATCCGTAAAGTCATCTACATTGTCTGAACCTAGTTCAGTTGATGATGACTGTTAATTTACGGGAAATTACAGTCATTTTCAACTTCACTAGATTTACGTCGGCCTAATATTTGTTTAGCTACTCATTTTTGGGTCATGCAAACTTGAGCACGACAATAAGTATCCATGGGCATGTGATGTCGTTGGGAATAAACTTATTTTTTATTTTGATATAGGTAAAATGTTAAGTAATAAGTTTATCTAGTGAAGTAGTCTTTCTAGTCAAGTAATCCTGGAAAAGGAGGAGGAAGGGACTGAGGGAGGAATTGGGCTTCCAGAGCTCTTCACTCGCCGTACGAAACGCAACGCAACTTCGGTTTTGTATAAAAGACTCGGCGACGCTCTCTTTTGCTCGGGTCCTCGGCCGCAACGGACGTATGTCATTGTCATGGTCGCCATGTCAGACACTTGTCCGCTAGTCATTGTGATAGTGACGTCGAATCTCTGTCATTATGTGTGTTTGCCCTGATGTATTCCTAACTGTAAATTGTTACTTTGGCATAGGGCTATATTATCTTCGTATCTTTTTATAAAACGACGCCCTGTCATAATTTCTTTGTCATATAAATATTCATGACGCGTCGCGCGGTGCTTCTAGTAGATGCCAGCAGAAAAGATGTCACACTTTATTATATGCTTGCGGTAAATTAATTAATGCAATATTTTGATATAGCGTCTTGAGTTTTACTGTTATTAGTTGCTTGTTTACGAACCGTCTTATTCATAAAGAAATATGAAACGCCTAATAACCTCTTCAAACTACATGTATGTGTTTGTGTCTCGTTTTGACACGTGATATTTTATGACAGTGGAAAGAAGACAAAACACGTTATAGCTATAGGAAATTTATTGGACGTTTTATGTTTTTTACGAAAAACACGGTCAGAAAAAAAACAAATAACATACACAATAGAAAAATCTATTGATCTCGTATCACTAACGAGATTAACGCCATTTATACTGTAGATCTACGGTTAACCAAATATATAATTTTGTAGTAGTAGTATCTCGCTGATATGTCTACATGCCGTCATTTATGGTTCCGCAAGACCGGGGAAGTATTACCTACCCTCCCACAGAATATCGACGTCTGTACGACAAGTATGTACTGCTACGTTTCGTACGGTGAGTGTAGAGCGCCGGAGGCCCAATTTTCTTTCCCCTTTCTTCTCCTTTTATCCTTCCCCTCCCTTTTCCTTAAATAGGCTCGGCAACGCATCTGCAATTCCATTGGTATTACAGATGGCCATGGGCGGCGAGGACTACTTAACATCAGGTAGCTCGCCTGCTCGTTTGCTGAGTTATCCCATAAAAAAACTCAGCCTCAAACTGAGTATTCCATTTATTACGACGATGCTTCATGTAGCAGATTTACAGCTAAATAGAATTTCATTATTATGTTATTGAAATGTTTATAAAGCGATGTGAATGGTGTTAAATGTGATGGTTGCAAATAAATATTCATGAGACGTCGCGTCGTCACTATCTGGGATTGGTGCCAACCGACAGAATCACACACTTCAATAATAAAAATGTTTATTGAGTTACTATTTTAAAACAGAGTTAAAATTGAAACGGTGTTTCGAAACGTTACGAACTCACTACGTTATTTCAAACAAATCATATTTTGATATCGCTTTCACCGCGAGCATTGGACACAAAACAATATTCATAAGTCGTGGTTTTGGCATGGCAGTACGAATTGTTTGTTGCCTAAAATTCCTACAACGTGATGCAAATTATCACAGCCAACAGTATTCATGGTAAGTACATCGGAAAATAATTAATAAGAACACGCCAAATATTTCCTAAACGACAAATAAAGGTTTACCTCACTTTTTATTAGAGTACAATAAACAATGGTATAATTCGTTCCCATTAGGGTACTATGTCCAAATAAAAGAGGATAACAATACAAGGTCGTTACGGAACCCTTGTCGCAACCACAAAATTAAAGGAGACAAAAGGCCCACTCCTGAAGCCATTAAGATCTCCCCATTTTGGTTTCCTAAAACGCACTTTATCTTATTTTGGTATTTACTTTACTCCAGACATTCTGCGGAAAGATCTTTTGGCGACGTCAGATAATCATGAAGTAGGTAGACAATTTTTCAGAAATATAAACATCTAGTGTTATTTTTAACCGACTTCAAAAAAGGAGGATTTTTTTATTTATTTTTTGTGTGTTCACCGGTTTTCCGTTAATTGGGAACCGATTCTGAAAATGTTTTTTTTCGTTGATGGAGAATTTGGAGATTTGGATTTACTTAATATGTAAATATTTTAAAAACTATAATATCATGTAATTATTGAAAAACTATGACATCGTCAACATAGGTAAAGCGTCGATCGATAAATAGCATAAAGATAACATAACAAGTTAAATATAAGCTTGTAAATAAAAAAAGTAAAACCAAACCAGAACATTGTTATAATTTTTTGAAGGCGGTTTTTTATTCAAAGTTATTATGCTAGCTTTATGCTATTATTGATCAAGCAATCATTGCAAATACGAGATGAATTCACACTACATACCTATAATCATCATTGAATCAGTCAACAGTAATCGAATTTCTATTTGAGTTTGTCAAACAAATCCTAACAATGTAGGTACTTAATAGTGTTTCTTTCTATTTTGTTTTGTTTTTGTGACACAAATCTATTTTCTTTCTTTCTAATAGACGGCTATCAGTGAAAAATGTGGAAGTATCCTATAGCTCATGCTATAATGACAGAATTTAACACCTTATTCCCCAAAGGCTTATCTATCTAAATATATATAACTCAAAGGTGACTGACTGACATAGTGATCTATCAACGCACAGCCCAAACCACTGGACGGATCGGGCTGAAATTTGGCTTGCAGGTAGATGTTATGACGTAGGCATCCGCTAAAAAAGGATTTCGATTAATTCTACCCCCGAGGGGATAAAATCGGGGATGGAAGTTTGTATGAGAAAACACGTGGGCGAAGCCGTGGGCGGAAAGCTAGTCCTTAAATGTATGCAGTGGCTGACTACTGCAGAGGTGTACCAATGTACACCCACATTTCACCGACATGTTTATGTCCTATATGTTTATGGCCAGCCATTAACCGGGCACAACTCCTGACTGAGAATTTTTACTGCTTCTGAGAATTTTATAAAAAAAATCCAACGACACTTTGCTCGACCTGGTAATAGAACTGAGGCATTCTACAACTAGACTAATGAGGCAGATTAAAAATCGAAAAACAAAAACTATAAGAAAAACCTCTACTGCAGACTACGAATAAATACTTATTATTTATTCGTAAACTGCAGATGTCTGAGTGTACTTTAATTCTACTGCCAGGGCTGCTCCGCTGCGGAAGCCTTGCTTTTAATAAACGCGAAACTAAGTAGCATCCTTACAAACTTTATCTGTCGCCAATCATAATGAGCGAAAAAGTTTTTTCATCAAATGTTTGTTGGACTTAGCCGTTCTTTTTTCGGCGGTTCCGTACAAATGCTACCTTATTTCATTTTATCTTATCGTGACACGAAATATTGTTCGGCAATAAGTAAATGTTTTCCAAGCGAAACATGTCACTACGTATGTTGGTAACTGTTTTCTCAATTTTTACTATCTATACAGCATGGAATGGACATCGACACACAACCGCTTACTATGAATTCAGTACAAAGTTTCATCGGTTATTAAAAAAAACAGCTGTTGTGTGTAAAAACTTTTTTTTAAATACGTCATACTTACGCTATATGGATCCCTATTACGTGTAACCCAAAACCTACAGTTCAACAGTGGGGTATATCAGTACACCACTGCCTAATCTTTCTGGGAATACAGGCGTGATGGTATGTTATGTTAAGTATACAGCTTTACATACATTTCACAGTTCTTAGAACTTAAACTATTTATTAGCAACGTACTTAAACGGGTACCTAAGTATAGCGCCTATTATCGTTGACCGAGCAACTAGTCGCTACGGCGCGACTGCGGTTGCTAACAACCTGTTTATTTTAAGTTTCACTTCACTTTAAGTATTATTACGGCCCTAAAGTAATACTGTGAATACGAAAACCGAAACTTTAAACCCGAACGAAACGCTTCAAGTCCACTTTTATCATGCGTACCGCTGAAATGTGAAATGAGCTTCCCGAGTGGGTCTTCCCCGATGGCTATAATCTGGGGGTCTTTAAATCACGAGTGAATCGGTTTCTCCTAGGCAAGCGCGCTCCATCGTAGTTCGCAGTATCGCTTAACATCAGGCGAACTGGCGGTCAAGCGTAGGCCTATCATGAATAAAAAAAAACTTCTGAATAATCGGTAGTATGTACATTTGTTTTGACAAACCGCAATATATGATCACAGTAGGTATATAAGAAGATTCAAAAAGCCTGACAAACTCAGGACTTAGAAATGCCTGATTGGTGGCGAAAACAAAAGATCCAACCAAATTAAGGGCACTGACTTCCATAACTGTTTTGCGGATAACATTATTATAGTTATTAAGGGGGATCAGCAGATAGGAGATATTATAAGTGTTAACTAAAGAATTCTGCCAAAATTGATAATGCTCTACTATTTGCTACGATAACGGTCATAGTTTAGTACTCATTTGTGTTTTAAGTAATGTCGCAATTCTTATGTGTTATAGTCAAATAATTCTTATACCTATTGATTAAATATATTAATAATAATAGTTGATTAAAATGTAATATGGTCTCAAAAAATATTAGAACTTAAATAGAACTCCTAACAACAAAAACAAAATTAAAATTGGTTTAAGGATAAGCAATAATTTTAATTTGTTGCTAAAAACTTTGAACACTTGTATCTTAGAACTTTATTCAACTACCTTATTTACGAAATATAAAAAAAAAACATAATTTGGAGCCCAAAGGGACACGATTTGCCTTAACAAATATTATTCCGCAGCATCAAGCAGCATCAAACTGCGCAGTGACAATAACATCATAATTGGATTACCAACATATCTGCTATCTCATCCCTTGTCAACTTGGCTCATGTAGCTCACTCCAGTGACTTGTAAACAACACCCTGTTTCGTGTGAGCCCGTCGACTATCCGCAAACACATTATAGAATGAGATTAAATTCAAAATCTGATGTTAACGTCATCGTACGATCAAGGTTCATATATTATTCAGCTTGTAAATTATGGTGACGTCATCCTAGTACCTATCAAGTTTCATATTTTATTGAAGTTTAACAGGAGTATTTAGGAACCTCATTAGCCCGTCAAGCGGCATATTGTAGACACAATGCAAAATCTATTGTTATGTCCTCATGAGGAAACTGTATGCATTGACGGGTCATTCTAGTGTGCCTAAGCGCGATTGCTAGGTCTTGAGTTTGATTCACAGGTCGAGCAGTGTTATTGAGTTTCTCTATGAAATTCTCTGTAACAGCTCGGAATTTGAATATGTGTCCGGTGAATGACAGTAGGCTCGCTATGGGATGGCTATATTACATGGGACCTAAAAAATACCGGCGAACAGTACATTAAGTACACTTCCGCCTAACCTTTCGGGGAATACAGGCGTGATGGTATGATTGTATTAAGGGTCAAGCGTAAGGGTTGAGCGCGAAATTCAATTTTTTCTGGGTTTTTCGCAAATTATTCGGCTATAAGACATTCTAAGTACATGGTTGTTGAAATTGCGACATTAAAAATTACTAATTCACGATTGAGGACAAAAATATTTGCTTCAAATTCGCTATCGTAGGAGATTTAGGTGTAAATTGTCTTTTTTGGACGAATCCACTATCTTACACCAAAATCTTCGATGATAACTATTTTTAAGCAAAATTTTTAATTCTAACTTGGTATTAAGTTATTGTGGATGTCGCAATTTTTACTACCATGTACCTAGAATGTGTTATAGCCGAAAAAAATGCGAAAAACCAAGAAAAAATGAATTTCGCGCCCAACCCCGACGCTTTAGCCGTAACAAAAAATTAATCACAGTACTAACGGGAAAAACATGAATCTCTAAGTCTACCACTCGGGTAACTTTTGATAACTATCTTAAACTTATACCTCTCTGTTATAAGATTAAATCAGTTTCCTGTTAAAAATACTCGTTCGTGAAAAACCAATTTAAACTTATGAAAAAGTAGATCAATAAAATGAATCTTAATCCGGCTTTGTGTTAAAGTTTTAATTTAACTGCTACTGAGTTCGGTTCTCCGAATCTTTTAACTGAAGGCTTTGTTGATACAATCAGAAAAGCAATTTGAAAGTTTGTGTTTTGAGAGATTTTCGATCCCCACTAAGTAAGAAGTGTTAGGTTAGACTTGTTGGTAGAGCAGTGATAGCCTAGTGATAGGACAGTTGGACGGCTTAATCAAGGGTATCTAGTTCGAATCCAAAGAACGCAACTCTGACATTTCGAAGTCATAACAGTTAATTATCATAAGCTTAAACAGTGACGAAAAACATCGTTGATGAAACCTGCATGCCTGAGAGATTTGCTCAACAGTCTGCCAACCCGAACAACCGGGATAAAGATATAGTCCACCACGCTTGCCTAATGCGGTTTGGCGGAATTCACATACCCGCGCCGTCAAGAAAATCCCTCAGGTATGCAGGTTTCCTCACGATATTTTCTTTCACCTTAAATGGTGACCGCCGGCGAGAAATGGGGTAAAGGTGTTTCCGCACTGAGACTGCCTCGTCGGTCTAGTGGTCCCAATCGCGACTGCTACGCTAGAGGTCTTGGGTTCGATCCCCAGGTCGAGCTAAGTGTTATTGAGTTTTTCTATGAAATTCTCAGTAGCAGCTCGGAGTCTGGATCTGTGCCCAGTGAATGGCAATAGGCTCGCCCCCTATTACATGGGACCTAAAACATACCGGCGAACGCACATTTCGAAGCGTAAAATGGCGGTCTTATCGCTACAAGCGATATCTTCCAGATAACCTTTAACTATTTGACTAAGACTACCACTGCACTTGCAACTGTAAATAAATGAACAAAAAAACACTAGTATACCTAATCTCCCTTTTTTTTCATTCGGACATGAATTCTTGTACGCACGGTTACACATCAAGCAAATACAATGGGAGGTCACTCTTAACTGGATTTGTATAGCTTGATGTGTAGCCTGCCTACCTACTACTAAAGTCGATAAGCTCAATAAAATCATGAGTAGTTTATTCCACGTACATTCATTTCCTTCGAAAAGAGATAAAGTCTCACACTTACGGGATCGTAAACCTGTCGACAAGACGTTGCTGATACTAACAACTTTTAGTTCGACTGAGGAACTTCCACCTAACGAAGCTGGTTTAAGTTAAAATCGTTTCAGTTTAACGGTTTTCAGGCTATTAAATCACAAAGCTATAAAAACAGTGCCCGTATCTCCTACTGGAAATACGTAAAATACTGTTGTAGTTTTAAATGAACACACATTCACCTTCTTGAAAAACTACATAAAAACAGATGAGTTTGTTGCAATAATGTTTTAATTTTAGCTTTGAACCGCAGCCACGTTGGGTATAAGGCGACATCTGGTGTACTTTTTTACAAATTACTCACTCACCCAGAAATGGACAGAATGTCGGTGGGTTCCCACATTCTGTCCCACTTCTAGGCACGCGTCTCCTGCCGTATGAAGGGGTTTAGGTTAAAACCCACCACGCTAGCCTACTGCTGGTTAGCTACTGCGTGTTGGCATTACAAAATGATCGTTACAAAAGCCATATTCCGGGTGGAGTGTCTTCACTATGGAGTCTCTGAGCCAAATATGGTAAAATAAAATTAAAGCAAAACAAATTCTACCGAAATTATGAGAATCAAAGGCTGGGATTGGCAGCCCTGAACTTTGTGATATATATTTTCCTATTTCCTTGTTATTTTGCATAGCTGCTTGCTTACCACATTAAAAGTTCCACGAACTTAGTCGCTGACTACAACTAATATTTACTAAACATAATAGAAGGTCAATGAACTTTAGTTGGTATTTATTTTGTACCCCATATAGTGTGCCCCAGTTTTTTACTTGTAAGATATACTTAATTTTTTATTAGCTATTTAGGCTTTCACCCAAAATAGTCCCGATCCATTAGAGAAATGATTCAAGATGTCATAAAGAGGTGAAATATTTCCTTGACTACTTCATGCTAATTTATCTAGATTTATTTTATTAAGAGCCATTCGGAGCGAAAATAAACGTAAAGCTTAGTAAATAAAATATTGTCACTATTATCTAGTCCTAAGTGACATTTTTATCCTAGAAATGGGGCCATTATATCATACATAATGATAAGACAACGAATTGGGAAAGGAGGTTAATCCAACTAAGTACTAAAATTTTAAAAAAAGCGTCGCTTCGTGAATCTTCAAGATTATTATGCAAAGAGATGCTGAAGGTTTATTCCATGTTCAACCACCACTAGGTTAAAGATGGACAACATTTATGGTTCAATATGGCCAGAGGGTAGAGTGTAGTGGTTGAATATGGACTTAACCATGCTGGAGACAAAACCAAATTTCGATGGGTAGTCGCTTACTGGGTAATAAAAGAAACAGCTTGTTTACATAATAACCAGGGCTAGATACTATCATTTAAAGATTTAGATTCACATCAATTTTAAATACTTGACTGTCTTTTGAACCCAACAAATATTTTGTTACTAAAATACGCGCTTAGTCGTGGAGTTGCTTCAAATAGCCCGCTCTACCGTACGCAATACTTGTCTACACATCCAACACTGATTAGCAAAATCGTCATAATGCTGCCAGCATCACCAACAGCCGCAGGAAACATGAGGTATACAAACGACGAAATTATAGTTAACTACAGTTTCTTTTTGAGTAGGTACAAAAAACAAAAAAAACAATGTTGATAGCAAATAATTACAATCGACCATGCGACCTTTGAAACAGGAATGTCAAATAAGATGACAACCATGGACAGTCATCGAGAACTCGTGACTTACCCTTTTATGATTTACATCATTGTCGAAAGTAATATTATTGATTACTATAGTTGCCCGCGGTTACACTCACTTCCTAAAAGCATTTGCATACTACATCTCAGTTCCTAGCCGGGGTATCAACATGGAATATACATCAGATTTTAATTTAGACCTCCAGCAATACATCTGTCACAACTATATCCGATTTCGTGCAGTAGTTCTTGCGTGATACGTGTAAAAACACACTGACGAGCAGAGAGACAAAACTCTAAAAAAAACGTTGCTTTTCTTATTTTTTAAGTGAGACCAATCTTGAATTACCAGATTTGGTAATAAACATGAACAAACAAAAACTGATTACTCGTCTCATATTGTCTAACTCGAAAATAATTGAGGTAGAATGTTGTTTTAGATGATTCGGCGTTTCCTTATACCCAAGGCGTATTCTAGAGTCAGCCATTTTCCGGGTGCGTCATAACAAAACAATGGGTCGACCATATGTTTATTTGTTACGGCATAAGGGTTATGCAAATGAGGGTCAAATGTCTTCGCCATGCAAATACTATCGTCGCAGTTTATACGTGTACTGTTATGGGAAATTCTTATAGAATGTAGCATACCACTCCTGTATTCCCATTTCCCAGAAGGATTCACGAAAATTTTGTAGGTTTAGATTTTCCGTGAATAATCAGTTCAGGGAATAAAATAAGACATCTTTCCAAGGTTAAACTCGTAAAAACAATATTAGACCTATCATACAAAATCAATAACTACGCAATTTTATATGGACGTAAGTACCTAAATTATTTTTTTCTCAACAATATTTTCTCGTATTCAAAAAATATATACATGAATTGAAGTAGGTACACACGGCTATACATCAAACTACGCAAAATAGAGTATAAGCTCGCCTTTACACTGGGAGGTCTGTCTAAACTGGTTTTGTATGGCTTGATGTGTGTAGTTAGGTACATGAAAATATTTTACGGTTGTCGACGCGAATGGTGCAGTGTTTTATCTATCAGCTTCCTAAAGAAGTTAAATGTTCGGAAATATTACTTAGGTATACTCAGGTCATAAAAATATTTATATCGCCTATAAATGGTTGTTCCGCGTCAGCTGCAGGAGAAATTTTATATACCTACGTCTATTTTAGTAAAAAATATATTACGAGTACTAAATTCAACAACACCTGACATACTGATTACAGACAAATATATTTAATAAAAGACCTGACAGTACTATCATAACATGAAGGTTTCTAATTTGCCTTGAATCTTCACGGCTCAAATCCTTCCATGACAATAATTTCTGATGACGTCTTTCCGGTCACAAACGGTACGAAATACTATTAATACGGCACCATCTCAAGACTAATATGTAGGTACTACTATAGATTTATCTCCGGCCTTCACATAATAAAAGATCACTTAAACCTTTTAAGATTTAAAAAGAATACAGGACATTGTGTTGTCAAGGCATTCTGTTTTGTATCTAGATATGCATAGTGTAAATAATCCCTTGACGATCCAATGTCTTTTAAGCCCTTTGAAATCTGAAAGGTCCCCTTGGTCTCAAGTGCTATTTACATGTTGAGATGTATTGTTTAAATGACTGTTCGTGACATAATATGATTTTCATGACCGGACTTGTGTTATGGAAACCGCACGAACTATAATAACAAACGTACACATACAACCCATAATATGTATACATAAACCCATGGGTTGTACGTTTGTTTTAGTATAGTGTAGATACATTAGATTATACCTACTACTCATCATCACAGGTCAACTCAAAGCTGTTATGGCTCTTTCTTCAAAAGGTCTGTTCAGATTTTGCCCTACATTGTAAAACTCGCATATCTATGATTTATCTATTGTCTGGACTTTAAAAGAGATCATGATTCTCTGAGTTTTTTCGAAATTTATTCTCAGAGGTCGTCAAATAGGAAATGTCAGCGCCTTCTAGTTAAAAAAAAGAAAAAAAAATATTTGTAATGTGTCTTTAAAAGATCTATTAACAGAAATAAATATCATATCATTTCATTTCATCCTCCTAGCTATGTTGAAATCGGCTTTCTTTCTAACCTGATGCAGCTGAATATCAATATTTTACACAAAAACACTCCAACAGAGCTCGCCACAGAATTTCGAAGCATCATATTCGTATTTATTAAAAGAAAACAAGAATGGAGAAGGATTTTCTCACGTGACCTCGAAAATTTTGCAAGAACTTTAACTTGTTTCCAAGTTTCGGAGCAACAAATTTGTATTTTTTAAAAGAAAACAAGAATAACAGGATTTTCTCACGTGACCCCGAAAATTTTGCAAGAATTTTAACTTTGTAGAAAAAAAAAACCAACCTCAAGATTTTTCAGGCACTAATCACATGTCAGGATCAGGATTATACTAGAAGTATTGAAATATTTTTATATTTGTTGACCAAAACCAGACCCAGTTCATTGATAACGAAAAATCATTAAAATTCGATCTTAAACGACGAAGTACACAGCTACTGACAATTTGAGAAACTCTTTTTATTCTGGAAGTTATCTTAATTAATATTCATGATATACGTCACTTCATTCACACCAATTATGACTATAATTGGTAGGAAGTCATACTCTAAAATAAACAATCTCCAAGAAGATAAATACAAAACAAAACACAACAAAAGGCGGAAAAATAAATAATTAAAATTGTTTTATCCGCACGGCTTCCTTGTCACTAAGACAATTATCTTAATGAAATATTTGTGACAACAACATTTTTATAACAAGCAAAGAAAACAATTTACGAGATTCATTTCCATTAGAACATCTATTGTCGTACAAACAATAGGGTGAAATATCTAGCTGATAAAGATTAGCATTGTTCGAGTGTCGAAAGTCGTCTTTCGGCTAATTTGTATCTTCACAACGTTAGCAAGATCAGATATTTCGTGATCTAAGGACCAATTCTGGTAAATAAATACGTTCTAAATTTAGTACTGATCGTATCCTCATGAATAAACATAACATACGATCTCGTTAATATTCCCCGAAGGGTTAGGCAGAGGTTTACTTTCTGTACACCCACAGTTCTTCGGTATGTTTAAATCCTATGTAACAGAGGGCGTAGCTATTGTCATTACCCGGGCACAAATCCAGACTCAATTCTCAGCAATAGCTCAGATATTGCTGAGAATTTCATAGAAAAACCCAACACTTTGCTCGGCCTGGGAATCGAACCTCTAGCGTAGCAATCGCTCTTACGACCACTAGAGAAATGAGGTAGTCCATCGTCAAGTGATATCGTCCTAAACCTACATACATGTCAAATGTTCATTAAATTATATTGAAATGGGATTAAACTTTACTTCAATCAATTTTATTGACACTAGATTAAGACTGTATTTTAAAAAACTTCTAAATTCACTTTCTATTCGATCTAGACCAGATCTGGATTTGTTACTGTTACTTTAAGGTTAACTGCATTGGTTCTGTCAAATTCTACGTAATCTGCTTGACCCAAATCTCTAGTCATCCCGCACGTCATTGGCAATTCAATATCATTTGAGATCCAATGATAGATACGAATGCTTAGATGCCAAACGTATTGGAAACTTTGCGGAAAAAGTAGAATCTAATTTATTGAAGTCTCCAACTCAAATAAAAAAGTTTGGTTTCATTTCATGGAACCCGGTTTGACGTGAACCTGCATTTGTAGCAAACTTCAGGATAAGGAATTCAAAATAGTATACCAAAATCTTGTTTTTCTTAAGGGTAAAGTTATCTTAGTAACCTTATTTAAGTGGAATGTTCTGCTCCCACGTAGGCGAGGATTTTGTCCACTAAACACGTGCCTTTCGTGGTACTGTGTTCCACCTTTGACCCAAATACAAACTTGTAGTCTCATGAAACTTAATTAAATTACATGCCTTTTTTGAAACGGACAGCGATGTTTCTTGGCGGCATAAATAGATACAGTCTAGTAATATAATTTCCCGGTTTAACTGTTGTTCAATGAGCTTGATACTTATATAATTTATTTATTTCGCACATACTTACTATCACGATTATATCTTCCGAAGAGTAAGGCAGTGGAGTATGAATTTACAGCAGCGGTGTGTATAGGTCAAATGTAATAGGGAGCGTTTTACGTACAAAATATGGTACATAATGAAAGTTACTGATAAATCAAATGCGACCAATCTTGCAACTAAAAACTTCGATGCAAGAACATTGACTTACAAATGTTAGTTCCAAATCACGAATGGCACGAAATGGTAATCCTAGTTTGGTCGACTGTGACGCGTTTAATTAAGTGGCAAGCGTGAGCCAGGTCGCGGGTTTCGGTGTGGGAACGAGAGATTAACCCAGTCACACCAACTTTAGATTATATTAACAGTGGGGCTAACTATTCAGAGTATTTCTAGGGTTAAGATGGAATGAATCTGCACCGTTAACAGCCAGTCTCAATTGTTAGTAGATTTGGTTACTATTGATAGAATTTTGACCGTAAGTGCCATAAATCTTTTGAAATCTTATATCCAGTAAGTAAATCTATTCACGGATTTTGGGAGCAGTCGTTAGCGTATTTAAAGCGGAAAATAATAAGTAATAATGATGTTATTCTTAATCCATATCGATTAAATATTACGAGTCAAAAAGCTCGTATATTTATCCACGGGGAATTGACAACCAATTTTTTGAAATATCAATTCGGCAATATCAAAACTCAAACACTTAAAATAGAAGAAAATCCTAGAAAACAATTAAGTATTTCGGGAAGAAGTTTTGTATCAGTTGTCCCACTCCATAGAAGAGACTATTTTGGGCTGTTACCTCCAGGATAAGTCTCCAAGTTTAACTATCTAGCTAGCAAATAAATTTATTGATCACAAATCTTAAAAATAACTCATCTATCTTCAACCCACAGATACCTTATAATTCTTCATACTTAACATTTTCCTAGCGACTGATACAAGGTAATTTCCTGTATAAATACTTAACCATGTGATGGATGACGTCATATGTCACTTTGGGTATTAAGTGCGGCGCCAACGGGTATGCACGAGGAACGACGATGGATCACCATGGTTACCGAGAGTTGCTATAAATAACTCACCATACCTTCAGGGAAATACCTTAATGACGTGTGCTCTATTTATTGGAGGAGGCATGTGAACTGTTAGTTGGTTTACATACTTTACATTGTATACATCTCTTATCTTATCAAGTAAATTTGGTACATGAAATATCATGTATTAAGTTACTTCAGGCTTGCACTTACATTGTTATAACTTTGAAGTAAGAAAACAGGTAATACAGTATTCAAGTGCACGCCAAATGCAAATCAATATTTTATTGTGTGAAAGGAAAGCCATAGGTCATTTATTTTTGATTAGAGATTTTGTGGCTTAAATCTGTATAACACAATAGGTCGGATTTCACCGAGAAAAAAAACAGATTCTTGAGACATTTCGGTTGAGTTTTGATTTGTTTATTTTTTCGAATTCTTGTGCAAATATCGGACACAATTTTTTAATTTATTTTTCTCCGTTGTCTCAGCACTTCTTTAAAAGTCAAGCTCTGGCCTCGCAGTCTATTCAAATGCGCCTAATGAAACGCGCATCGCCTTCTGAGGGTATTGTTCTATAGGGGCGGCGTACTCCCTAAGTCAGCTGCCCACAGCCAACAGAGATAGGTTTATGCCCGGACATTTTTATGCCCATAATGCCTCCTTGGCAAAAACCCATCTACAAGACAAGTTTGTGCCGAAGCACTTATTTTTTTGCCCAAAACACTTCGGCATAAACCCATCTCTAGTCATAAGTTTACCCATAACAGTACCGTACAGCTTTCTCTTTTGAGCTCTCTTTATAAGAACTAAATAACCAGCTTTAACGTAGTTAAGCCATAATAATGGGGTGCCTAGTGAGCTGTTAGGTAGAAACCGCATCTTGTTAGAGCAAGTAGTTCATGCTTGACACCGCCTCCTGCGGCTTGCGGTCGCCCCGACTTTATACAAAATTAAACAGTTTTACACAAAACGCGAACAGTTTGCGCAAATATTTAGAATTATTTGCCAACGATCCCCCTACGGAAGTTTAGAACTTCGGCATGGACGCTGAGAAAACGGATTACGTTAGAGGTATGGTTTCGTGGTGAATTTAAGTTTGTGAATGAAATTGTTGATATTATTTTCCTATTTAACTTTTGTGTAGAGTCTAGATTCACTTTACCCTAACTTAACATAGATCTAAGTTTAAGAACCTGAGGACCACGCGTAGACAAGCTTATATCCTACTCTATATAATAATGTTCTAATAATATGTCTTATGTTGTATTATTTACAACATAATATTATACACTATATACAATTGAAATGTGGGTGTAAATTAGAACACTTCTGCCTAGCCCTTCAGGGAATACAGGCGTGATGGTATGTTATGTTAATATACGCTGTATTCCCGCAGCTATGTTAGCGTACAATTAATAAAATAAAACAAAATCCGGTCGGACACGTCAAACGACCCACAAATACAATTTCTGAGTCGACGGAGCCAAAATAGTCAAACATAACCTGAACAAATATGAGAGGCAATCTAATCAGGCTAATGAGATTTTGTCTCATATGGTAGGTCTACATTTTCGATGGATCACTGGCATTTGGGTTTCGATGGCATTTTATCGACTATTTCTACTATATAAAGAAAACTAAAAACAACTTGAGAACTTTCTTAGAACGGCCTTGGCAGAATACAAAAAGATCCAAGATTTTGAAACAGCAAAAACTACATTTATGAGTTTATAAAATTATTTATGTAATGAATTTTACATTTTACATTTACCGGGTATTGGCAATATACTCACCCCCTATTACATGGGACCACGGAAGAGATAATTATCTGTTGGTCTGTAACTTAGGTAAATTACAAACTAACCCACTGAAAAATGATGACGAAACATAATTTAACTTTAACACTTTCAGAAGTCAGTGGCATTAATTTGAGTGGATCTTTTCTTTCCGCCACCGACTCCTGAAATGTTTTAGACATAGGTATCATTTTTTTATTATTTTTGAAGGCGGTTTTAAATTTTTTGTTTAAAGTTATTTTATCTTAATTAAAGATAAGATATAAGAATAAAATAAAGTAGCAATGTGCATCTTTGCGAATTTTAAATAAAGAAAATTCCTAAGTTAAAGGAAATGAAAAATTCGCTAACACTCCAACGCCATACGTCAACATTATTTACTCTAGCCACACTAAAAAAAGTAAAATACAAATGGGAACGTGATATTCCAAATTCAAGAACCGTCGTACGATTTTGTTCAAGTCGATCGTGTTACTCGTTAACTCCGTAAATAAATTCGAAAAAGTGATCAAAAAGTGCATAAACCCTCCTAAAATTTTACTAAAATATTTAGTGATAAACATTCTTTCGAACAATATAACTTTATATCGTGTTTGTGTGTGAATAAGCGCTTAAAATCATTAAAAACTGCAATATAAAACTGTTAATTCAAATTCTTACTGTGCACGGCAAACAAAGGACTGGACTTTGGACTCATTAGCATTTCTATTCATCATAGTTAACCGCTCTTAGACTGACCATACAGTAACTAATTTAAGTGCAGTAGTTATATGTGATCGTGGCTCTTGCGCTCATTGTGGGACTGTTATGGCCTACGTCTCGGGTTCGAATCTGGTTACAAACTATTTTTTGTTTTTTTTTTTTTTTTTTGTTTTCTTTTTTTTTTTTGTTTTCTTTTTGTTCATTTTCTGGACAATAAAACAGAATGCCTCAAATTGGTCGCACACCGCCGAAAACTGTGGACACGATTAATCTTAACTATGTTCAGTCTGAGCCTGACATACAAAAAGCGCTGTGTGCTACAATGGATACTTCCAACATTTTAACACGGCAAAAGCGTCCACGAATGGATACCTCGCCCAGCACCCAACACTCAAACCCGTCGACCGATGAATTACTAGAGACTATTCGTCATGAAATACGAGCAGTACTGTCAACGGAGATTTCAATGTCCATAAAATCCTCTATTGTCGAAGAACTTGGTGAGCTGAAAGAGGTTATGTCTCTCATTCGCAAACTCGAAGACTCCGTTCAATTTATGAGTGATGAGTTTGATAAAGTGAAAAATGAACTACAAACTTATAAAGACACCAACAAGCATATTCTGAAAGAAAACGAGCAGCTTAAATGTACCGTATCTGACTTGTCTACCAGAGTCAACCTTCTGGAACAAAATAGCCGTCAACAGAACATTGAAATCAATGGCGTGCCGGAGAACAAGTCCGAAAACTTGATTAACACCGTAATGCAGCTGGGAAAGACCGTCTCACGTACTTTGAAAGAGAATGACATCATATCCGCCGTTCGCGTCAGGAAACTGGACCCGCAAAACAACATTCCACGTGCAGTAATCGTCAAGCTGCATAGTATAACGGTTCGTGATGAAATCTTAGCGTCTGTTATGAATTTCAACAAAGAGCATCCGGACAATAAGCTAAACTCCCATCTTTTGGGATATGGTGGAGCTAAAAAGCCAGTATTTGTGTCCGAACATCTCTCGCCACTCAATAAGCAGATTCACGCGGCTACTAGGAGAGCTGCCCGCGACAAGGGTTATAAGTATGTGTGGGTTCGTGACGGACGAATTCTGGTTAGAAAAACTGATGGGACACAAGCCAAGCAGGTGCGGAGTCTCGAAGCTGCCGAACTACTTTAAAACATACTATTTAATTAATCAATAATACCAAACCCCGGATTTTACAACAACATTCAATATTTACTACCAGAATTTTAGAGGAATAAGAACCAAGTTGAGAAACATTATGCTTACAGTGCAAAACTATAATTATGACATCATTATTGCTACAGAAACTTGGCTCGACGATGCAATAAATGATGGCGAAATATTTGACTCTAGATACATTATATATCGTAGAGATAGATCCTCAACTCCCTTAGCATCCAAAAAGGGTGGAGGCGTACTAATCGCGGTTTTAAAGTCAATCTATTGCATCCGCGTAAAACAGTGGGAAACCGATTCGGAAAACCTGTGGCTAAGATTGATGCTGACGGAGAATAAAAAAACCCAATACTTGAACATCTGTGCTGTATACTTCCCACCCCCTGTACAAACTCAAACATTGAACACTTTCTTGGATAAAGTTACCTCAATAATCGACGAAACTTGTAGTCATACTATCATAGCTGGGGACTTCAATCTTGGATTCATCAATTGGGAGATGGACAGTAGTACTATACCACAGTTGACAGGTATGACCGCAAGTGGCTTTAATAACGTGTTAGGTTACTCTCTCGTTGATTGTCTATCCCTTAACAACCTTGAACAGTTAAACTATGTAAAAAATCACCAAGGTAAATCCCTTGACCTAATATTGTCTAACTTTCATGGAGTTCTTGTTAATGAATGCCTAAAACCATTATCAACAGTAGACCTTTATCATCCACCTTTATGCATAGAAATAACTAATGTGTCACCAACGTTACTAAAATGTAAGTTTACTGTAAAATTCAACTTTCGTAAAGCAAACTACCATATTATAAATGAGAGAATCAATCAGGTCAATTGGACTAATAGTTTTGCCTTTTGTAAAGATGTCAATGCTATGGTGGAAGTGCTCTATATGTCCCTGAATAACATTATCAGTGAAACAGTACCTAAAGCCAAAATAAAACAAAATAAATACCCGATATGGTTCTCTAAACATCTCATAAATATCCTAAACGAGAAAGAAAAGCTTAGAAGGTGCTACAAAAAGTATAAAAATCCTCGAGACAATTACGAATACAAAATGTTAGGCCAGAGAGCGAATGAATTATTAAAAAAAAACTATAATGACTACATAAGAAATATGGAGGAGGGCATAACTCATAATCCTAAGCTCTTCTGGTCTTTTATTAAAACTAAAAAATCAAAGTCTAGTGCGATACCGTCTGAAATGAAGTTAGAAGATAGGGTGGCCACTTCTGGGGATAGCATTTGTGACCTATTTGGGTGTCATTTTTCCTCAGTTTTCATTAAATCGGGTGACCTACACCTCATGGATCCTTCCGAGGAATTGCACCTCTACCCACATAATACCTTAAGCAGAGTTACCTTCTCGGAAAGAGATGTGCTCGGAGTGCTAAGAAAGTTAAATGTTTGCAAAGGTGCAGGTCCAGATGGTCTCCCGCCATTGTTTGTCAAGAAATGTGCAGTTAGCCTATCCCTACCGCTTAAAATAATTTTCAACCAATCAATTCAGTCTTCACAATTTCCTACTGAGTGGAAGCTAGCACAGGTAGTGCCAATCTTCAAAAAAGGAGAGGCAAACTACGTAAAGAACTACCGCCCAATCTCGATTTTGTCGGTTTTTTCGAAAGTTTTTGAATCTCTCTTATGTCCTATTTTAACTTCTCACTCAAAAATTGAAATAGCTCCTCAACAGCATGGGTTTTGTGCTCATAAATCCACAACAACTAACCTAGTCCATTACGTCAACGACCTAAGCAAATTTTTGGACTCGCGCAAACAAGTCGACTCTATCTACACAGATTTTAGCAGTGCGTTTGACAAGGTGGACCACAAAATATTGCTGCAAAAGCTCTCAAATCTTGGTATATTCGGTCAACTTCTATTGTGGTTTAAATCATATCTGACAGAAAGGAAATATAGAGTTGTGGTAAAGGGTTACCAATCTTCACCTTACTCCTCAACATCCGGAGTCCCGCAAGGCTCTCCAATACTGTTCGTCATATTCGTCAACGATATAGTAAACTGTATCAAACATAGTGCCTGTTCTATCTTTGCTGATGATGTGAAATTATATAAGGTGATAAACTCAGATACCGACGTAAACCTGCTCCAGGATGACCTAAATTCAGTACACCATTGGTGTACTATTAACCATATGTCTCTTAACTCTGATAAGTGTTATAATATCACATTCACAAAAAAACACACCACGGTCACTTCGTCCTACTCGCTCAACGGAAAGGTTCTACAAAAAGTCGAGACGATTCGTGACTTGGGTGTCCTCCTCGACAGTAAGCTAACCTTTATACCACACGTTGACTCTATTGTGGCCAAGGCAGCTAAAACACTGGGATTTGTTAAGAGAACCTGCTACGATTTTAAAACTGTTCAAGCTCTAACAGTACTCTACAATACACTTGTACGTAGTACTTTAGAATATGCATCGCCTGTGTGGAATTCCATTTACAACACACAAGCGAATCGTATTGAACGTATCCAAAAGAGCTTTACACGCTACCTGCGGTATAAGGCTAACAGCTGCCCCCTAGACGCTGATTATTCTGAAAGGCTCAGCCACTTCAATATGTCATCTCTAAAAAGTCGAAGGCAAACGCATGATTTAATATTACTCTATAAAATCGTCAACGGATCTATACAGGTTTCAAGACTTCTAGCAGAAATAAATATATCAGTTCCTCGTCATTGTTTACCCAGAACTGAACGTAAGCTGAACGTGTTCGCTCCCTGCACCGCAAGAACGAATCTCGGCCGCTCAGCCCCAATGAATCGGTTCATGAGGACGTACAATGAGTACTATACGCGTTCCAACAGCATTGACATCTACGCCAACACATTGTTACAATTTCGTAAACAATTACATCCTCTCCAACTCGTGTAATAATCTAACCAGTTCAATTCAGTCTTAATGTCGCCAATACAATTATAGTGTTTATTAATTCAAGTCTACTTTAATTTAATTTTATTACGATCATTATATAAGTAAGTGCTGTGCACACCTATAAGTGACAAGCTCACCCTAGATTATAAGATTAATGATAAGATACGATAAAAATGTATTAGTGAGTAAGTCGTTGGAGTGCCTTAATTTAAATAAATAAATAAATAAAGAATACATTCGTAGCAATTTTTGTGGAGGCAATCAAGGAAACAGAATTAGATTCACGTGTTGGAAAAATTCCATTTAAAAATTCGAGAGTACTTGTGTAGTATGGAAGAGATAAGAGGATGATTTAGAAGGCACCTACCAGGGAATGTCGCGTAATTTCTCTCCTACAGTTAAGCTTGGCCACTTAAGATAATAAACTTCGAAAACTCTCTCGAGACCTACGTATAATAATGGATAATTTGAAGTCAAAATGTCGGGTTTTATGCTTTTGACTTTGTGCAGCTTGGTGTCAAATTACTTTTGCCTTTTTATATATAAAAATGTACCTATATTTGTTTGTTTGTCCGCCCTCTATGCCTTTCTGTTCTCGTACATCATCTTTTTAAATAAATTATTAATGACACGATTACTTTAACGGATTATCAGCCAATGTTATAAATTAGTTATCTAAAGTATTGTCCGGTTAATGATGTGGTAAATTTATGCGGCGGGTAGTTGAGCTCGCTCAATAAATAGTCGAGCTACACGATAACTGATATATGTGTGCTGTCAGTTAGGACAGGTAAACCCAAATCTGCTAAGGCTCTTTCTTCAAAAGGCCTGTTCAAACATTGACCTACATTCTAAAATTAGGCTGGACTTCAAGAGACCAGGATCCTGTGAGTATGCTAACGACCTCTAAGAAGAAAAATAAAAAGTTTCTTCTCAAACGTTAGGAAATGCTGACGCCATCTTATCAAAAAAATAAAGTGTATCTAAAAGATCTGTTTACAGAAATAAATATTGTTTGTAATTTATTTTTCGATTTGTATTTAAAAATATATATAAATAAATATGGCGTTTTTAGACCTACCCAGGGAACAAGGTTGAACTGCATCAGGAGTAGAACTGACACAAACGCAGCTCAACCCGCTACGATCAAAGCATTTATCAGTATTAAACCCTGGCAATGTATTTCAAACAGAATCCTCTAATTATCAGAAATATTCGCTTTTCGCTAACTACGCTACAAAAGACTTAAGTTAATATTAGGGTGTATTTCAAACACTTTGTACTACGTTCACAAAGAGATCAAAGCAAATCAAATATTTGCTACGGAACCGTTTGTGAAATACTTGTTTAAGAACAGAGATTAAATAAAGAGATATACCGTCACAATTAATTAAGGACTAGGAAAGGCTCCCTTTCATAGTCCTAGCCCCGACTTCAAGCGGGTGCAATGTAGATACGAATGTGGTGTTATTTGAAGGGATTAATAATATGTTATTTTTAAAAGAATAAGACAGCATTTTCAATGAAAGCTCTCACTCGGCTTGACAATCTTGAAAAATTATTGCCATCTACAAATAAATAATACTCATTGCCATATTTAAACAAATTTACTCGACACTTTGCTCGACCTGGTGATCAAACCCAGGACCTTTAGCGTAGCAGTCGCGCTGAGGACCACTAGACTAATGAGGCAGTATTTTTTCAACTTTGTTTTATACTATGTAGAACTTGAAGATATTACTCTAAGGCTTCTGGTTAAGTAATGACCACGCTTATAAATCTTACTTGTGAACATACTGGTTTCTAACACTTACGCGAATATTAGACATTGAAATAAAACTACTTACTTGTGAAGTTAACCTGTCCCAGCCATGGTCAGTCTATGGATGGATAACCATTCTTAGCCGTGCCTCGTAAGCCAATCGGTCTTAGTTTGTCGAAGGAACACAGAAGACAAACCCAAAATACCTAACAATCACTTTTTACTTAGCATATATTTATGGACGCCTCATTAGTCTAGTGGTCCTAGGCGCGACTGCTACGTCGATCCCCAGGTCGAGCAAAGTGTTATTGGGTTTTCTATGAAATTCCCAGTAACAGCTCGGAGTCTGGATTTGTGCCCGCTTAATGGCAATAGGCTCGCCCCCTATTACATGGGACCTAAACATACCGGCGAAATGTGGGTGTACATTAATACACCTTTACCTAACCCTTCGGGGAATACAGGTGTGATGGTTTGTTATGTTATACTCGTATTTATTACGTTTGAGTAAAATAACACCCACATCCTACACCCTCTCCTCCTAGTATCCTTTTCCCAATTATGTTGTGGCTGGTTTCTAGCCTAACCAGATACGGCTCAATTTCACACACTAACTAACACTTTTAAAATTATATTTTTACCGTGTTCTGAAGATTGAAGGAATATTTACCTGAAACAAGATAAGACATATTAGTAAATCATGTCAAACATTTGCTGATGAACGTTATAATTTATGCTTTACAGCCAATTATTTTTTTCAAATTCTTATTTTTTTTCTTAAATTCTTACTAGCAATGTGGGTCACACATTCCTAGTATTCTTGTTAACCCCTCGTGCTAAGCTAAATGCTTGTATTACGAGTGGGTTCACGTGGGCTCACATTGGGTGAGGTGACGCCCTAGCCATTAGGCTACCGCCGATTTGCAAACAAGTGTGTACAAGATAGGCAATTCATGACTAAGTTCCCCTTTTCAGACGCAGCAAGGATATGGGCTGTTAGGCTACAGTTATTTATACTATAAATTGATTTACTTACATACGTAAAGGTAGTATGTTTTGTATTTATATATATTATAGCCTTTTACACAAGTATTTAAAGTTTCCTTACTTAGTAATTTAACTTAAAAAATCATGCCCTACCATTCCTCGGTGCCTCCAACGTATTCATCATCAACCCATTACATTGTCCCACTGCTGGGCACGGGTCTCCTCTCAGAACGAGAGCGCTACGAGGCTATAGTCCACCACGCTAGCCTACTGCGGGTTGGCAGACTTCACATGCCGAAGTCTCTCAGGCAACAGGTTTCCTCACGATGTTTTCCTTCAGCGTTTAAGCGTTAGATAATTAATTATATTATCAATACGCATATGACTTCGAAAAGACAGAGGTGCGTGCCCTGGATTCGAAGTCGAGATCTTTGACTTGGCAGTCCAATGGTCATATCTCAAGGATATCACAGCCAACGTATTCGCGGTTTCAATAACATTGCTTCAGCACACAATTCTTAATAAGTTACGTCTTAACATTTTGATACTCTTTACTCCACATTAAAGATGAATCTCAAGTTTGGAACATGAATACGATGTACACAACTTTATACAACTTTGCACGAAAGTACTACACAACTGAAACAACTCTCTCTTCATTTTACGAGTATATTAAACTCAACCCATAAAAGATATTTGTTGAATTATGTGAAGCCAACCCAAAACAGTTGGTCGATTTGGTCCAAAAACTAATAAAAGTATCGATTCGGGTGATAAAAGTACTCGATACTGGACAACGCAATTACAACGTCGACCGACGCAAAAAGAACCTTATCAGATTTACCGTGTCATACATTTCATGACGTCTAATTTTGGTAAACTCCACGAATGGAGCACCTTTTCATTAAACATTATCGGTGATATGATATAGATATGGGCATTTGCGTTAATTCCATTTCCTTGTTCATGTCTTGAGCTACACACTAAGGGCCTCTCCACTCTTATCGAAGCGAAATCGGCATGAAAGGATTGTGTATCACCACGCACCTGGGAAAAACCAAGACAATCCGCCGTTTTGCCGTCGTACGACTAATCGTCGCGTTGCCAGAATAGGGCCGAGCCAAGGGACCAGCATTTACACCCTTATACCGTCAACATAAGTAATTTCCCCAATGCATTAGAACGATAACGCGTGTTAATGTGTAAGGAGACCTTCATAATACACGTGATAAATGATCAGCCAGTCAGCAGGTTGTTTTATTGCAATTAGATGACAACAAAGCGTACGGGCCGCCTGATTGTAAGCGGCAAACACAGCAGAGTTCACAAAGATCTCAGGCAGGGTTTGAACCTGCGTCTCTCTGTAGTAGCTTAGTTGGCAAAGCGTCTGGTGTACCTACTTTACCAGAGAGGCGCAGGTTCAAACCTTGCCTGAGATCGCACTTTTCTTTCACTAGAAATTTTCTTTAATTAGAAAATTCATATCTTTCTGAACATTTCGCAATATTTTAATGCTAAAACATTATAAAAAATAGCACAGCCTATAGAGTTTATACGCTAGCAACATCAATGGTATACAAGCGCGTTGTCATCGAGACAACTCATTTGTTCAATCTCACTTTGCCTTGCACTTTTTAGTCATTTCACTGGTCCTTTTAAACCGGAACACAACAATGTAAGCACATTATTGCGTAACGCCAGAATAATTAGCAATAAGGTTGCACCAATACAGACTTCTACCACCTTAACAACAAAAAGGTTTGTAGCATTATTTAACTCACGGAGGTTATTTTTATGTAAAAACAAATGCATACATTTTATAGCATTTTGAAAAAAAAAAGTATACGCATTATTCTCCGAGTTGTTGAATTCCTGTAGAAAAAAAAATTGGCAAGTTAAAGGCAATTCTGCACAAAGTCGTTAAGTTGGCACGGGTTTGGCGAAAACTGGGTTAAAATTTAACTGAACAGCATCGTAACCAGTCACATGGGAGGTCCTCGGAACCAATCATTGGCAAGGAGGAAAGTCCCATTACGTTGATGAAGATACGAACTTTATTCTTTAAGACTTTAAGATGAGTTTCTAGAGCAAACTTTTTAACTTTTTTAACCGTAATTTGGCATCGGATTGTGGTGCCGATTCAGTTACTTGTTTAAAAATATACAAGCCGTCCGCGTCGCATGGTTAAACGCTACGTCCGTCGAAATCTATGCAATTCGGTGCAGTATAATAATAATGCACAAGTTATTGTTTTATAACAATAATTATTAAGAGTAGGACCAGGACCAAAAAACCCGAACGAAACGCTTTAAGTCCAGTTTTATCATGCTGAAATGTGGAATGAGCTTCCCGAGTGGGTCTTCCCTGATAGCTATAATCTGAGGGTCTTTAAATCACGAGTGAATCGGTTTCTCCTAGGCAAGCGCGCTCCATCGTAGATCGCAGTATCGCTTAACATCAGGCGAACTGGCGGTCAAGCGTAGGCCTATCATGAATAAAAAAAAAGGATCCAACCGTAATTTTTTCTTGAAACTAAAAATAATAGCCTACAACGATGTCATCTATTTAAATAAGTACCTATTTGTTTATTTCTCTCCATAAATTACAAAACATATTAGAGCCCCAGTAGTTTTGATACATGTGTAGCTATTTTCAATGTTATTTTGAATATAAAAAAAACTTCTCCAAGTACATTACAGTAAAAAAAATCTCTAAACTAAATTACTCTAAAATGAATCTTCAATTAGTCATTCCAAAAGGCATAATACCACAGTAATAAACGGAAGCAATGGCCGACAAAGATATTATACCATCCAGAAGTTAATTCAGCGATTTTTCAGCGTTTCAGCGAGTAATTATGGAACTGCCTTTGATTATGGCTGAAAGGGCATGCCAATTGAACCTGAAATGCGAATCTACCGACTCTTAACTCACTCTTGAATATTTGAAATGCAGAAAATTTAAAAGGTAGGAAGAAAACGTCGATACTTGAATTTTTAAAATAGATTAATACTAAAAACTGCGGTTTTGCACGTAGGTACATACGCAAAATGAAGATGATGGCATTATAATAAGAGAAATCAATTAGATGTCTCCTTCAAAAAATATACAACGCTACTTACTGTGACTGAATTATGTATTTTTCCGCCGCATTTAATGACCAATGATGTCAACAACAGAAGAAACAACAAATTGAGTTTATAGAAAAAATCTGAATGTCATGCTAATTATTGTATTACAAACACAAATAAACTACGTTGAATACACGGCAATACACGTGCCTTACCTGTGGATTTCTATAGTTAATACACAAAACAATGAGTTATATATGTCTTTAACGTTGTCAACGTCAAATGTTGATTAAAATCTACTTACCACAAGTCACAACCTGACATATTTCAGGAAATCAAATAAAAACGCGGAACTTCTTAATATATCATGTCCTCGAAGTTAAACTTTGCGTATTTTTACGAAAAGCTTCTACGATTGGCAGTATTGAGCCGAGTTTTATGCAAACTCCTCAAAAGATATCACATGTGATATCGACTCGAAATACTTTCTTTATAAGTAAACAAAGACATCAATGTTATTTATGGCGAGAAAAAAGTAAGAGGTACTTTGGAAAGTCACGTAACTGGAACAAATAGAGGAACAAGGATTGTTGGCCTAGAGATAAAATTTTCAGAGGTTTAAACAAAAAATCTTTACGTTCTTTTCTGATTACTTGATGATCATAAGGTTTTTTTACATCAAACAAATTTTCAGATATTTCAAAGTTCATAACAAAGTCAACAAAACAGAATGTTTTTTTCTATTGACAAATATCACGCGTGTATTCCCTCATAGGGTAAGGCAAATTTGTCATTAACCAGGCACAAATCCGAGCTACTACCAACAAAGATTTTTCCAACTTAGTAACAACATTTCTTTCGACTGGCAGAAAATGCCTAAGGCAGTAAGTCTGCCTCTGTTCTCTTTTTGGATAAAGTATTAAATAAATAAAATTTCTCGTCCCGGAAATCAAACCTAAACATTTACGAATTATTTCATGTTTTTCTTGCAACTTTCCAAAGCCCTTCGAAACGTAATCCGGCAAAACTAAAAAGCCAACAGCATCACATAAGCTGACAGGATCAAATGAAACATTTTAAAAACTCCGGGATTTCCTTATCGTATGAAGTTCCGCGAAAATTTTACACTGACCTAGTTCACGTTTCTAAAATGTTCAAGTAAGAGGCGTGACGTCTTGACGGCTGCTTACGTTGCATACAAATTTTGAAATGCAGATTTTTCAAAAGCTTGGCCATGCGCTTGTGGAAATGGACGTGATAATCTCGATGTTACGTCGTTGTTGAGTGAGATGCTGGTTTCAAATTACATTATGTTCTCATGAAAGCAATTGCAGACACTATATTAAGTCAATGGTTACTGAATCCCCTCGGGTAGCATTGACACTCGAAGTTCTATTTGTAATGGTTGACAAAAAAAATACAACGTTTTTAGCACATATCCCTTTTCCTATGAAATTCTCAGTAGTAGCTCGGAGTTTGAATTGGTTACAGGTAGATGGCAATAGGCTCTCTTACATGTTACCGAAATCCGGCGAACTAGAAATACAGGCGTGATGTAATGTAAAATTAAATCGCGGAAATCGAATCAATAGTTACGTCCGAAATATTTTCATGGTAGGAAAACACGCATCTGTCAAACGAAACCTCGTAGATTATTTTCATAATAGGCCCCCTGTATTCATCAATCGTATGTTGGTAATATTGTAAGAACCACTTAGCTATACACAATCAAAATGTCAGGTAACATTACCGGTTACCTTATATGTGCCTTAGTGTTTGCTTACAAAGATTTCCTCAATCATTTCCCACTTGTGATAAATGGTCCTTTGGATATCGGACTTACCTATCTTACTTATCTTACCTTTGAAATCCCAAACCTGATTGCTGTCTCGAATTTCCGAGTTTCGATGATATATCAAACTTCGGTGATGATTATGTCGTAGTTTCTTGTTCGATAGTGTTTTTTTTTAATCCTTCCAATGTGAAATGTTAAATGTGAAAGTTTGCTTTTGGTTATTGTTATTCAATCACAAAAAAACAGTTTTTTGTATTAAGTTCACACAGATTGTTTATAAACTGAACATAACATAATATAGGAAACTTTTTATTCCGGTTGAATCCAATTCTGAAATCCACTCAAACAAATCGTGGATAGAAGCTAGTGTTCCATAAAAAATATGTAGACTCTATTATGATGTGTGTTTTTTACCACTTCCAAACACACCAGGTGTGCTAAAATTGCCCAGGAAAAATTTAACATTAAGAATCCACATCCTTGGCAATTTTTTTCATAGCTTGCGTATTCACACCACGGCATCATCGCTATGGTATAAGCTCATAAACCAAAAAGCTCTCCGGGAGACAGGGCGTAAGAATATTACAAAATTCATAAAGGACTCAAAAGCTGAAAGGGGTAATTATGGCACTTAAAATGCTAATTTACGCGTTTAATTACATTGAATTCATAATATATATAGTATAAGGAGATACAATAATTGTGAAAGTTATCGTAATGAAAGGCCATTTTAATGAATTAAAATTTACATTTTTTTGGTTATCTTGATGACAACTGCAAGGCACCGAAGTCTTCATCATCATCATCAATGTCAATTTAATACTTCTACGCGACCCTAAGAAACACGGTCTTGACAGACGGACGGACAACAAGCAGATCAATGGGAACGGTACCCAACAATTACTTAGCTAAGTAGGTGTGCGATGTGCTGTATTGACAAGTCTAGCAATAACTTACTATGGCATTCATCATGATCAGCCCATAATAAATGGTCCCACTGCTGGGCACGTGACTCCTTTGAGAGTGCGATCGGTTGGGCGAGATGGCTGACTTCACATGCCGTCAAGACAATCTCTTAAGCAAGCAGGTTTCCTTCTGATAGTTCTCTTTACCTTTTAAGCACGTGTTCTTCTTTTTAAGTTTTCTAATACCTTGTAAAGGGTTCTTATAGAAAGTTAAAATATAAAATTTCGCCCAAATTAGTAAAACAAGACCACGTCTGTCGACTCAGCTAGTTAAAAATAAAAATTAAAAAGCATTTTATTTCGGAAACTGTTTTCAAAAAGATGAGGCGATAAATATTAAGTATTTGATTGAAACCATTACAGTGAATTTATTAACTGGTTGCTTCAACGATATTTCATGATTAATTAACACGAAATATGCCCAGATAAAATGAAATTCTACGTGGGAACATGTCATATCAATTTATTTAATATCGAGAGTACGGAGAATATTAAATTCCTATAGAGATAAAAATCACAGCCGGTATTCTGAATCGTTATCTACTTATTATAATTAAAACGCATTTTACAACTTTTATTAACTGATAAATGTATTATTATAATAATCACAGATAAGGTTGTGTACCTAATTGATCTTCATGTTTGCATCACAAACACTGTATCAGTCTCATTAGTCTAGTGGTCCTAAGCGCGACTGCTACGCTAGAGATCCGATTCCCAGGTCGAGCAAAGTGTTAAGAGATTTTTCTGTGAAATTATCAGTATCTGCTCGGTTAGGATTTGTGCCCAGTTACTGGCAATAGACTCGCCCCCGTTTCATAGGACCTAAAACATACCGGCGAACTGTGGGTGGACATCAGTAGACCTCTGCCAAATCCTTCGTAGAATACAGTTGTAATGGTAGATACAATTTCATTGAAGTTATCGAATATGAATCGATCCTTAACTTAACTAGAATCGGTCGTTCATCACTGAAAATTAGTTGTATTAGCCCGATTTTAACTTTGTAAACAGCTACAGTGTAAACCCCCTTTATTCTTACGACACAATTTTTCATTTATCCGAGATGGTTTTTTTTTAACATTGAATGATGTTCATACAAAGCGTGAGCTTAAGAAAAAACACAGTGCAAGACTACTGTAGATATAAAAAGTAGCATTGATCAAGCCAATGCAATTCCGCTACCTCTGACCTTCGCAATTCGCAATAAGTACCTATATTATGACGTTTAAATCAATTTAATTCTAAGTGATATCTTCTTCCTACTAAAAAAACTTGTATTACGTCTTACTGGTCTTGCTATGAGTAAAACAATAACATACCATCACGCCTATACTCCCCGAAGGGTTAGGCGGAACCTCTTGCCATGAACCGGGCACAAATCCAAACTAAAAGTTGAGTTAAAAACCCAAAAACAATTTGCTTAGCCTGGGAATCGATACTAAGGTTTCTAGACTCGTAGCCGCGCTTAGAACTACAAGACTTGGGACAGTACGTAGAACAAAAAATTAAAATGTTGGCAGCTATTTTTTTCAATCTCAATCGCTCGCTCAATTTTGATTCCGTAAATGTTGCGTGTTTTTGTATTGACATACCCAAGATGATCGCGAGAAAGAAGCCAAAGTAGGCGGGTTATAAATGCCGGAGAGATCATAGTTGGGAATCTACAATGAAGACCACGAAAGCAGAAACGTCGGTAGTCATAAACGATAATATCATCGATGTATACAATTTTTTGGATTTTTGTTGATTTTTTTAAAATCGCTTGATTGATTTCGGTTTGAATGGGACCACATCTGAAGTATGCACCTTCCAAACACAAAAGAATCATCAAAATCAATGCATAATTGACGGAATCATCGCGTAACAAACATACGAAAAAAAAAACATACAGTCGAATTGAGAACCTCCTACTTTTTGAAGTCGGTTGAAAAAAAAATGAGATGGCACGACGATCAGGCCAAGGTGGCTGGACAGGCCAGAAAATAGAAGGCCTAAGATCGATTAAAATGGCGTACTTATGAAGATATACATCGAAAATTGGATGGTAGGAGGTTGAAAACGAAGAACAGTTTTAATACAACGTGCGAAACAACTGTGTTTTGTAGAAGCCAATATGTTTACGTCTTAAAACAAAAACAACGATTTGTTTTCACGTTATTGTTTTCCATTCGGTAAGGTACTTAACTCAATGTGAACAACAAAGTAGCTAAGGTTATTTACTTCTTTTCAGATGGCTGCATTGTTAAAATTATTATTATAACATAACATAACATAGCATCACGCCTGTATTCTCCGAAGGGCTAGGCAGAGGTGTACTGACGTACACCCACACTTCTGCCTATTGCCATTAACCGGGCACAAATCCAGACTCCAAGCTACTACTGAGAATTTTATAGAAAAACCCAATAACGACCTGGGGTTCGAACCCAGGACCTCTAGCGTAGCAGTCGCGCTTAGGACCACTAGACTAATGAGGCAGTCTAAAATTATTACTACCATTTTAGAATAATATTCTGCCACTAGGAGAGGCCGTAGAATATGTCGGACGTGCACTGGCTAAAAACAGCACATGCCCTATAGGCACGAACATGAAAATCGTCATATTCGTCACGACCGTGACGGGCTTAAGCCTAGCTTTCGTTGGACCTCTTCAAAAGGGCGAGGCCTGGCCTCGTATCCCGCTGGAAGGCGCGCGTGTAGCAATAAAGCTAAGATAATGGAAAAATTAAACCCTACCATTATTATGTATTTATATTGTTTCACTGTAACAACTGTTGGCAAGTGATATCGTATAATAAATAAATTATTTAACCAATGAAAATCATCATGGTTTCTACTCATTTCAATCAAATCCAGCTAAAAATATTTCGTTAAGTACATTCACGTAAAAGTAAAAAAAAACTGAACTTGTTGTGTAAAAGTGTCACAAAAAAGGTAGGCTTTTATATTTCAATTATTCGTGCTAATCACGTATTGATTGGTACCGGCCGTATAATTTTTTTCTTTTTTTTCATTTACCGCATCATTAGCGGCCTTGACTCCTTAATGGACAATCACTTTACAGACGCCTTTAAAAACACGTCACTATTTTTACGGCCACTTCCATGAGGCAATATTTGTACATCTATGCTTGTTTGTTTAACATACTAACAGAGATAAATTTGTGACTGATAATGCCGATGATTCAAAGCACGATGTTCTCACATTAAATGCACCTGATTTGCGAATCTCGCACGCTCTATATATAGAATTCTTATCACTTCGCACGTTATCGAGAAATTATGTAATTCATCAAGAATATGTTAAAGTACAGAAAATAATACATCGACAAAAATATCCGAGGGTATCTAAAAGTTTTTAAAACACACAACTGCTCTGGGAGCAATTACCTTAAAGCAACACAAAACAAAAACCTAACTAGCACAAAGGCCCAGAAAATAATACAAAAAGCTCTAGCTCTAAAACTCCCGCCATAAAACTAAAAGAACACGCGATAAATCGCTTTAAAGCGCTAGACTCGCTTTAAGAGCTACACGAGCAATAAAATTTTAATTCAATAAAGTGTCCACTACGCTGCAATGAAATGGACGACACCTTAACAGTGGCAAGGATTATGTGGCAGCACCACGATCTTCTAGAATAATACTTTTAGAACCCCACAGCTTACGGATATATCGTAACACGTGTTTGTGAAGATGATGTTGTTGCAACGATTATGACGTACACTAACCATCACGGACAAGAGAATTGTATTTAGAGTTTAACAAGCGATTAAGGGAGTTCGTGCCACCGTTTTCTAACTAGTTTGGAAAACCCCGTCCATTTAAAATCCTCATGTGACAATCCTACACATCGTAAATGTATTATTAACATCAATACATAAACTGTAAGATGGTTAATATTTTTCATGATGGTCATTCATTAAGTCATAGTCAACTTTTAAGTTAAAAAACAACGACTTTCGAGTGTTTAAAACCGATAGGAGACACCATTTGGGTTCGAAACACCATTTCCGGGCTCATGTCTTCAAATGAAAAAATAGTCAAAATCGGTGCATAAAGAACGTAATCGTGCAAAAGTATTAAAGTACAAGAATTCGTTACAAAATTATCAGTGCTAATTACAAGTCTTCCATGTCACGTTTACGTCACGAACCTTACCTTTTTCTTTATCAAGTTTACCAGCTCTATTCTATTCAGCTTCCTCTTCTTATCAGAGGAGCTTATGTTGAGCTGACCTTTTTCCTAAATGTTTTTCCTTGAAGTACTCTCAGTTGAGCACAAACTTTTGTTAGTTAGTCGGACAAATTGCCAAGTGGTAGCGCAAATAGAGAAAAGACGTGTGGCTTTAGATTAGCAATCATGGTAAACAGAAATCGTGATCCTACTATACAAGGGATTTGGAAAAACTACTTAGGTACGTGTCACAATTGAATACTAGGTATATATCCACTCTAATACTTCTTTAGAGTACTTAGGAATGTGTCAATGAGTATATTAATATGAATTTGTTTTTTATTGGCCATTACTGTCCCACGGCTGGGCAAAGGACTCCACCAATGCGCCACTTAGTACCGGCCCTCGCGATACGCATCCAAGTCACACCGCATTATTTCGAATATAAACATTAAATGAATAAATTATTTGTTTACAAGACGTTACAAAAAAAATCATTTGCTTAGTATATCATCAGCTTAATATTTTTTACAGAAATACTGCATGCTTATAGGCTTTATAATACTGTGACATCATATGAATAAGTGATGTTTGTCAAAAGTACCTTTCAATGACGTCAGCCCAAGGTTCAACAAAGTACCAATTAGGATCTGGTTTTGAAAGCGTGTGTGAATATCTAAATTAATAGGTTGACCTAACATACGTTGTTCAAGTTAAGGTTACTTAGCAGTAGGCGAGGTTATGACAAGAACTGACAAAGACGTAACAAATATGTTAGTATTGACTAAATATACAGGTTATTTTTAATAATGCTCATTAGTCTAGTGGTCCTAAGCGCGACTGCTACGCTAGAGGTCCTGGGTTCGATCCCCAGGTCGAGCTAAGTGTTATTGGGTTTTTCTATGAATTTCCCAGTAGCAGCTCGGAGTCTGGATTTGTGCCCGGTCAATGGCAATAGGCTCGCCCCCTATTACATGGGACCTAAACATACCGGCGAAATGTGGGTGTACATTAATACACCTCTGCCTAACCCTTCGGGGAATACAGGCGTGATGGTATGTATGTATTTTAAAAAATATGGTATTTTGTTCACTTTAGTCCGTTGCATCATTATCTTACACCTTGATCTTCTGGAATTGCCTCATTAGACGAGTCGTCCTGAACGCGAATGCTACGTTAGAGGTTTTGATTCCCGAATAGTATTAGTGGGTTTTTCTATAAAAATCTCACTTTGGTTTTGTACCCAGCTGTGTATATAGCAATAAGCTCGCCCCCTATTACATAAGAGGCTAACTTTGGGGGTGGGGGGTAAATTTCTAACCCAAATTTCGGGTAATAGATGCGTGATAATATTCCGATGATCTATATACGATAAACACAGTAAGTGCATTCAAGATCGAGATTTTCAAACTGATATTTTCTTCATCCATTCATTCATTTCACATTAATTTGTTGTAATTTTTAAGTATTACAAAATCACCAAAATAGTGGGTTGGAAGGTTAACCGGACATAAATAAGTAAAATATACAATGTCATTAAGGACGCGAAAAACAAACTTGCATGTTCATATTAAAAAGGTTAGTCTTCGTTCTGAAACGAATTCCAAATATAAGCTGATAAAAAAGTTACATGAAAAAATCATACGAGTATTTGCTATGGATTAATTCATCAATTCAACTTTACTGCTTCCGTACATTAGTTTTACAAAAATACTCCCCAACTTTCTTCATAATTTTCGTCAAATCTGCATTTATACAGCCATTTTATAGTCCATAAATTAACGTAACATTGCCTTTTATAAGTAGTAACAAATTGCATAGACGACCGCTAAATATTCCGTTTGTTCACTTTGTACGTCAGAGCATAAAAAAGTAAAACGATTGTCCATGAATGGTTACATTACATGCGGCTATGCGCGTGATCACCCGGACATTCGCAAACGTGACTTCTTCATAAGCCCTTTGCTTACTCAAGCAATATTTAACTATTCTTGTTGGTAATTTCGCACTGCAATACATATTAGCATATTAGCATTATTAGCAGTTATACATATTAGCAATACATATTTCATTTACCATGCCTATACACTTTGTGCCGTGCAAAAATTTACGAGTCAGCAGGTTGTAGTCATAAAGATAAGTAAGTTGACATAGCACATTAAAGAAAGATTCTAACAAAAGAAACCAACTTAAAGTTTACCTAAGTATGCTAAAGGTTTTGGTGTATTCCTAAAAAATAATGTATATAAAAGATTTAAAGCAGTTTTTGTTAGACTTATCCCGATTAGACTCATCTTTGTTTTCTCTATGTAGTTGATATGCCTTACGTTTACTCTATTAAACATCATTCTTTGTTATTTCTTTAGGAGCATTTTGATATATTTCACAACTGTTGAAATAGGTCTCCACATCAGCATAATTAAGTTCTTAATGCTAGTGAAGACAGCATGGCTGTTTGCGCAGAAAGAACTATAATTTCTAGATCAAGGTTTTGTACCCAATAGTAACATTTTGCTAACCAAACAAAACCAGACACAATAAACATTGCAATAATGGCCATCAACGCTGAAAAGTAAACAAATGTGTCTTCATTGACGCACTGGACGAGCGATTGACTTCTGTAGATGTAGCTAATTATTTGCATTGCTTACAGACACTTGTCAAACCAACTTGCCATATTGACGAGACAAAAACGTCTGGTTGGTTATAATGTATTTTATTATCTGTAGACGCGTTCATGAGCCAAAGGAAAGTAGCGTGTACAACGTTATCTTTTAAATCTCGTAATAAATGTTAATGTTGGATTCAAATCACCTGATAACGTATTGTTAGCGGCATTACTACAATTTATAATCGCTATTGTATCCAGAGTATAGTTAACTTACGTTCAGGATCTTTATGGGTATAAGGATCCCAAAAGTAATAACTAGAAAGTTTTCGATTCTCCATCGTAGCCTAAGGGGTTAGCGATTTCTGTCTATGATGGGCTCGCTTCGACAACAATAGTATGCATACTTTAAAGATACAACGGCCTAAATCGTTTCCAATTTCAATAAACTGCTCTCAATTCCACACATTACTTCGGTTTAATCAGTTCACAAAATCTAATTTAATGAGATTATTAATCTCAGGAGGCTGTGTATAAAATTAAAGTAGCACAGAGAGTCCAAGAGTGTATTATGCTCGAAATTAGACTACAAGAGCGAGGTCCAAATGCCAATATCCGGCTTGGACAAAAGTGTATGATGTTGGAGATTATGGTACTCAAGTGGAGATGGACACAATGCTAGACGTGGGCTAGACGTGGTGATGGCAGGTGGAGACGCACTATAATAGACCAGAGTCAAATACCACACAGAAGTAGGAGGCGTCCGGTAGCGAGATAGATCGATGACATCAGAAAAGTCAGAAAAGATTAGCACACAACCGGAAAATGTGGTATCAGTAAGGAGAGGCCTATACTCAGCAGTGGGTATGGATGGGATGAGAGAAATGTGGATAGATGAGACTAATGTATGCTTTACAGACCTGACATTAGAGCGAAGCCTTACACATTCAACCATGTTTGTAAAAGAATCAAAGACGAATCTACTCTTAATGGACACTTACAAAGTGGACCTACCCACGACATCGCATGACTGCAGGTAATTCTTTCTTATGCCGTATTGACATACAAACTTAAAAGAATATATCGCAGCAATAACACAAATTAAAACGCATTAAACAGCGATACTGAATAAAATGCTCGTAACTGCTACGTTTTATCAACTTTATCCATTTAACGGTTTGATGTGCAATTACTTTAACAAACGAGTGAAAGTGATAGGGGCACCAGAGATACATTTATACGAGTAATTCTAATAGAAATTTATATAGTCATCAATGTAACATTTTCTATTCTCTGTGATATTGAATGAAACTATACACGCGTAGAATTTCTAGGTTAGTTGGCAACTAGTGTATGCATAAATGGTACAGCAATCAGAATGAACAACACAGCGGTCTTTTATGTACAGCACTTTAATTAACGGACGCCCGTATCTGTCACTGGTCACCTAAACAATAAATTATTCATTTATTCTATAATATGGGACTTAATTGACTAAGGCTCCTTAAGTTCTCCCAACAGTGCTTCGTCAGTGCTGTAAAAAGTTCTTTATAGATGACAGCATAAAAAGTTCATCTTACTATGAGATGGACTGTCTGTGTGTACGCCTTCACTAGTAATAAATATAATCACAAAATAATCGACTTAACTAACGTTATTCTTGAATGGTTATTTTTAATTATATTTTAGCATTCAATAATGCAAAATATCTACAAGGATGTGAATTGTCTAGTGAAAGAAACACTCGGCCTCAGGCAGGGTTCGATCCTGCGTGACGTCACCTACAGATGTAAAATGTTGAAGAGAAATTCGTCATCACAAGCAGTTGTCTTTTTGGCTTAGTTGGTAAAGCATCCAATGTACTTAACCGAAGGGACGCAGGTCGGAAAACTACTTAAAGCCGAATTTTTCACACTAGAAAAGTTCTTGAATATTAATGTACAGTTACAGCCCTACGGAAGAGTCACAAGATTCCATCCAAACTAGAGGATAAGGAAAACGTTCATATAAAGTTAGTGTAGGTACATTTCTTTCTTATGAATATTGATAGAGCCAAGATTTACTATTGTGAACTGAATAATAATGTGAAGGACGAGTAACAATCCAATTCGTAACCTAAATAAAATAGCAAGTCGGTTCATCTGTACCTGTTTGCTCGCTTCGAACAAGTGTTCATGCATATTTGCTCTGCACTACTCTTTGAGCAGTGCACAACAAGATTTCAGTTCACTCGCGAATGCTTTGTTTATATACCAAACAACGTTCAGTATTTCACTGTCTGATTTGTTTCGTAGTTTAAAAAAAATGCATTTATAATCAGCCCGTATACTATTAAAATTCATAAGCATGTCATCCATACTTAAAAATCATTAAATTTGAACTCTAGCTTCATGTAAATACGTCACATTGAACTCATTTAAGTAATATTTACAACAAGTTATGTAAACAACTATGATGTGTACACATAGTAAATAAATACACTTTGTAATAACTCCTTTCTACAATAATATTAATAAGGTTGCAATAGGTTTCATCAGATGCAACCATTCAGTGAATCGTTGGAGCGTGAAAAGCCCCGTTAGTTCTTCACTTGTCCGCGCAGTGCCGGGCTGGGTGGCGCTAGTAGTGCACGCACGTGATGTATGCGCGGGCGCAGCGGATCAGACGCGCCGGTACCGCGCGACAGCCTCCCGCGCACAACTGACAAGCGCACTTATCACGCGAGTGACCAAAAAAGTGATTATTTAATTATTTTTCGTTATTTATTTTTGTGTGTAATTGTGCTTAACCCGTGGGATATAACATGTTCTTAAAGGTAATGTACTATTAAGTCACTAGCGATTAAGTTAACCTTGACTTTGAACAAGGTCAACTTATGTTTAATATTGGTAAACATTGTTCGCGTAACAATTAGAGGTTGTATATGTCTGTTCTCACATGCTTAACTAAGCTTATTGTTTTCTACGTGTATTGTCAATTTAATTATGTAATAGTTATAACAGAATGATGGGAATTTTTATTTAAACATCATTGTATAATGACAATGTAAATAAATAATAATTGGTGATTGTCTAAAATACGCGCGTAAAGAAGAAATTTACATTGTGAAGATACTGTTATTATCTTCTTAAACATAAAGTTGGATAGCATTACAATAAAATGTGAGAGAATTTAATAAAAGTGAAAACATAAACTCTGCTAGAACGTTGCTGCACAAAATATTAAGGATTCCTTCGGGACTCGATAAACAAAAAATACAAAAGGAAACTATTAACGTCTCGCAGTTCAACAAATCCCGGTGAAAAATTATTCGTCCAATTTTCCGGATCAAAAGCGATTTCCTAATAGATTGTTCGTGAAATCGCAACAATAGCAAAGCGAACCTTTGTTTTAGGCGCTTTGTTACTTACATCTTTGGATGCTATTTACTGGAAAATGGAATCAGACAAACCCACACAAAACGCCACAAATGTGTTCATTGTATTCTTATAACAAAATCGAAATAGAATAGAGACGTCTTGTCTTTCACATTACTGACAATTGCAGCAGAAAATATAATTGAGCAAGCTATTGCTATAGAATTGAGCAAGGAAATTTGTGTACTCTTGATACAAAATTTGCTATCAACGACCTGACAATACTGGCTACAGTTTTCCGTGCCCATTCCCAGATAAGAAGATAGTACTGATAAAAGATTCGGTATCGTTCAGTGTACCTACCTCTCCGAGAGATTAGATTTCTGAACAACATTCGATTCTAAATTACTTCCTCTTAGCTGTTTTGAGACGGGGTGCTCATCGTTTAATTAGTGTACTTTTCTGTCCCTCGTAAGATTCCCACTTTTGGCACATGCATATGTTTTGTAAAAAAATAAAGTGTAAAAACTAAAAAACAATCTATTTTATTTGTGGTAACAGTTGTTTTGAGATGAGCACCCCTAGCTTCGTTTAATTAATGTTCTTTTCTGTGCCTCGTTATCTATCCTCTTTTGGCTCACTTTTCTGTTTCGGCGTAAACAACATTTCGTTGCCTCTACGTGTATAATTTTTGTGATATTAAAATTTTGGTTTATTGAGTAGGTAATGTTAAGTATAACATTTTTTGTTAATGAATATTCATTGCGTTTTGGTATGTATGCAGTTGAGTAGGATTGGATATTGGACGCGAAGTATTCATCAATATATTATACAAAATTCCTGCTGCAAAAACTGGACATAGTGCCGTGTTCTCATAGAAGACACTACGAAGTTTCGGAACCAATATCGTAATAATAAAATTTTACATAAACCAACCGTGAAGTGCTTTTAATGTGCGATGCGAATTTCTAGTTATTAATAAGTACAAATAAACGGCTAACCTCCGTATTCCATGTTTTTCACTATGACGCTGGGCCGCCCGTGGAGGTACTGCATCAACGATATCAGAGCTTCTTTGCGGCCCATTTAAATAACAATTATACCAGAAAAAACAAGAAACCAGAATGCACAACTTACACCGAAAATCGCCAACGATTTGATGCATATATTAACACAAACACCTTACTTTTAAATCACACTGCATGAACAACGACAACTTGAAGAACTTTTGACATTTCATTGAGTTATCAAACGTCAGAAGGTACTTGCTACATTTCGTTTTCTTGTTGGCTACAAACAGGTCATAACGTTTTTTATTAATACTTTCTATTAAATTGTCAACCAAAAACGGTATCATCTTAAGCATGGTGTTGGACGACATAAGCTTTATAACTTAATTTAAAATCGTCGTATATCCTTATAAGGGACGAATATATCCTTGCCGTGTGTTGTCAAGGAATAAATCCACTTCGTCGGTTGAACGGCATTTACTTGTTTTTCCCGAGCGAAATCGCTTCTTTTACCTCGTAACCTTTAAATAAAATATGTATGTGACACTTATTTCGTACCTGCATTCGCAATCGTCATCAAGTTTGTATAAAATTTGCTTAAACGCTTGAGTATTCTTTGCAAGTAAGAATGCATAAATTCGTGACTAAAATCTATTAAAACTACCGAACTTAACATTTACATAACAATTTTAATATGTACACCACGTTTAACATGATGTACTCAATCTTATATTCGATTTGTAATAGATATTAAGCATACAAGCTGACGTCAGAGTAGATCCCAATCAGAAATGTTCACAAAAGACCTTCGAAAATTCATCAGGTACTCACGTTTATTCAGGTCGTGATAATTATTTAACAAAATTATCACGACTGCGCCGACACGGTTAATATCAAGATGTATTCAAATTCTCTGCGTGACGTCGCTTATCTCCCGGAGAAACCGTATCAAGGTTAAAGAAGGTTTAAAGCTGTGTATACTTTCCTCTTTCTTCGTGGTCTGCGTGTGTGTTTTTTTAATGTTTTTTGTAATGTTGGTAATGCGATGTCCGTGTCGCAGTCGCATATAAAGCTGACGTTACATGAATTGCCCTTTTTCTACTTATACTACCGTGTCTTGCGCAATTTTATGAAGCTGTTTGAATACTGATGGCCCAGACAGAATTTATGCTTACAGTTTAATTAGTTTCTTGTTAATCTTGAATATTTTAAGCACGTCCGCCTTTAATTCCTATTTCACATGTTTCCCGGAGAAAGCTTTTAGCTAGATTGTTCTGGTAACCAGGTTCAAATAAACGAGGTAAACAGAACAGTTTAATGAGGTAATTTTACCCTCACGTGCACTATTGTGAACTTTATTATAGCGGTTTGCGGCTGCTATTGTCTGCGAATCGTAGTTAGTTCTGTATTGTACGTATTGGGTGTTATTTTCTGTGGTTATCTATTGTAGAAATTACGAATAATAAATTTGTATTCATATTTAAATGGGTCTGGGACTTTATGGGACTGGGCGGGACACGTGCCACGGTGCTTGCCCACGGTTCGTGTGGCATGCGGCCACACGAACCGTGGGCAAAAGATACCACACATTGGATCTCACACGAACTCTTGGAACTAAACGACAGAGTAGACCGTGACAGGGCGAAAAGGAAGGGAAAACTTTTCCCAGCAATGGAACGAAACGGGCTAGCTTAATGTGCTAGCGTAATGGGCTAGCGTAAAGTGCCTATGACTACTGCTAGGGTCCCGAAGGAATGAAACCTGGCGTCGTAACCCCAGCAAAGAGTGGTGAAGTGAAACACCCGTATAGTGTAAGTTGGTAGGTCACCCTCTAGAGGTGGACTACGACACGTCCCATCGCCTTCCCCGGGCGGCGGAAGTCCGTTAGGATTTCCATACGTAAGAAAATAGAGGCCCTGAAATATACCTCACAACTTACTTAGGTACTTCTTTTGATATTCTATCTAATGACTTCGGTGTTCTGAAATTGTATGACAACACGCACTGAGGTGCTGAGGTTTACTAATGTAAACAGTTCGCAGGTATGTTTAGGTCCCTGGTCCCATGCAATAGGGTGCTTTTTCCATTAATTGGGCACTAATCCAAATTCCGACGAGCTTACTTACGGCGAGAGTACTTACGAGTACTTAGAATTTTATAGAAAAACCCAATGACACTGCACAAAAACGATAATATTTTTGTCACTTTCAGGTGGTACAAGGTATACCTACTGTATATACTTTAACGATTAATGTTATCTAAAAATAAACACTTGTAACTGATGCTAGGGGCGCAGTTGTGTAAACACGATATGTTATGTTACCCAAAACATTAGTCGTAATTAAACTATGTCCCGTAATTAGGTAAACGTGTTTTGCCACAGAACAAGTAAGAGTGAAGGTGAAATTAGGCAACATATGGGCGACGCAACTATGACATTATTCGAACAGATTATCTCGTATGACTTTGCCGACCTGTCACCTGTAACGTTTAATTGAGGACCTTGTTGGTCAATTCGGTTGCCTTACTCGGCCAGTATCTTGACCTAGTTTACATTCCATAAGGAAATAAACTCGCTGAACAGGCAATCTTTGTATATCTTCATGACCACAATTATCTTACAAAGGTTATGGTTACATTGAAACGTATTTTATTTACTGTACTTTCTTTTTTTATAAAAACACAACTGAAAACAATATAACATGGCCAGGAGCCGATCCACAACTTATCAACGCGATATTTTTTTCGGCTGTTAGAAAGAGATGGCGCTTTTTAAGTGTATTGCGCCATCCCTTTCTCTCAATCGCAATAACACGTAGGTAGTCGTATAGCATCAGTTATTGTCATCAGATCATCACCAGACATCAAATTAATTACATTCAATTAAGTAAGTAAAACAATAACAAGTAAAACAGTGTGATCAACCTTTACCTGGCAGCTCCTGGACCTAAAATAATGTATGTATCTTATGTTGACAGGAGGTGCCTTGTAGCCCAATGAGACAAGTTTTGATAGGATCAATGATTTAGTGATGACATTGGAGCCCGAAGTTCTGGATTCTGTCTGCCAATCTGTTATTGGGAATTTCGATGAAATTCTTTGTAGCAGCTCAGAATTTAAATTTGCGGCAATAAGCACCTACCATAATTCCCACGTAATAGTTGGCCACATATCTTAACATAGTGGCAATGCAAAATGTTACCTACCCAAGGATTTTTTTATTTTTAATCGCATAAGTTTATTCTCCTTTCAAAATCGTAGTGAAGTTTCGAAAATTGGAACCACTCGCGCTTATAATTATTGTTACAGTTGCTACAACTTTAAAAACAAACAAGCAACCGCGACTCTGAATTTGTAAGCCGATTAGATAGCAAAAACAAACGAACAAAACAGTGGTTGCCAGTTGAAATAAAATTCTGCGGAAATTTAATCCTATTAGCGGTTTTAAAGCGAAAATTGCAGCAACAATTAATTTTTGGAGAGTCGTTGTGTGTTTATTTAAATTTAATTATTTTAAGCTGTATTGTACATTGAATGTTGCCTGTGTATAGATGTTTATAATTTTTAGATTGACAATAGTAATATAACGATACTAAATTCTGAAAATGGAACCGATTCTGAAACTGGTACGCACGGCTACACATCAAGCTATACAAAACCAGTTTACAGGGGCCGGCCTCTTATTGTAAATAACGCTTATAAAATGCGAGATCAGCTTAAACTGGTTTTGTATAGGTTGTCCTATAGCCGTGTGTACCTATTAAAAAGGCTTTTATTTTTTAATAACTAAATTAAAAGTCTCCAAAAAACGAGAATTTTAACATCAACAAACTATTATCATACTTCACGATCAAATGCACGTATTTGTGTAGAGACAATGCGGCAGGAACTATGCTCTGCAGGGTACTATCCAACTACAGCCACCTTAATCCTTACGTAGATGAACATAAGGTCCACATTTAATTAAATTGCAGGTATATTTTTTGTTTTTAAATAATTTGCGGCAAGGAAACTCCCACACGTGTCACTGTTCTAATTTCAGTGACGTCAGTACTTGTTAATCCATCAAACCGGGGTCGTGGAAAACGGCGATAAGTTTATACATAATTATTATAGCTAGCTATACTATATCCAATTCTTAAGTTAATACATATTATAGGTAAGTAGCTATACTATATACATACTTTCCAATTTCAAAATGAGCTATTTTGTTTTAACCGACGAAACATAAAAAGAGTATGATCTCAAGTCGACGCGATTTTTTTTGTATTCGTAACGTAACAAAGTCCTGCATTATAGTAGCAATTTTGAGAATTTTATACCAATTTTGTTTGTTTGTAATGGATAAACTCTGAAAATACTGAACCGATTTTAATAATTATTTCAACATTAGAAAGGTACATTATTTCTGTTTAACATATTATATATTTTTATTATTATTTATTCCTATGCGAACGAAGCCGCGGGAACCTCTCTAGTCTTCAATAATGTAGCAGCTAAGTAAAGTTGTAATAACTCGAAGATTGTGTAAAACTTTCAATTAAACAACATTTGCTTTCAGTGAACAACTACATCGACTTTCTTGAGTCTAGACTAGAAAATCAGTTAGCTTAGCACGTCCTGTGTTTAATTAAGTATGATACAACTCACGATTAGGATTGGCTAGGTCAGGTAGAGGCGATAACACGTGAAAGTGATGCCCTAGTTCCAGAGGGTTGGCACTCTTGTTTGCTGTTGTAACAAAAAAGACATTACATTTTTAATATCTATACAGAACTATACATACTACCTATACTAGAAAGTTTGTATACGATCTAGTTTGTAGCTAATATTCTTTATATCCATATAAGATAGACAAAAGATAAAGATTAGCAATGGAGACATAATAAGTATAAATTTAAAATATTTGTACGCCCCATGAGACTTATGCATGAACTGATCTATACAACTTAATTGAGATTTGATTTGGATAAATCAGCTTTTTAGGAAGTTTAAGGCGTCATCGACATAAATAAATTACATGAAACAACAAAAAAAGAAAATCTTGGGAACACAGACACAGTTTTTTTTTTAAGTTGGTTAACAATAAATTTATAAGTTAATACATACACCACAGACAAAATCTAACACTGAAAAATATCCTAATTATTTTACTAGGCTTTGAAAACCAAACAAAAAATTGATTTCTTTAGAAATATGGAAGCTTCCCACTTAACCATAAATCTCTGTAAAAGACATCCTTGGAAATATAACGGTTACACTAACCTACACAGATCATGTGATGTTAAGTCCGAACTAAATTCAGGGCCTCAACACCATTTATTACGGTACTCAACATAGTTTTAGCAGATTATAAAGATGGTGTTAGTTGCCAACCCTATTTCAGGATTACAAGTCACGAGGTAATAACTAACTAACTAACAGACAGATTATAAAAGGACAAGTTTGGTTATACGTAGAGAATAAATACATAATATTACGGGAGATATAATAATAAATAGCCGGGAATAATGCAGCTTTTGAAATTCGGTTCAGCAGTTTCAAAGTTTATCGATTACAAACAAACAAATCTTTATAGGCAATATTAGTTAATTACAGAATTATGGAGCATACATTTAATAGTAAATACTTAATAAATTAATATTCCTTTCTATTTATCATGAAATCACTTAGAAGTTTTCATCAAAATGAGGATGGTATTACAACGTTGTCGAATGTAATATAATAAATAAGTATATAGAGAGTATAGCTTTAAATAATCCTACTCGAGTCCAGCCTTTCAGATCTTCTCAATACAAGCCATACTTCTTATGACAGTTTTCATAGTCAAATTTTACTTACAAATAAACGAAAACTTACATACCATCACGCCTGTATTCCCTGAAGGGTTAGGCAGAGGTATACTAGTACACCCACATTTCGCCGGTATGTTTTGGTCCCATGTAATAGGGGGCGAGCCTATTGCCATTAACCGGACACAAATCCGGACTCCGAGCTGCTACTAGGAATTTCATAGAAAAACCCAATAACACTGCTCGACCTGGGAATCGAACCCAGGACCTCTAGCGTAGCAGTCGCGCTTGGGACCACTAGACTAGCGAGGCAGTAGACAAACGAAAACTTATATAAAAAAATAAACGAGAACAACACTGAAGAGGACTCATTCAATCCTACCCAAAATATTTCAATAAGTTCCAAAAATCTAGGATAATAGAACAGAAAAGTAGAAATATTTTTCATAAGACAAGACGCCCTAGAAAATGCCTATGTCGTCACGTTTCTTCGAATAAAGCAAGATCTTCCTAGAACATAAGCACTAAGATGCCTAGAAAAAAATAAGGTCGTTGTACGTGACGTCAAAAGTATTGCTAACGGTATTTGCACAAGATAAAAAAGATTTATAGGCGATAAGATATTGGGAATATTGTTTTGACTTAGTATACGTGACAGTATATTTTGTAGTGCGTGATTGTATCGATCTTTTTCCCCGAAGGGTTCGGCAGAGGTGCACAAATGTACACCCACAGTTCGCCGGTATGTAATAGGCGGCTAGCCTACTGTCAGTAACGGGGCACAGACTCAAACCCAGGGCTGAGATTGAGATTTTCTAAAAAAAAAAACAATAACATTGCTCACCGAACCAAGGACCTCTAGCGCAGCAGTCGCGTTTGGGACCACTAATTAATGAGGGAGTAATGTATTTAATGTATGTCAGAAATAATATTAAAACTAGTCTATAATGTCTATAATGTCTATAATGTCTATTTCCTCTATTAAATGTGTTGTGTGTATAATAATAAAAAAGCCACAACTATGAGTAATAAACAAAACAATAAATCATCCGATTAGTTTTTCTTTCTCTTTTATGATCGTACCAACAATCAAAATATAATGGAAAGACAGTTAAAATAATATCAATCTTATGTATAAAATGGTATGTATCAAAATCAAAATCATCGTGCTCGTAGATCGCTTTCAATAATGAAAGTTTCAGTATATATCTGTATTGATCTACTCATTTTCACCCAAGAACCAAACTATATTGTGAATATTTGAATTTAAAAAAAATATGTTATGAATATTTGAATGTATTATACCCAAAAACAAACATAGCTCCTCAAATATTTATTTTTTTCTTTCGAATAAATATGCGTTTCGAAATTCAAATCAATAAAGATTCAAAGAATATACATTCCCAGATTCCAATGTAACAGTGAGCGATTATATAGATCAACTGTTAGATCGTTCAACAGATCATACACGCATCATTAGGTGCGTATTTATTGCTGTACCATATGTTCCATACACTCCGTACGTGTACATGAGATTACAATTAAAACATATTTACTTAGAAATGGAATCTGCGTGTGGGCAATGTGCTTGTAATCTCATGGATTTTAATATTTTTTTAAAGAACTAGGGATGTCTTTTGTTGACTTTGACTTGAAATAATAATGAGCTGAATCTGAAAGATTAACATTATCATGCCAATTTTTTCACGCAATCAATCTTTCTTCTTTTTAATATGTTTTTAGTGTACCTAGATATTTTAATGACAGTAGCGCTTAACACCACATACTACGATTCAAATATACATAATGGGAACGAAAGAAAGATTTAATTCTATAATGTTTCGATTTATACACAATACTTCATAGTGAGACTAGGGCTAGGGTGGGCAAATTATCATTTATGTAAATATATTAGTATATACCTACTATAAAAAAGATGCAATTAATCGTTCACGATCTACCTACCTGGTATTCAAAAGGATTTTCTTTTAATTAAGTGCATCAACGCATTTCGGTCTCTGCTTCTCCCTAGGTCGACTGGCAGAAAATGCCTATGCTATCTTTGTGCATTAAGAAGTAAATAAATAAACATGCAGCTAGGAATAGAATTTCTACAGAGTATGCGTAATAGGTCTATTATGAACCCCATGATTAGTGGCGGACGTCGCAAAGTGACTTTATCATTAACAAAACTATTAATTTCACATAACTGGAAATGTTAGCTTTCACTAGCACCTGTCACCGATTTCCAGGCAAGTCTGGGCTAGGTACTTCTTATCAGAAAATTATGACACTGGATTTCTCAAATTGTTTAAGACTACCTAAGTATATACCTACCGTGTAACTAATTTACTGTCAGAGATTGGGATAAGGGCAGGACAATGATGAGCTGCATATCTAATAGTGATTAGTAAACTAAACTACTTAACAATTATGATAACGTCTTCTTCTTTCTTTTTTTTTCACAAAAACTTCAGCGAACTTCTACCGCACACAAAGTATATTATAGTCGCTACATAGTTAACCCGCAGTAGGCTAACGTGGTGAACTATAGCCTAATCCCTCGCACTCTGGGGAAGACCCGTGCCCAGCAGTGGGACAATGTAATGGGATGTTGATGATGAAGTCGGGGCAACTACTAAATAATTAATAACTATACTCCATTTGGTTGGGTACTTAACTAAAGGTAAACAATAAAAATGGCGGCGTTCAGAGCTGTTTAACCTTTTATTACAATGGTATCATATGAATTGGGAGTGAAATTAATAACAACACAACCAACAATCAATAAAACCAACGAACAAACAGAGCAATAACTATCTAACACCATTTGCGGCAAAAGAAACACAAAAACGAACGAAAGTAAAGTAAATACAAACTGTTACTTATGGCGTCTGGTTACCCGACTAAGTATAATATCGGTTAATTATTTCGCTCCGCTTCCTCGCAGTACTACTTCTCAATTTTTTCGAGTTATTTAAAGTCTACTACGCAGAAAAATTTTTTGAATATCTGTATTTTTAGATTCGTTTTAGTAGGCACATTGCAATACTTTTTGACATAATTATAAATTTTGATTTAATTAATTGTTTGCAAGCTTAAGAATAATAGTAACTATTTAATATTAAGCAAAGTAGTAAGATATGCTAGTATAAAAGCAGAATGTGATTTTGAGTTATTGAATAATTTATTTTGGTGATGTTTTATTTCGAAATGAAAAATGACCCTATAAAAGAACCTTTTTTATGATTTGTTTACCTTTAGTTAAGTACCTAACCAAATGGATTATAGTACTAGTAGAACTAAGAGACAAGTTTATTTTATTACAGGCAAAAGACGTTACTAGGTTCTTGAGGATTATAGTCATTTTCGCATTGCAGATATGAAACTCCAATATTCCAATATATAAGGCCTTCCACATCCTTGTTTAAAATGAACATAACGACAAGGAAAAATATTACAATATTTTAAACAAACACAAGCAAAACTGTTCAGGTTTTTATAACAATATGTCTTTAGTCCACATGCAGTCAAGTATCTTTGACGTATCGCTAAAATTATTCTAGATTTCGGAAAGATATCATAAATACATACATTTTAAAATATACGTCATCATCAGCGGATTCAGGATTTCTTTTGGGATGGGCTACTGAGAGAAGAAGAAATACGAAGTAAGAAGGATAATATGAATTTCTTTTAATATTCATATCTTTGTGAACATTTCGCATTATTTAATGCTAAAATATAAGCAGTGAGATAATATGAAGTTTAATTTAAGATTTGCCGGTGCATAACTTGGAGAGTCTGCCGCCTGATCAAATAACGGCACCAGTAGGCGGCCTTGATCAGCCTGTCACTGTTGTGAGTATAGGACAATGGAATGCAAGTGCGGCTTTTAGTGGATGCGAGACCAACATACCCCTACCGCCTCCCCAGTTGGTGGACTATGCATGAGGAGGTTCTTACTATAAAAAGGTTGGAATACTATTGTAAAAAGGTTACTTTTTTTGCAAGTGAAAGTATTTTTTTATGTTATTGATATAAAGTTCACAATCTCTTCTCGAGAGATTTTTCATGTCTTTTGATAGTAACCTTTGGCCATCGTAAACTTCAGCTACCAAGTCAGTGGTTATTATATTTCACGTTAATTAGATAACAAAACCGGAACAAAAAAAAAACAAAACAACAAAATTGGAACATAAATGTGATTCTAAAAGCAATTATCGCGAAGGGCAAATCTAATTTGGCACGAAATTTAATATTTTACGTAGGAACCTCGTCATCTTGATCAACAAGCTGTAGAAGATTGTTCGTATTTTAAAATTTACACCGAAACAAAATCATTTTTGAAAAAAAAAACTAAATTTGAAGCTCTTTTTTTTCTAAAAAAAATAATATTCGAAACAATATTGGACTGCCATATGTGAAAGAAAGTCCTCGAATAGAATCTGTGTATATTGAAATTCTGTTACTATCAAAATCTGAAGAATGTTCGCATTTTATTTAACTGTCAATCACTTATACAAACGCTCCTGTTTTGAATATTTTATCAATAAGACTCATAGTACTATTACACCTAAAGAAAAAAAATGCCTATTTGCCATAAACCTCAAACCATCAAAACTTATGACAATATAAGTATTACTTATACCTACTGTGCTTAGATATGACTACATGATTTGCTTGTATAACTAAACACATTTTGTTTCTATCTCAGTTTAAAAAAAATGTTCTTGAAATTTTAAATGATGGCAAAATTAAATTGTAAAACTAAAGCGTTATCTGAAATTTTAATGGCAGAAAACTTAAAAAATGTCCTTATTCAATCAGTATCGCCCGTCCTTTTAAAAAGGTTTTCAGGATAAATACATACCTACAACAATGTATAAATTAATTACTATAGTAGATGTTTTTTAATTATTAGTCATCGAAGATATATGAACTCAGCCAGCATTATATATAAAGTAAACTAACTAACTATTAACTTAAAGTAAGGAGTTTTCACTAAAAAGATAACGTCGTTGCAACCTCGATGTCGTTAGGTGATATGACACGTAATTCTGGTACTTACTACTTTAGTGGTGTGATCAGCATTTTATCAGTTACTAGCTTTCCGCCCGCAGCTTCGCCCGCGTGGACAACACGATTTTGCCGGTTTAGGTTTTTCCAAAGTAACATGTACTATATGTATTTGTTATTAAATGAGCAGCATTCGTGTTCCTACAGCTAGAGCGATGGTCTATCATTCTGGAGTTCTCGTAGGATCGATTTCGTCGGGGAGGAACAAATAGTGGTAATCCACTTTGCTCATTGGTGCTTTTTCTGTCTGGTGTCAAAATGACCAGATTGGTATTAGTACGGACTCTGTAACAGGCAACGTAGAATGGCTCATGAAGGAAGCAATGTTCTCTGAAATCTATGCCTGCCACCCTCAAGGATTCAACCTGAATTATTTTTATGGGCATTGCAAAGTAGAAATCGTACTCAAAAACATAGTCGGATGGTATCAGTGGTATTTGAGGTAGGAAAAGTGATTCCCCCGAATGCATCCAGTTATCACAGTGGCTCTTTAATATTTTTGTGCAATGCGGTTACTCGCAGTCTAGTCCCGTTACATAGTTTAAATCGTTTAATGAGACGCAGCAGCATTACAGGTGTCCCAAGTAAGGTTAACACTGTTAAGGAACTCTACATGATAGTAAATTGCTTCATCCGCTTGTAGCACTGAATCGATAGACCTGTATTCAATTTTTGAGCCCTCCAACGACTTAGGAAGTATTTAATTAATAGCAGCTGTAATGTTTTTTTTATGGAGTTAGTATTGCACGTTTGCACAGCCAATCTATAAACTTGTTTGTTTATTAGAAAAATCAGGGTACACTCTAACTGTTCAACTATCATAGCCACCTGTCACTACTGTTACCAGCAGAGATGGTATACATATTTTCCTTTCGGATTCGGGATAATCCGCATTTCCTATTTTAAGTAATAGCTCTGAAAACTTTCCAAGAACCGTATCTCTCATATTTATTTTTACGGATAATCATTATTTTGGGTTAGGGCTATAGGTATGACGATGGTAAGGATGCTCTGATTTCGTCTGCTCAGGTTCCTCTAGATATAACAGAATCTGACGGCATTCCCCCGTCTGCAACTCAGGAACTCCACCGATCGCTCTTTTGCTGCCTCTGACATCTTTAAAAATCTAGTGTGTGCTTCAATTCCACCTTTGTGCGCCTTAGTTGTCTCATCCCACACGATAAATCTGCGATTTCGGAGAATTTGAGCCATGTCACTCTGCTAAGATATTATTGCACAACGGAGTTTCGACACGAATAAGACTAAGCGGAAGTTTTAAAGGCAGAGCCGCTTTCCCACCTTCCCACCAAAAGAGTTGTTATTCCAGATGCAGCTACAGCTAAAGTAATGTCCCGATTACTTTGTATTTTAGCCAAAAGTGAGTGAGTGACACAAACTGGTTGGCTAAATAATAATATGTACAACTTTGATATGATTTTCGAATATTGTGATTCTCGTATTTATTTATTTTGAACGCAATGCATAACGTATTCCGTTTTAAAGGTAATAATAAAAAATAGGTATTATTACAAATGCCAGATTTCTTTACTTGCACTATACGAGTATAGGGGAAGTAACTCTTTTTACGCGACTAAGGGGTGAAATTGAAATTTTGTTGCTTTAATTGTATTGTACAGCTTAAATGCATAAGTTCAAGCACGATAATAAACAATGTATTTAAAAATACGTGTTTCTTTTATTATAATGAAGAGTTTAAATACTTAATCTCAAGTAATTTTGATAATAAATAATTTATTTTTGTACAAACTTTAACACCCCTTTTTAACCCTTTTAGGGATGAAATTCAAAAAGTCCTAAAATATGTGATTCTTTAATTATATTGAAGAGCATGAATATTAAGGTTCAAGTAATTTTGATAGTATAAAAAACATTTTTCACACAAATTTTAAAACCCCTTTTTACCCATTTAAGGGATGAAATTAAAAAAATCCAAAAATACTTATTTCTTTAATTGTATTGAAGAGCATAAATATTAAATTTCAAGTAATTTTGATAATAAAAAAATATTTTCCATACAAACTTTAACACCCATTTTTACCCATTTAAGGGATGAAATTAAAAAAATCCAAAAATACGTAAATCATTAATTATATTGAAATGCATAAATTTTCAATTTCAAGTAATTTTGATAATAAACAAAAAAATATCCATACAAACTTTAACACCCCTTTTTACCCATTTAAGGGATGAAATTTAAAAAATCTTTAACGATGTGTTTTATTTTTTTGTATTTAGAGGCTTAATACCAAATTTCATTAATTTTCAATTAGAAATGACAGAGTTTCATACAAACTTTAAACCCCCATTTCACCCCTTTAGGGGATGAATTTCGAAAAATCCTTTCTTAAATGACGCCTAGAATATAAAAGTAATATCCTCACAAAATTTCAAACTTCTATCATTAGTGGTTTCGGCTGGGCGATGATATGTCAGTCGGGACATTGCCTTTTATATATATAGATATATTGGCTCATATCTCAAGCTAACAGCTGACACTACATGCCTCGGGGAATAAGGCCCACATTTAGCAATTCGTCTCGTAATTAGAGCCCAAAACAGCTCTTTATTTTACAATGTAATACATATAGATATTCTTTAAAGCGATCTTTAAGCCCAGCGGCACTCTCTGGAAATTGATTTTCCTTAATTACTAATCCAACAATACAGGTCACTTGTCTAACATTACACTTTAGCAGAGTAGCTTCATCTCGCTCTTGCGTACTTCTTTATTTATCTCGTAATGTGGTCTCCTTTTAGTTACTGGTATAAATTTATTTAAATAAATGCTGCGAAGGGTTGATGAGCAGTTCCGTCCGGCTTGTAAATAAACATTTTAATTTTTTTAACTTTCTAAAAGAGCCCTAAACTTTAAGTTCAAATGCTCCTGGATGAGCTAAGACGGTCCTTTTGATAATTAATTATTGATCCAACTATAAACGATAGAAATGTTGCCCAAACAAGCATAGTTATTACTTATGTTCGTGATAGCAATTGAAACACTCTTTCTATGACCTTTTGATAATTATACGATATGCATTAATTATTCACGATAACTTGCCCTTTGGGAAAGTTTGTATTTAATTTTACGAGTCCCATGATTGTTTTTATTTTATTTGGAAAGAGTTCAAAGAGGTCTCCGTCAAAGAGTTCAGTATGGGGTTATTATTGTTTTTTCGGAATGCGAACTTCAATGTATTATTTAAATGTACAAGATAAAGATATGAATTTTCTAATGAAAGAAAAATTCGATCGCAGGCAGGGTTTGAACCTGCGTCAGGCACATCTTTCGACATTGAAATACCGGTAAAGGCGTGTTGGTTAAAAGATCGATCTCTAAAACATTCACAATTTTCTTCAATGTTTTTCTTCATTTCTAAACGAGTCAAGAATTTATGTCAGGTTGCAGTTGGTTGGACTAAGTCACTTTAAAGTAAGAACACGTACATCTTTTGGCAACGATGCAATTTTATGATACCAATAAAACTCAGCTATGATTTTACAACAAGCACAGAAGAGCAAAAATTTTAGTCATGTTACTTCCAATATTGACACAAACTGGCCTGATTCATTTTCTATTGGCAAATTCAATTGTTGGTCCTACGACCTTCCCATTACTTATGTTCAAATGTTCGCTTATATGCCTCTGAATATCTGCCGGACATCCCATTTGGACTTATTGAATGAATAAGAAATCGTTTTTCTATTTTTGTCGGTGTTACATAATATAACACATGCTGGTTAAAAGATTAGGATGATCGCAATACGATACAGGATGACTCGGATAATTTAATGTATACATCGTCTCCAACGGGAGCTCTAACATACGACATCCCTCCCCAAATATTTACTTTTACCCTAACGTGGTGCATGTATTTTTAGGTGTAGGCGTGTTTCATATATAAAAAAATGCAGATTACATGATAAAATTCCGAACAAAAGAGTTTTTATCAATATATATAAAAATCAATGCCAGTTTTCGTTGTAATTTTATAACTGAAGAACGGACTCACCCATCCAATCTAAGTGTTTAGGCTTTGTTCGGACTATTTAGTAGATGGTTTATGTGAAGTTTGCACAAAATCGGTCAAGCTGTTCTTCATTTATCACATTTTTTACATACATATTATTGTACAGGAAAGTCAAGAAAACACGCGGGCGTAGCCGTGGGCGGAAAGCTAGTCTTAAATAAAAATGCTGGCATACTGGCAGCGATATCGTATTTTCAAATAGCGAATACAAAATAGTAAAAGGTAAATTTACTCGACTGGATAAAATGTTATTACCTGTATTGATAGTGCTAACACGAAAAAAATGCACAATACGACCACGCCAAAGTAAATAAAAAACAATCTTCAGTCTCAAAGTTACATGTCCACAAAGCGTAGGTAAGGATGTAAAGTGTAAAGATCAATATAGTTGCAGACACGTTCTCGAAGTTCTTTAGCCGTGGAGTACACTGGCTCACAAAACACAATTCCATCACGAGCGAAAAAGGAAACGATAATTTCCTTTCAGCGCACAACAATCGCATCTCTGCATCTAGAGGCTTGATGGATGCCAGGTCCGTGCAGCGAGCACAGGGCTTTAGAAATGTTGCCACCAATAGAAAGAGGATTGCATTTATCAATGTCTCTCTTTCAGCTCGAGGTACATTCTTGAGCGTTGAAAGTCTGGATGAAATTCAAGTGCAGTTACGTTTGTCCTATGTCATTAGGAGCAGGATACCTACAAGCATACAAGCTGTATCCTTTAAGTTACAGTGTGTTACTAATTAGTAACCTTAAAAAAACATTCTACACCTCAGCTGTTGTTCTGAAAAGGTTTTTCGTAAATTAAGCTTTTTCACTGAAACTTTTTGAAAACATTTTTTTTTCTTCTTACGTAGAAAAATATTTTTGATGATTGAAATGAAGTCTATAGAAATATATCACGTCTAATCGAATCCCGAACAAACGTCGCGCGAGATGAAATTTGCAATGAAAATTACATGTCTACTTTCACAGGCTAGATCTCTGAAATACAAGTTACAATGTTATTTCGAGTAACAAATTTCCAGGCACCTGTATTTAGTGTCCTCATATTTCAACCAAGACTGTTTTGTTCCTCCATAATATATAGTTAGTCGTCAGACGTCAACATGTAGGGAATGCCAACATAACAAACTTCTGCAACGTTGTAATGTGTTTGTTAAACAATGAAATTAGAAGTTGCGACAGGGAAGGAGATGGTTGGTACACAAGCTTCTATTTTTAAACCTTTTTTTTTCGAAGTTCCAATGTTTCAATCGAAATTAAAAAGTTTTTATTAAAGGTATCATGAGTATTTAGACTAGGGTTGCTGAACCTTTTTTAAAATAAAGTATCGATTTTCCACTGCAAACAACTTAATAGTGTAATTATGATTACAGAATTGCGTACTACGTATATTGTAAGAAGAGACGGTCCTCATTTCTGTTACAATTACGATATTATCATTGTATTTGGCAATATTTCAAGAAATTAAATAACAACTTATGTAAAGGTATAAGTATCATAATATAATAATGATACAATGCAATCTTAATTAGAAAGCAATTAGCTTACTTATCCAATAATATAAAGAATCAATAGAAAACATGCGTCCTAGTTTTTTCTATTACGAAATTTAATAATAAAATGTTACATAAACAATGTAGTAACATAAACTATACCACGAATATAAGTATTCACTCTTTCAAGTATTCACTTCACGGTTTATACATATGTATTTCAAACTTGATTATTAAATGAACCACCACCTTTTTACCTTTAAAAGCCAATGACATTAAAAACCTATTGAATTAAGACTACTTTAAGGCTGCACGTTCAACCTTGGACGCCAAATTCATTTTTTATAGTTATTGAAGAAGTTTTTGACATAAAATAGAGTATTCGGCTAAAATGGTAAATTTACACGAAAACCTTCTACGATAACGTTTTTTAAGCAAAAGTGTTAATACTAATCAATTAACATAAAACATAATCAAATTATACACCCAAACCTTCCTCATTAATAAATCTCTCTATTAGTGAAAACCGCATGAAAATCGGTTTATTGGTTTTTTAGGTTATCGCGAACAGTCGCGGCAGGACTGTTATGCTCAAAGAAAAAATTCTGACATTTCCTCAGAAAAAGCGGAAATTTTCCAGGCAATACTCCTAACGGATAGACAGGGTGTAGACTATGGTTAATTTCAAGTAAAGAACCAAAACTATTGTACCGTTTTGGTTTTGAGCGAAAACTAAATAAGTTCTTGTAATAATTTAATTGATTGTTTAAACGTTTGACCTGCCTTCAGGTCCTGGGTTCGATTCCCAGGTCGAGCGTTTGTAAAATAAGTGTTATTAGGATTTTCAATATAATTCTAAGTAGCAGCTCAGAATTAGGATTTGTACCCTGTTAGTGACAATAAGCACGCCCCCTATTAAATGGGACCTAAACATACGGTGAACTGTTGGTGTACATAAGTTAAGATAACCTCTGCATAATAGGTACTGCTATTGTGTTGATTATGATTCTTTGAATTTGTATTTTTGTTGATATTTCTTTTCAGATTCAGATTATTTATTATGACTGCCTCGTTAGTTAGTGGTCCTAAGCGGGACTGTTACGCAAGAGATCGATACCCAGGTCGAGCAAAGTGTTGTTGGGCTTTTCTATGAAATTCTCAGTAGCAGCTCGGAGACTGGATTTGTGCCCGGTTAATGGCAATAAGCTCGCCCCCTATTACATGGGACCTAAACATACCGGCGAAATGTGGGTGTACATTAGTACCTCTGCCTAACCCTTCGGGGAATACAGGCGTGATGGTATGTATGTAGATTCAGATTATAAGTTTGTTATTAATCAATATTATCACCTACTACGAAACAGACGATTCGTATCGACAAACAAATAAAGATTTCAAAAACTTAATCTATTTTAAAATTTATTGATCAGTCTGGCTTAGTTCACAGTAGTCAGGCAATTGTGGCTGGATTCAAAATTAAACAAAGCTAAGTTCAGTTGTTTAGCAACTTGCTGAAGCTCGTGATGTCACTCGCATATCAAAAGACTTTTTGAGACAAAAAGTAGCCTATATCTTTCGTCGTATGCAATCTATTTCCTCGGCATTTTTTATATGAAGCCTTATAATAATATAATGGTTGAGCTACACGATGACTGATGGGTACCGATACCGTCAATTAGGACAGGCCAGCTCAAAACTGCTATGAGTCTTCATTCAAAGGCCTGTTCACACATTTCCCTACATCGTAAAACTCGCATACCTGATAATACTACTGCCGGGACTTTAAAAGAGACCGTGATTCTCCGAGTTTGTTTCGGCGTTTCTTGTCAGAGCTTGCCAGACAGAAAATGCCATTAAGTTAAAAAAAAACATTGATTTGTAAGAGGGTCTTTAAAAGATCTATTTACAGAAATAAATATCATTTATACAAACCAATTCAACGATTTAGGCGTGAAAAGGTAATAAATACTGAGTTACTTTCGCATTTTTAATATTAACTTATAGTTGAATACAAATTCTTTAAAAGGGACATTTCGAACACTTCACACATCAATTATACTAATAATTATACAACACAAGTTTTAGATATGGAGAATTGTTTTCAGTAAAGAACAACAGTTTATGATTTAAATGTCAATCGTCTTTCGTACTTGACTGTACAAACGTGACATACCAACGGTAATAATTTGTATTATAAGCCCTAACAATAGGGACATCATACAGTCAACGTCAAAGTTATAAAGTTATGAGCCCATCACATCAAAATCTCAGAATAAGTTAATAATAATAAACAATTGTCAGATTTACAATCAACCCAGTAGCACAAAATTTAATGCAAATATTTTTGTTGAAATTTAAAGTAATTACTTACCTACTGTTTGCGATGTTGATAACTTGATATAAGTATCTTACATGTTTATAGTAGGTGAAGAAAGTCTGTTGTTAAAACTACTGACTCAAATTATTCAAGGATTTAAATAAGTTTAAATTAATCATTAAGAATTATAAATCAATGTAGACCATCAAAGTTTAAAAAAAATGACAAGACGTAGTAGGTATGAGGTATAAGTACTTATAAGCAGAATATTGTTAACTTAACAAGCCCTCTTTCCATTTGTTTTCATTTCTTTTGATCTGATTTATTTGTCAAACCTTTGAACCCTACTTGTATCTTTTTTCCTTTCTAAATAGAAATTAAGATTCGTTTGAATATTCATTTGGAGCAAAAACCATTTTGTATACAATTTTTCCCTCAAACGAACAAAACCTTCTTTGATATTTAAATAGCTTTCTTGTATTTTTTGCTATGGCAACATTAACCAAGACGTCAGACGTGGCAAAGGCGTGACTATTGATTTGTTAACAGCCTTGTATAAAACACGCTTTCGCTAAATGATATGCAAATCAACATATTCAATACTAACGTTATTTTCAGTGAATAGGGTAAGGATAAATAAATACAATATGTATGACGATAGATTCTCGGACACGCGATCTTAGACTTTATTGTGAAGGGAATTATCACCATTATGATTTAATATTAGATAGATACAATGATATAATAGATCGTGATCCTATGATTATGTTCATATTTTTTTAAATTTTGCGAAGCCTTGGCCTTGTGTATTATTGTAAGGTTTAAATTCAAGTTATAAAAAGTTTATTATTGTAGACATACCTACCTCACCTGACATTGATGATTTGATCTTGATCTTAGCATTACTACCAAAACGAATTTCCGAGATCCATTGGTAAGAGTTGCCAGAGAAGGCAGTACTTACATAAGGCAAGGTATGTAAGTAGGTACCTAACCTAGGTACTATAAAACCTTGCGGAAAACCTTTCCTTTGATTTATTTATTCAATATTCCTAGTGAAGGTACACTAATACTTACCTCCCAAATAAAACAGTGACAGTTTATCTCTTTCATCAATCATGTATTCTACAAAGTACAGTCGTTGACAGTTGTCTATTCTTAAGTGTTTTTTTTTTTGACATGGCAACATTAATAAATTTTGGCTTCATTGGATTTGTGATACCATTTTCTATTTTTTCTGGAATTTCATAAATAGTCTAGTTTTATTTTAGTCAAAGGGTTATTTTTTTTTACTTAACAAAAAAAATAATAACATCATAAAATTAAAATAAATCAGACTATCAACTTCAATTTAAAAGAAAAGTTGATGAAACCATTTAGCTGATTGAAAAAACCACATAAACAAACCTTCACGAATCGTTTGGGCAACCTTGACACGTTTGTGAACTTAGCGACAATGACGCGACACAAACCAGTGATGCGGGTAGTTTAATAATAATTAATTGTAGTGTTATTTTATAAAATCTTTTAGCCTTTTCAATTCACGATCGAGTGGCATCGTGACTAATCTGGGACGCCTCTAAGACAAACATTTAAATATTTGATTGAATACTTTTATAAGCAAACGATGTGTCGGTTACAGTTAATTTAGTGCGTTCACTACGTCAACATTTTATTAGTAGCAGCTGGCTACTACTTATTGTAAACGGACAGAAGTTTCGTCACTAAGTAGCAATGATTCGCTTAGGCTATGATTATTAATTGTAATAAATTATTTAATGTCTATGGTGGAAGGATTAAAACCTCTTTAGGTACGGTGACCTGTGCATCAAGTTACTACAATATGTAAAATTTTTTTAGTTGATTTTGAACTCAATCATAAACATTTTAATGTTTAAAATCATTTGGAGAAATTTGACAGTTTTGTATAACTTGATGTGCTGGCGACTGTACTGTACCTATTCGTAGACCGGGGATTATCGGGAAGAGTGAGACATGAAACAATCAAGAGCAATAATTAACGAATCCAGCTTTCATATACGTAGATACTAATAAGAAACGACTAACTCTAACTTAATATGTTATATTAATCAATGACAAGATTATAATTGTCAATATTTTACGCTGCTATTTGATACCGACAATAATCGATATTATCACAATGATAGATAACATACCACGTGTTATTTCTACGCTAAATGTATCAATGAATTAATCATCAGATTAATCATTATAATACGACCTATTAATATGTAAATGGTCTGTAATGAATAAATTATCTTATATTTCCGTAATACGATCTAAAACAAAACAACAAAATATAATTTTATAAAATCTTACTAATTAAATTAATGCAACCGAGTCATAATCAATTAAAACCTTATTTGAAGTTCTATTTAATATTCAAATTGTTTTTCATCTCGTCCCATTAAGCTATTTTAAATTCTCTTCAGTTCTTTTCTAAGATACATATTCTCGTAATTACGTTTTTAACATCTAATTATACACATGCTGTCGTTATATAGGTTAAACGAGTTTTTCACGGGGGCAAGAGTCAAAGACCTCGAAATCTTCAGCAGAAAAATAATCTATATTAAACAGCCAGCACTAACATTTTTTGTTCATTTTACGGTCAACGATTACTTCTTTTATGTCATAATATAGTATTATAGAGACGAGATCCTATTGTATATTAAATAAGAGGTTTATTGCATCGTCAATGCTATTTAGAAATCACTCGTGACTTTTAAATTTGATTACGATATTTATTCTATGGTAGAGTTGTCACCTTCAGTATCAGGTTGAAAAGTTTAAATGCCTGTGAACATTATCAACTTAAAAATAGCGGTATCTTCCGCAATCTGTACATATCTAGAATAGCATGTTTGCTCTGGCAGACCTCGAAACGTGCCTTAACATACACACAAGGAATTAAAGCTAAGTTTTAATCTAGACTAACTTAGAACCGTGCTCTGAAAACAAATAGTCAACATTACACTACTAACTTATATTATATTTGACTGCCTCATTAGTCTAGTGGTCTTAAACGCGACTGCTACGCTAGAGGTCCTGGGATGGTTATGGGTTTTTCTATTAAATTCTCAGTAGCAGCTTGGAGTCTGAATTTGTGCCCGGTTAATGGCGACCGGCTCGCCCCCTATTACATGGGACATAAACATACCGGTGAATTGTGGGTGCACATTAGTACAACCCTGCCTTTCCCTTCGGGGACTACAGGCGTGATGGTACAATACTTATAATAAAATAGTTTTACGATAGTGATACCAAAAGATGGTATCGAAAAAAGCTAAACATTGAAGAAATTTTGTCTCCGCTGTGTATTGGGTTGTAAAAATAGAACACTTGCTAATCCAACGCCCACGTCAATTTTATAGTTGAGCGGCTACTCAGCCGTGAGGGAAATGAGAGGAACCACGAGAAAAAAATATCACTTTTAAAAACGCCCTATAATTTCACGACAATGTCACACGAACTCAAATGTCAATGCTATGTCGCGAACGCATGACATTAGACATTATGTTAGCAATTACATTGATGACGTCATAATGCCCCACGAGAATATCTTCATGTTTTGGCTGAACATTTTTCTTTCATTTTTATTTTAATATATACATCCTCAATTATTTTCTATAGCCTTTTTTTTTACCGACTACACTTTTACACTTTACACTTTCGTCTGCATTTGGTCAAAAAATATCGATCAGTTGAGAAAAGGTTGATCTCCCAGACTAAGTCTAGATATTCTATTCTGAGCTTCTTCATATCACGAGAACGCACGACAGTCAACATTATGTGGATCACTACATCGATGACATCATAATGCCTCATGAGAGCCTTCATGTTTTGAGATTTAAAGCATTGTGGTAACGTCTTCTCGCCCTACATAACAATAAAGAACAAAAGGTAGCAGAAAGCAGCCCCATTTTCCATACCTATATATGGTGCTTTTCTCGCTCATTTGAGAACACCTTTCGAACGTAACCTGTGCCCTTAATTTTGTAACCTTCGCAGCGAGGTCCCAAGCCGAACATTTGCTATGTGCCTCTTGCTTTACAATTTCAATTGGGACTTACAGTTAGGATTCGACCAACTACATTAATTCAAATAACGGAACTCTCTTAGTTTTCTCATATACCTAGTTCGCAAAATTGTTTAGCTAGCGCATAGTTCCATTAGGTTACATCTAGAATAGTCGTGTCATAAAATGATCGTTAGAATTAAAGTATTGTATCCTTGTCAAAAATAAGGAAAAAAAACTCACCAACATGTCTACATGTCCAATGTACAAGTTTATAAGTTAAGGACTTTATGAGGAAAACAGATCTGTTGGTGACGTCAGACATACAAGTATCTAACAAATCATTACATTTTCTAACTAGTTACTAACTTAACTATCAATATCTCAATAGTAAAACAATGCAAGTGCAGAGATAGTGATGTAAACATTGGACCGCCAAGTCGAAGTTCTGGAGTTAGAATCCAAGGTACACACTGACTTTTTGAAGTCATGTGTGCATAAATAATTTATAATTATCACGTGCTTAAACGGTCAAGGAAAACATCGTGAGAAAACCATTTTCTTGACAGCGTGTGAAGTCTGCAAACCCGCACTAGGCTAGCGTGATTAGGTTAGGTTCTGAAAGGAGACTCGTTCCCAGCAGTGGTGCAATGTAATGGGTTGGTGATGACGATAATAACACTTGATCTATTGCCGTATGAAGGCAAGTAAATTACTTCCTCTGGAAGCAATGTCTCCGGCATTGCTGTATCCGACAGTGTCCAAAATGGACAAATTTATCATAAAAAATTACCACATGTACATTGTGGAATGCAATAAACATTGAGTGTTGAGTAAATTATGACTAATCACAACAATCACATCTAATCGATTGATTACAAACCCGCATCAAATGCGTTTAGGATGCAAACTAGTTGAGCAGAGACAAGGACTAAATAGAGGGATTAGGGGGCTACGGATCGATGCAATTCAGCTTGTTAGCTCAACCGCAGTCTCACTCAACGCCATCGCTTTGTTTGTTTGCGGTATACATTTCTGAGTTCTACTGACCTATGAAAAGGGACAGATACCTCTATCTATAACAAACCGATATCTAACTTTATAGATATTGAAGAAAAACTTATATTAAGCCAAAACAACAATTTCTAGATTTTTTTTCGGTCTGTATGTTTGTAAACGCGTCACGCAAAAACTACTGCACGAAATTGGATGCGGATTCCACAGTTGTATTGCTGGATGTCTAACTTAAATACTGGTGCATGTTTCATGTTCATACGCTACCTAGAAGCCAAATAAGTACATCCTTTTGTGATGTGAGTCGCGGTCGCAGTCAACATGTAGTATTTAACATAATCATTCAAATTAATAAGAAGGCTGATTAAAACCATTAATAAAAAACACAATTGAAAAAAGGAACTGGGCCTTGTCCTTAATTAATCTGTAGCTATATTTTATTTAGTTAGGTATTTTTCGAATATCGTTTGCCTTATGTAAACCAATTATGATCTAAGTTCCTAAGATATTAGATCGATCTCAACATTGGTTCTAATGATAGTTACAAAATGTTTGAAGTTATATAAGCAATTTGGTTAATCACCAACCATAGTTCTATCCAAATTAATTTATAGGTACCTTATGCCTCAATTTCTATCATTAAATTAATTAAACTCCCTCTAATTAATATCGGTTAACACATGTGTGTAAACCAATTAATTAAGAAGTACCTAATTCTATCTTATCAAACTTCTATATGGTTGACGCCTATAATAACTAGGTCAGAGGCAGAATATTTAATTACATGGCAATGTTAATGAAGCAAAAAGATTTGTGTACCAAAAATTATGCAGATCTTAATCTGAATTAAAAAAAGGCCGCTTGGTAATTATATTGGGCAATGAGATTAAGAACCACTACACCAGTATACCTTGGTGTTTATTGCCGGTCAATGAGAAAATTTAATTGATTTCGAAACGAACCTGTCCGAATCACGATGTAAACGGTGCATTTTAATGATTTGCACTCACGATGTAACTTTAATTGGGTAGTACTTTCAAATTAAAATTGATTTCCAATAATGAAAACATATTGTTTAGTAATACAGTCAGCTTATATTGGAAATGTAGAGCCTACGAATAAATAATTGTAGCCTTGCCTAGGTTCATTAATTTGTCTATTTTTAATTGTACATTCATTTACTGATTCCGCACCGGTCGCTGGTGATCGAAACAATAGATTTTGCATTGTGTCCATAATATGGGACTTTAAGAGTTAAGAACTAATACTTCCATATGAATAATAATACAGTAGATGCACCCGACAAAACTCAAAGATATGCAGATGCACCACAGAAAATCACCGCCATAAAACATAATTTAACACACCATCATGCCTGTATTCCCCATAGGATTAGGCAAAGCTGTACCCATGTAATAGGGGGCAAGCCTATTGTCAAATCACCGCTATGAACGGAATACGGACGATCGGCACAAACACCAAAAAAAATTATGATGGCTTGAGTTTAAGCAACGTATATAAGCTAAAATAACGATAAATGTGTCAATCCTCATTATAAGATACTGCTAATGTTACAAAACTAAAATCAGTAAGTACCTACTTATATCGCAAGTCCATAATTGCATATTGTTCGTGCTATACGAATATGCAACCAATATAATATAGATATCATGTCCACTAAGTTTAAGAACCACTCGGCCGCAGACAGTGATTAAGTTGAAATTGCTCGTCGTTAGTGTTAGGACACATCAGTAATGTTCAAAGATTTCAACATAGTCAGTCATAGATATGTAGGAAGCTGTAGGTGCAATTGAAAGTTGTGAAAAGGTTTTTTCGGATCTGATCTTAGCCAGATTACCTAAAGGAGCGGTGGTGGAACCCAGACAGGCGCTAAACTTTGTGTGAATTATTTCATCACCACTGCTGTCAAAACGGTGAAGGAAAACATCGAGAGAAAACCGGTATGTCTTAGAACCAACAAATCGAAGACATGTGACATCTACCAACCCGCACTGGGCCTGCGTGGTGGATTACGGCCCACTCCCTCTCACCCGAGAGGATGCTGGTGTCCCAGCAGTGGGAACATTATAGCCTGATTATGTAGCCAGATAAAAGATCACACTACTTACTTAGCAGTTGAGTACTCCCATATCACATACATCCTCAACACGTCATCATCAAATAAAACTCGGAGCAGAAATTAACAGAAAATGCTTGTAAAATAAATTCAAAACAAAACTATACCTAGAATTTAAAACATATCTACACTACGACCTTACAACTCTTTTAAATTAATCTCTTAATAAATCTATACTAATCGCAAGTCCATAAAAACAGAGCTACATCGCTTTAATCTGCCTTTTAAAATAATAAATATATTTTTGTTATTAATCAAGCGTAAGCCTATCAGTGATAATAAAAAAAATAAAAATTATAAACCGATTTTAAATCTCGAAAAATTTAATCTTTACGAAAACTTTACATCTGATATGTACTATTTCATATTGTACATAACATAGGTACCATTTCCCTAGATAGAATAGCCAGATAATCTACCTTTACTAAAGGTTTCTTTTGTTCTGTATTGATACTGTAACTATGATGATGATGTAACTTCGTGTTTCAATCTCGGGCTATCCCGAACTTACTATTATACTTACCTACCTAGACGATACACTCGGTGGTAGGAATTTTCAGACTAGCAGGAGACTGTAAATAGTCACGTACATATGAGCTGGATATTTCACTGTAGAAAGTTTTGCATGAAAATTGTTTAACCACTTTACCGGGACTTAACTTTTAACCGAAGCTACCTTGACTAATGCTGCGGTATATATGTTTCACACTTGACTTGACTGTTGCCGAGTTGTAAAATGTATATAAAATCTAGGAACCTTTTCCTTAAAAGTATCTAACGCTTTGAGAATATAAAACCGTTATATTTTCAACATTTTTGAAACCGGTTAAACTTGAGATAAAACAGCAGACGTTCTTTTAAAAAAAACATGATATTTATAAAACATAGTCTACTAGAAATAAATTTTATATCATATAGGTAGGTATTTTTTCTCGTAAATAAGATTTTTTCACCACCCAAAATAGAAGGATGTCTACAATGGTTATTGATTTTACATAACATTCCTGTCATTTGGCGATGGCTATTTCAGTCCTAATATCGTAGAATAGATCTGCTAATGTAGGTACGTATTGTCCTTGATTGAATTGTCATTACCTATATAAAGGGCAATCACATAGGTACCTATATTAAAAACTTAAGTACTTAGTTAAAAATCAAAAAGTATCCTTGATATAAAAGCCCATAGCACCCCCGGTGTACATACACACAAGTCAAGCTAAAAAAATCTGCGATGTCGCATTGTATAGTCTTTCCATATTATAAGAGGCCAGAATAAACTGGTTTTTGAAATAACCCGACGTGTAGCCGTGACTTCAAGAAAAGCCCCAGATATTTGCGTTGTCTTTGAATTAAATACTTGAAGGGTACAGCTATATGTTATGATATACTAGAATAGGTTGGCATGAAGTATATTTGTTCACTTTTTCCCGCATACTAATAGATCTCATGGGTAGCACAATACATAATCACAGCTCGCACATTGCATATAACCGTAACACCTAACGGACCTTATTATAGGAATGGAATAAATCAATTCGCTTCTCGTGCCTCTTTTGACGATCTTTAATACAACGTACAATAATTAATCATTCTGTCATCGCAGGTGGTCTGTAAATGACGTTAGTTTATTTTGGACTTACCTTTCGTTGCTCATCATATTAATATGCCTGCCAAATGCCAAGCGGACAGTTTAAACAATGATTCAAACAAAAACTATGCACAAATGCAATGTACGCATTTTTGTGAAATAACAATGTGAAAGTAAAAAAATAACGTAAAGTAATGTATACAACTGTCAACATTCATCTGTCAATTTCAACTTTTTAATAATCACTTATCACTTCTAGATCGCTACGTGCAAAATTAAATGTAGCTAGGTACCTAATTATTTATGCATTCTCTGTTTTATTTTTCTTAAAGTTACTCTTCAATCTTGCCTGATGTTCATACAAAAGCCTGAAACAGTATTTTTATATTTCGTTCAGCTGTCGGAGAGAGCAATCTTTATTTCGCCCGAAGGCAAAACAATTTTCTTAGCTTCTTTGTGAGCACCTAGGCCATTTGTTATTCTAATGGCCAGAATTACTCTCACGTTACGAAAACAACGTGAAAATGAGATCAAAGATTGATTGAAGACAATTTAGGTTGCGAAAGTCTTACTACCTATTCAAGAACTAAATGTTTTTAGAACGAAGTACCTACATATATATTAACTATGCTGAATATAGTAGACAAACTAAAGTAGATAAAACTAGATACTGTATCTTGATGAAGCCCACGCTTCCCACTTCATAACTTTCTCGTTTAACTTTAAACTAATCCGTACGAAGTTTGTTTAATGACAACCGCCTGTCGGCGCCGCCAGACGGTTTCACAACTATTGATCTAAAACCATATCAAAGCAAACCGAAATAGATTAGTTTCTATTTCAAAAGTCATTGTATTTGATTTTGACTGTAAATAATTTAGAGAGAAATCTGACAGTTGAACAGATTCTGATCAAAATTGTATGTTACCTACTCGGTTTGTTGAGACAACAACAACATCTAAATCTGCTATTGAATTTCTTGTACATGATGACCGGATAATAAAAGTCAGTTCTGGTTAGATATAAAAAAAGAAATGACATTAATATTTTACGGAAACACGCACAAGCAATATGGAAAAATAATAAAAACAGAAAATTTAATACCTATGTCGAAAACAAGAAAGATAATTTTAAATGTGTGTGCCCAACCCTCCAAAAGCATGTCTAGCTCAGTATGTGCGACTATATAACAAGCCTGGCAGCGATATTCTGCTGGATGACATTTATAAAACATTATGTATAAAGGAAAGCTTTTCTTTCAACAGATTTTATCTATAATAATAATCTTAAACTGATCGTTGCATACCAAATTCACAAACCTTTGTGTAATTAATCAGCGATTAAGTTCAGAAACAATATTCCATTATGAAAAAGTATACTGTCTACAAACTACAGTATCAACAAACAAGTCCATAACTATTAAACCGATACCCTATATTTACTCGCAGTGCAGCTAATTGAATAATTATGTGCTGGGCACAGATCGCAACTGGGGTGTCACGGCCGGAAGAAAGCGGCCACTGCGGATGTGGACAAAAAGTTATTGCATTATTACCGACAATTTAACCAGGGTTGCCATATTTAATGTTTATTTCCATAAATAACACCGGTTTAATCTCGAAATTTGGCATCAGTACTTATGCCCTTTCCAATCTATCCATTAGTCCGATCCAGATAAATAAATAAACATAAATGTCATTAATAAGCTCAATAAAAATTAAAAAATTCAATAGAATATCTATTCTAACGATGTTACTATACATAATGCGAAATTATTATTCACATATAGCAACCCTTATAGCGATAAACAGACGGAAAACATGCGTGACTGACAGGTAAGCATGACAGTGTTTTACATATGAATTAGGTTAATTAATTCGTTAACTCGGCGACTGAGTGACAACGGATAAACATGTGCTGAGCAATGGACATGATCCTTTCTTTACAACAACAATTTGCGAGGATATAGTGATGTACTGAAATAATGAAATTATTATTTCATAATTATTTATTATCTCAACAGGAAATTTTGCAAAAGCGAAATACGTTACTGCAACATTGTTCGCTATTCATTAAGAAAATGTTATGTTATTTCTGTACTATTGTAATTATTACAGACAGATGAACGGAAAACGATTCAATGAAAACCTTGCACATTGGTTTTGCATGAATAAATTTATACAGTGCTGTTGCAGTATTTCAAATTAAAATTTCAATCGTCGTCATTATGAGTCGGACCGTATTTAAACACATTTCAAAATGAACGAAATAAGTTGCAGAGTCGACAATACCTTCGCATTACAAACTTTTTAATTTGATGTTGTTTTCATGCCTCGTATTATACGCAAAAGTTGAAGTAGAATTTAATGAAATACGGATGCGTACAAACTTTTGATACAGCTGTGTTCGTTATATAGAAAGCTCTTGAAATTTGATGACGAAATCATCAACATACTAACACCCTAGCCCTACCGTGGCGATCATTTATCTTGACGGGTTAATCTATTTTATTTCCCAAAGTTTTTAAAACACTCTACCTCGTTCAGATTCTGTAAGCGATTGCAACAATATTATGAAATTTGTTTATTCAGATCGTTTAACAGAATAATATTATTTAAATCGGCTCTTGACTGCAGTTTTTATTCAGTTTCGAACACAATTGCATTTCTTTGAAGGCTCCGCTTAACGGAAATTTATATTTGAATCCAGGGCGATAATTCACTTCATAATTAACTGTATCCAACGTTATCTGTTTAGTTTCTTGAAATAATCTCTGACATTGAATCAGGAATGGTGTATCTTTACGTATTCTAAATATAAAGTTGGCGGCAACGCGACGGACATGCCAGATTTTTTTTTCTGCCCTAAGACTTACGTCATTTATTCAACGTAGGACGGGAAGTTACAATGAGAATTTAAATGAAATCTGAGATATTTACAATTACTTGACGATACGCATCTTTACTTTTTGGCAAGGATTCCGTTCTATTGAAATTTAAACTGTATTACTCGTTGTTTCATAAATGATTGAATGAAGAAGTTTGAGGCTTTTTCAGAGGTTTAAGCAAATACGAATTGAAAATCAACCATAGATAAAGAAAAAATCAGAAGCCGCGCGAAGGCCTTTTTGTGTACCCAAAAACTAAACAAACGTTCCGCGTTTATGAACCTGTCCTGTTTTTTTGAGCATTAAGTACAGCATTATTAAATTTTATTTTATTTATTTTCATTGACAATTGTATTACACGTTTAATCATATGGCATCTACGCATTGATTAAGTAATTGCTACGATATGAAACTCGACTTTTTAAGTGTAAATTATATGCATGTTTGCGGCTTCTTGTTTATTCTATGTTCTAAGGTAGACAATTAGTGCAATTAATGTATAAACTCTGAATAAAGTCTGCAAAACAATAAACCGTTGCATGACGTCATTAAATCTTGAGAGTGCGTAAAAATTTACATAATTATTATTTATTTATGTATTTATTTTATGAATTATGATATCCACTACATTATTCCTACTGAATTCAGCTACTTACTCAAATATTATTTAGAGTAGATACTTATTTTCAAACTATCATAAATGCTACAGGGTAATAAATATCTAAGCATATTCGCTCAGGTAGATAGATAGTCACATAAAAATGAAAAATGTTACGATGGACGATGTACAAAATTATGCAAATATTCCAATAAATGTTCTTAAAGTAACATAAAACGTAGAAATAAATAAGACGAAGTGTTTCACTAGCGTTATATTAAAAATATAGAAATAACAGAGCCATTTTTTGCGCTGTCATGGTCAGATAAAAATAAATATAAATGTTGACCACGATAATAATTTACTTGTACACTAAATTTCAAAGAAATCCCTCCAGTAGATCTTGAGTTATAAGCGGACATACACGCAGACAACAATTCTAAAAATCATTAATACGCCTTCAGCATCAATCAATTAATTCCCTCTAGGTACTTAGTTATTCCCAAACATTTTGCTATTACAGACATATCTAATATTATGTACCTAAGTGTAGGTGAATAGAAAGAACTTCGTAAGATCCTTTTTCATAACCACATTTTCTGCATTGTCACTCTAAGGTTCAGTTTAAGCTATTTGTAAACGCCTACTGCGAAGGTGCTAGCAATAAGTTGCGATAGGAACACACCTTAACGTTTTGACGGCGCGGGCGTAAAACTCTGGTACTGATTTCGTCTTGAGTACACTACATTACCATAATATATTATGCCGCTAAATTATAACGTGATACTCATTAGATAATTGTATTCCGATTTGAAAGGTATGTGCCCAGTGCAATTACTGGGCAAAGAACTGAGGTCCCATTAATATGACAAGGCGAGTGTGTCACCTAGTGGTGTTGCTGACGTCTAGAGGCTGATGTTGCCGTCTCATCTTATTACAATAAAAAAGTTATATGACGAAGTAATGTCAAGTAAAGATCTCTAATTCGAATTCAAACCCGAAAAGGTTCAATACAATCTTATCCAAAATATATTCATAACTAGAAACTTATCCGCGACTTCGCCTGCATAGGATCCCGGCTATCCCAAGGCCAAATTTTTCCGGAATAATGTAGCTTTCTAATTGTGAAAGAATTTTTAAAATCGGTTCAACAGTTTCAGATTTCATCGATTACAAACAAATCCCCTTTATAATACATATTACTATAGATTCACTAATAATTATGCGCATAACAAATAGGTATGAGCTTTCATCATTGCGAGGAAACGTGAAAACCTGGGACTTTTGAGGTGTAGGATATTCTGACAGAAGACTCGTGTCTAGCAGTATCAGTAAATTATGATGTATTTAGCTAGTTTGTAGTAATAACATCGGAAGCACATCTACCCTTACAAACATCTAGGTACTGTTTTATTAAGCACCCAAATAGTATCGCTTTTTTACGGTCAAGTCACGTTTACCTTTTTTCAGAAGATGGAATAGTTATTTGGAATCCCTTAACAGCACCTTTTTCGGAAAATGAGGATACATTAGGGAGCACCCTTTTATTTCTTCCATATCTAAAGATTTATCTTTTCCACACTTTCAGTAGAGACTCTAAGTAGACAGACAGTTAGACAGTAGACAGTTAAGGACTTTTGCTTCTTTTTCTAATAACTATCGTAAGATAAATGTAATAAAGCTGATCCCTCCGTCAGCGGATATCTATAGGTATATCAAAACAATGTTTTCTCCATAATTGGTAGCTGTGGGGGATCCACGTCGAGCAGTGGGCTGAATAGGGGAGGAGGTTACTACACTAAGGGGTCTCCGGGGAATCAGAAAGAAAACAATTGATAAACTATTTACACAGACACAAACTCCACCCAGGATGGATGCGGGTGGTGAAGGTGATGACTGATGACACAACTTATACTTAAACTTATTCACGAAATTGAAGAGCGAGTGCAGTGTACCTGCTAGGGCCGGGAGCGCGTAACAAGTGAAGGCGCTTGGCGCCATTCCCCTACTTATATCACCTTTCCCGCTCCCACATCCATCCTTCATAACCGCCATTTTATTATATACCAACGATTTCTTATTTACATTTCCTTATAAGGTCACGATTTGACTCCGCGAAGTCGACTCTGCCAACGTGACGACAATAAAGGGCGGAGTCGACTTATCATAATGGACGCGCACACACACGTTGACACTACACGCACACTGTTATTGTTTAACCCGCGCGCGGCGCGTCGTGAACATTTCTCCCGCCGTCGCTCTCCGGCGACCTCACACGTATCACGACGATCTCCTATGGGGGCGCCGCAGCGTGTGCGTGTTGCTCGTGGTGTCGTAGAAGTCGATGCGACTCGCAGTCTCGCCGCCAGAGTGATGCCGTCGGTGCGCAGCTCCCGCCGGTACAGGAGTAGGACCCGGGGATTCGCCGGGACTCACCGCCACATATGTGAGGGCGGGAGTTCAACCAGGCGAACGTGTCGACGCTCGGACTTAGTGTCACGCAGCGTAGACAGTGCGCGGACAGCGCGCACACAGGGAACAGCGCGCAGGCACCTCGCAGACAGCGCGCAGGCACCTCGCAGACAGCGCGCAGACAGCTTGTAGGCAGCGCGCAGACAACGCGCAGAACAGCGCGCAACAGCAAACAGCGCGCAGATAGCGCGCAGAAAGCGCACAGAACGGCGCGCAAACAGCGCACAGATAGCGCGCAGGTAGCGCGCAAAACAGCACGCAACAGCGCACAGAACATTGGTCGCCACGCTCCCGCCGTGTACAGGGCGGCGAGGCGTGGCAGGCGTTGTGCGGAGTGGTGGGTTGGTGGCCGGCGGCGTCCCACCGACGGCTCGTGACGGAGCCTGGGTGAGCTCGTGGTCAGCGGACCACAGGCAGGCGGCGTCGTTGCACTGCAGCTCAGCGTGCTCACGCTGCGTTCAGGGGCGGCGCTCAGCAAGGCGAGCGGAAGCGCTCGCGGCATGATGCGTGTGTACAGCGCCAGGCACTGCATCTCGTGGCAGCTGGCGGCGGCTGACAGCGGCCAGCGGCAACCTCGGGCGGTCAATGACCCGCGGCTATAACGTGTGGAGTTAATTCTAAAAAATCGTAAAACAAAATTAAACTTTTCGAGTGCACGTCGCTCTGAACGTGTTGTATGTACAGCCGTGTGTAAGAATGTTTCCCACACAGCACCGCTGGGTTCGCAGTTTCCTCTTGTATTGCGTCGGCTGCTGTGATTCTTCCCTTGACGCGTATTAGCCCATAATCGTCTGTAAACAAACTTAAATTCGCCAGCCGGTCGTCTTTATTAAGCGCCTGACCTCTTTTTATTAGCTCCAATTCGCATGCATACGCGTCTTGCTGCATGGCGCGTATCCACAGGCGCTCGGCGGCGATGAGGTGATGCGCCTCGAGTCGTAAGTACTTGCGAACTTCTGTAGGCGCAGCGGTTGTAGTGGCGGGTCGTGTCGTTCGCACGGCTGGTTCGCCCCACGTACTATCTTGAGTTGCATTCTTCTTTGTTCGTTTGCGGCGTGCGGCGGCTACAACACCTCTATTGCGTCTGCATATTTCTGTAAATTGCAATATTCGGGCGGTTGCACGTATAAGACGTGTCCATTTAGAAAATCTGTGTAACTGTGGCAAGTGAGTGTGTTCGTGTACCTGAATTGTGGCACACTTTTGTACTAATAGTTCACATGTACTGTCTACCTCTTTTTTCTCTTCGGCCGGCCACTCGCTTTTATCTTGATATAGAAACGTCGGCCCGACGAACCATCTGTGCTGCGCATGAAATCCCGCAGGGGTCGCGCGCGTCGCATCGTCGGCCACGTTGTTGGCTGTCGGGACCCACCGCCACTCATCTTTCTTTGTGTTCTCTTCAATCTCGGCTAGGCGGTGCGCCACAAATGTTTTGAATGTGCGGGGCTCAGCACGAATCCAAGCGAGTGCGGTCCTAGAATCACTCCAATATATTTTATTTGTTACCTTAAAATCATGTTCACGTGCCACGGTGGTTGCCAGCCGCACACCCAGCACCGCGGCTTGTAGTTCCAACCGCGGTATAGAGATGGGCTTGTTTGGTGTAACACGGCTCTTGGCCGCCGCTAGCGAGACGCGCACGGTTCCGTCGCTACACGTCGTTCTCCAATACACGGCAGCTACATATGCCTCCTCACTGGCATCAACAAAGGTGTGCATCTCGTACGTCGCTACACTTCCGTAATCGTAGCAGCGAGGGATGCGCAAGTCTTCTAGGCTGCGCAGCGTGTGCAGCCAATTTTCCCATCTTGTCTGTAGCTCGCGAGGTATAGCGTCGTCCCAATTCGTCTGATACCGCCATGCGTCTTGTAGGATTCGCTTGGCGGGTGTAGTGACCGGTGATAATAAACCTAGCGGATCAAACACAGACATAATTATACTTAAAGCCTCACGTTTTGTCGGTATTCGTTGCCCATTCATAACGTCTAGAGTCGCCCTCTTTTGGTTCAGGCGGAAACTAATATAATCGCCTTCGACGTTCCATAATATTCCGAGCGTTTTGTCACACTCGCTCCCGCCGCGACCGATGTGGATCGAAGCGGGTTCGCTTTTCGCCTCATAGATGGCGATAGCGTCGCTGTTATTTGTCGCCCAACCTGTGAGAATAAAACCTGCTTGTTTATGTACATAATCAACTGACTGTGTTATTTCCCTTGCGTCTTTTATACACTTAAAACTTTGCAGATAGTCGTCCATATAGTGATGTCGTTCGATGGCAATTGCAGCTTGTGGGTACTCGGCAGCGTAGTCTTGTGCATTTTTATTTTTTATATATAATGCAGTGCAAGGAGAGGATGAAGCCCCGAATACTACTGACGTCATACGGTACTCCTCTGCATCACCTTCTCGTCGCTCTCCTCGCCACAGGAAACGTAACGCATCACGATCTTCAGACCTTATTTTAATTTGCATAAACATTTCTTTAATATCTGCTGATACTGCAATGGCATACTGTCTAAATCTCATTATTACCCCCGGTAAGGATTGTAATAGATCGGGCCCTTGTAACAACATATCATTGAGGCTGCGGCCATGGGACTTCGCGGCGGCGTCATGTACTAATCTTATCTTTGGTTTCTCTGGATTTATCACAGGAAAGTGTGGTAAATACCACGTTCTGCCGCTAGATGGCGCAGGTGCACGTTCTGCATATCCCGATTGTAGTAAATTATTAATGCGTTCTTCGTACTTACCCCGGAGTTCGAGATCTCGATCTAATCGTTTTTCTAACGAAATCAATCGTCGTAGGGCGTCTGAACGATTATTGGGAATATCAATACTATCTTCTCGCCACAACAGACCAGTTTCGAATCTGCCACTCGGCAGGCGGCGACTCGTTTCTTGTAATATTTTTAATGCTTGCTGTTCGGGGTCGTCGCGCGGCAATTTCGGTTCTATACCTAATGTCTCGATTGAAAAATATCTTTTCATCATATCTTCCATTGTGTCGATCCGTTCAATTGTTTTTAAATGCGAACAAAAAATAATAGGCACGGCTTGTGTGGTACGACACCCGTGTAAAACCCACCCTAGTTGGGTTTGTGAAGCAACTAATTGATCTCGGCGTCCGCTTCTTATTGCTCGTGAAACAATCATGTCCCAGTTGTCCTGCCCGATAAGCACGCGAGGGATAGCGTTCTCGTAAACTAATTCTCGTTTGATGTCGCCGAGGTACTCGCAGCCGTCAAGGTCGAGTTCATTGACCGACTGTGGCGTAAAACCTAATCGCTCGACTGTACGTGCATTATATGCCACAAATTCATTATCACTGTATTTGCCTTTAATGTTAAAATTCACTCGCCGACTTTTCTCGTAATTTATCTCGGTGCCGCCTATTCCTTGCACCCACATCGGCTCGGTAGGCCCTTCTAGGCCGAGTATATTGGCAAGTGATACGTCGACGATCGTCACGGTGCTGCCTTCATCTAGCAAGGCGAATGTCTCTACAGTAGCAAGAGGGCCTCGTAATATTACTGGCACTATTTTCAATAAAACACGAATGTGTGTGGCGACGGCTATCGTGTCCTTGGCTGTGGCTAGTACTTGCGGTAGCGGTGCGAGCGGCGCCGGCGCGCGGGATTCGAGCGCCGCAGACTGCGCGAGCGGCGCGAGGGGCAGCGCGGGCGCGTAGTACGCTTGTTCGGTACTATGTAGTGCGGGCTGTGCTAGCGAGGCCGGCTGCGGCGGCCGCTCGGTTGGCGTGACCGGCGACAGCGGCTGTGACGCAATATTTACTATATTCTCTGCGTGTAGGAGACGATGATGTCGCATAGTGCAACCTCTATAGCCGCATGGCTTTGCACGGCAATTAAGACGACGGTGTGTACTAGCTAGGCATTTAAAACACATTTTATTCTGTTTCGCTACTTCCCACCGTTTGTGTACGTCTAATCTCAGAAATTGAGGACAAGCAGTTAAATAATGATTTTGCTTACATGATGGGCACGCCTGTGTAACGGTGGCGGCGACATAGGTCCGCTCGCTCCTTCTCTGCATACGGTGTTCACTTTTATCACTTTTCACATATTTTTCACTCTCACCACTGTTTATTTCGGGCAATGCGTACGCGGCACATTTATCGGCCTCACTATTTAGGAAGGTTGCGATTTTTTGTAGCTCGGGCGCGTCGTCACTGTTTGCCGCGTAATCATACCACTTACTACGTAATATTGGATTGAGTTTATCGACGATAATGCGTAACATTTCTGGATTGTGTAGGTATTGGGGTTTATTTAGCACTTCCACTGTAGCTACGACGTTGGCGATGCGATTCGCGAACACACATAAATCACGGGCGCTCTCGGCGAGCCGCGGTAACATTTTTACCTTTTCTATTTCGTGGAGGAGTATATTGTCCGGGCGTCCGAACCTTCTTTCTAGCGCCGTGATGATGGCTTGTGGGGCCGGCTGACTTATCAACAGCGCGCTCACGGCTTCCAACGCTATTCCCTTCAGGCTTACTCTAATACGGGCAACATTTTCTGTCGCTGTAAACCTGTTTTCTGTATCTCTGAATGCTGCCTTGAATGACAGCCACTCATGACATCGACCGCTGAATGGCGGCAGCTCCTGTAAGAACTTAGGTGCTGATTTCCCTGATACTCGCACGGCATCTGCGAGCGCTGTAGCCAACGAAGTGACGTCGACCGCGGAACTTTGACGCGCAGGCGGTTCATCCCGTTGCCCGTGTGCCATGATGACACGGGCTCCCTGTCCTCGTCCTTTTTCCGTGTGGGCGGTCGGCTCCTCGGTTGCTGGTTCGGGTGCAGCGTCCCTCGTTCCCAGCTCGTCCGGCGCCGCGTCGGCGGACTGCCGTTCAAGCCACTTGTTAACCCTTTGCTGTGACTGCGATGCTAGCTCTTCGGATTCATCACCCGACGTGTCGGACTCCGCGTGTATTCGCTCGAGCCTCACCTGTTCCAGGGCGGCGGCTGCCTGTAGTCGCTGTATCTCGAGCTCAGCGAGCCTCTCCTTGACCTCCAGCTCCTCCCGGAGTCTTCGGCGCGAGGTGATGGATCGGCGTGACCGAGCTGGCTTCGACCTACTGGTGGCGGCGATCGTGCCGCTGTTGGTGGAACCCATGACGGTGGGGGCGGCGATCGTGCCGCGAGTTTCTGTGGACATAGTTTCCTCGACTGTCTCTTGTGACCTGGAGTTCTCACCTCTGTGGCTGCGGGTAACCACCATCTTCTTGGCTGCTCAGGGATCCGGCTCGAAGGACCAGATGTGGGGGATCCACGTCGAGCAGTGGGCTGAATAGGGGAGGAGGTTACTACACTAAGGGGTCTCCGGGGAATCAGAAAGAAAACAATTGATAAACTATTTACACAGACACAAACTCCACCCAGGATGGATGCGGGTGGTGAAGGTGATGACTGATGACACAACTTATACTTAAACTTATTCACGAAATTGAAGAGCGAGTGCAGTGTACCTGCTAGGGCCGGGAGCGCGTAACAAGTGAAGGCGCTTGGCGCCATTCCCCTACTTATATCACCTTTCCCGCTCCCACATCCATCCTTCATAACCGCCATTTTATTATATACCAACGATTTCTTATTTACATTTCCTTATAAGGTCACGATTTGACTCCGCGAAGTCGACTCTGCCAACGTGACGACAATAAAGGGCGGAGTCGACTTATCATAATGGACGCGCACACACACGTTGACACTACACGCACACTGTTATTGTTTAACCCGCGCGCGGCGCGTCGTGAACAGTAGCTAATCCAAAAACTTATCTTGTTAAGATTGATCAGAACGGATTTCAAGGGATTCCCTTTGTCTTCACGTTTGATTATATCATCGTCAAAAAGAAAATCTGGCAACACTTTTATATAAAATAATACACAATCACGCGCCTGTATCTTATATACTGATATACTCAGCATGCCAGTATGCTTTTTATTCTCATGTAATAGGAGGCGAACCTATTGCCTTTTGGAATGATTATTAAGGTTAAAATGCAAATTATAAGTACCTGAAATGAGACTATGCTAGGTCCATTTAAACCATATTACTTGGCTGAAAAGAAAAGCGATTTGAAGTGTTGTTGTGAATATTTTAGTGAGTGCATTAGGTCGGGGCCGTGGAACGTGCCAGGAATAAACAGTCATTATTACCCGAGCTTAAGACGAGAGAAAAAAAAAAAACAAAAATGTTTACGCCCATTACACGCCAGAAAAAAGTAAAACAACATTGAGACGTAACACTTTATTTCAAGATCGGTAATTCAGAAGTATGTTCTTGTCATTCTAAAAATTTGTGCCATCAAGATAACCGAATCATCATCAAGGTACGGATCTGTATATTTTAGAAATATGATCATTTTGTGAACGCCGTAGCTTCCTTTTGCCGCAATAATTAAGAAAACTAAACGTATAGATGTGCTATAAATCTCCGCATCCTCAATATAATAGACTATTGTTCTTGTGTACGTGAAACACTCTGTAAAATGTGCTCGTCCTGTATGTGATGTCCAAAAACATTATTCATATCCTAAAAACTATCATACCGTGAAATTATGTCTATTCAACATACAAGGTAGATAGGTTAGTTGTGGTATTCAATAAACTAAACTCAACATTTTTAATAGCACAAAAGTCTGAGAAATGTGCTCGTCCTGTATGTGATGTCCGAAAACATTATTCATATCCTAACAACTATCATGGTGCGAAATTATGTCTATTCAACATACAAGGTAGATAGGTTAGTGTTGCTGGGTATTCAATAAACTGAACTCAACATTTTGAATAGCACAAACCGTCTGAGAAATGGTAGAAAGCAAACGCTATCATAATTTAAAAAACCAAATAAGAATGATCGAAATTTCCGATTTTAATCTTAGCGATATGACACCAACTTAAAACATTAGGTACCTTTTTTCGGAAACTAACAAGCAACGGCAACTTTACAAGTTATAATGGTATTGACTTGGGAATTTTACTTTTCTGATCCATTAAATACTAATCAAAATTGGTCTTCAATTAAATCGTTTAGAAAACGCCTTAGAATATATTGTCTTGCGCTACGGTCGAAATGATCGTAAACAGATTTATATAGGCAAGTGTTCCAAATATTGTACATGCTTAAAATACAGTTAGATAAAATCTCTTTACTCCGGATCCAAAATCTTATAGATATACATACTAATTTCTACGGCCGAGTAGAATCGTACCAAACATTCTGCAAACGAAATGCTGACCCAGATATGACAACAAAAGGCACTTCCGCTAACCGGAACTTACTGAACGTAAATAAACGTAAACATACCATCACGGCTATATTCTCCGAAGGGTTAGGCAGTGGTGTACTAATGTGCAACCACACTTCGGCGATATGTTTAGGTCCCAATTCATAGGGTGCGAATGCGAACCTATTGCCATTAACCGGGCACAAATCCAGACCTCGAGCTGCTACTGAGAATTTCATAAAAAAAAACCTAATAACACTGCTCGACCTTGGGATCGAACCCAGGACCTCTAGCGTAGCAGTCGCGCTTGAGACTACTCGACTAATAAGGCAATAAATAAATTAATCAACAAAACGTCTATAACTTACATTATCGTCCATCAATTTAGATAACTGTGAAGATGAGGCAAAAATAAATGAGTTACTATTAAAACTCGTCACGTTTATTGAAAAGAATAAACATAGACAACAAAATATTATCCGGAATACGAATACCAACATTATCTTGTGTTATATGACGACAACGTGAGTAGCAGTAGGAATGGGCGTTGCATGAATAAATATAAAAGAAAACCATGCCCACATAGACCAAATAGTTTTGTCCATATTCCATATAGCAGCATAAAGAGAAAATAAGAAATTAATATCTCTCTGGGACCGAACTTACAGTAATGCAATCCACATGACAAAGAACTGCAAGTTTTATCGGGTTTTCTATTCAAATTATTTATTTGCCCAGAATGTAGGTATTTACAATAGAGTGGTTACAATAATATTAAAGAATGTATAATATTAAAATGTATCACCTAGAAAAGCCGATACGGAGTAGTAACACTTATTTATTAGAATATTAGTTAATTTATATTTCTATGAAATTCTCAATACCAGCTCGGAGTTAGTGGGTGCGAATACTACGCTAGAGGCTTAAGGCGCTGACAACAGCCAAATAGGCATATTTTAAACATTTGTTTAGCCAAACTCGCCCCCTATTACATGGGACCCAAACATACCGGCGAACTGTGGGTGTACATTAAGTACACCTCTGCCTAACCCTTCGGGGAATACAGGCGTGATGGTATGTTGTTTAGCCAAATCCATAAAGTTTGTGACAGCGAAAAAAATGTATGTTAATCTTGAACATATTCCGGAGAAAATTGTTGTTTTGAAAACACGTTTTTGAAAAGTTTTCTTGATCCAAAAAAAATTTAAACTAACCTCTTAAAACGAGCTCCCAACAAAAATATCTGTATTACCAAGCAAGTACTTACTTCCCAGTTCGAACAGTGTTATTAGGTATTTCTATAAAATTATCAGAAGCAGCTTGTAGTTTGGATTTATGCCCGGTAAATCGCAATAGGCTCTTTAAGTATATGGAACCTAAATATACCGGTGAACTGTGGGTTTACAATTAGTATCCTCTGCACCCTTCGGGGAATACAGGCGTGATGGTATGTTATGCGATGAAAGTAAGTATTGAATTGACTTGTTCAAATCATTTGCTACTGTTTCGCTTTTATAAACCGAAGCTTTAGTGGCTATAGTCTCGAGTGACCTGTGAAAAAATAGGATAGACTCTAGTGGCGCGACTGGATATTAATAGACAGTCGGTGACGAAAATATAGCCATTCCGCTGGCTAACGCCGGCTGAGGCTTTTCACGGAAAATTCTTTCATTAATGGTTCTTAACCCGTTAAATCAACACAGTTTTTACTACGACCTAAATCCATGATGTTTATCACCCCTCTTTAATGTATGCTCCATTAGTATTCCGAGGGATAATTTATCTCGGTTACGAAACCATTCATCTTATAAAAGGAGCACATATAACCACAATATTTTACGCTTTTGACATCATTTTATTCGTATTTGCGATAAATATTGAATTTACAACTGCCTCATTTATCAAGTAGACCTAAACTAAAATTGGGTTCGATCTCCATATCGAGATATTGGGTTTGCTTGAATTCTTAGTAGCAGCTCGGAGTTTGGATATGTTCTTTTCATGGGACCTAAATATACCGGCGAAGTGTGAGAGTACATTAATACACCTCTTCCCAACCCTTCGGGGAATACAGACGTTATAGTATGTGATTATAAAGCATTATAGTTTTCAGAAACTATCGTCACGCTCAGATCAAATAAAAAGTTAAAATGGAACATTGCGAACAAAGAAGTGAGGCCGGCTAAAACTACGCCTAACGGTGTACAACACACAATTACACGCACATATGTATGAGTTAACTACGCCTTATCTTGTCAGTCGAGCTTTCGATACCTCGATAGCTAGACTGACAAGATAAGGCGTAGTTTCGGTAAACGTGTGTGCGTGTAATTGTGTGTTGTACACCGTTAGGCGTAGTTTTAGCCGGCCTCACTTCTTTGTTTGCAAAGTTCCATCTTAACACTTAATTTGATCAGTCTTCACGTTATAATAATTTCAGTCCGCAAGTTCTTTTGCTTGGATGTAATCACAATAAAACATAGGTCACTCAGAGATCATGTACTTCACTATCAGTGAAAAAATTCTCAAAATTCGATCATTCGTTCCGGAGCTCACTTAAAAACACAAACAATTTTTACACCTTTTTATTAATATTTGTATAGATACATACACTGGGACTACAAAACAAAACACTCAATCGCTTATCTCGTTTCCGATGTTACGTGTGAATTCCGGTAATCCGCCAACGAACACACGACGTATATGGAAGTCATTAGGTAGTCATCACACGAATCTATGTGCCAATTACGGGCCGCTCAGTACTGTCAAAATCGTGTTAATCTGATGTCGATATTTCAAACACGTATTAATCTTAACGCCTTTCTACGTAAATTTTATAGTACTACATTTTGTCCGAGGCACCATTCATTTGTTTTGACGATTTTAGGACTATTTTGCCAATTTTGAGAATGTAAAGGAACAAAAATACATTTGGTTTGTTTTAGTTTTTATTTATCAAAGAAATAATTTTTAGGAACGTTTGTTTTGTACGTATGTACTTACTAATAATTTTTATTTTTTGGTTATAATCAACTTTAGTTATATATTTTAAAGTTTTTTTTTTAAGAAAAGCATTAAAAAAGCTAAGAAATCGTAAAATGTTGAAGTATAATCTTAACTTTGGGCATTTTTGTGACCTTACGTGTCAGTCTTGATAGTTCTTACATAAGCCCCACCCCTTGTAAGAAAAAACAGGTCCCCCCCCTCAAAATAGTCTTTCGTAATAAATTAATGGGGCGTTAGTCCTATGCACCACATGCACCATCCGTTCAGAAATTATAGATTCAATTACAAACCTGTGTAGATAAACCGCAGACCAGCACGAGCGTTTAATTTAGCTTTAAAATTTAATAGAATTTTTAATAAAGCTACATAGACTAAACTGCATGTTGGTTCTACGTGCAAGACAAACAATTTATACTTTCATTAATTTCCCCTTTATTGTTTCCATAGAGTATCGATGCTTTACCAACGTACTCTGAGCCTAATACGGTAGGAATACAATGTCTTCATCACAACAGTACCTTAAGTTGTAAATCTGCGCATTACTTTTACATGGTTGCCGTATTTTACGATCTTAGAAAGACATCGAACTCTCACGAACACAGAATATGGGGCAGAGGAAGCCTTATATATTTTGGCCCAAAGATCCTGAAATTTTAAATTATTTAAACGTAGGTACTCCTTTAACCATTCGTCGTAGTTTGTACAGCGCCTCTTTATTACCGCGGGCCCATTTTGGCATGGTTTCAAATGTTCTCTGCAGATGTCATTTGCTTTAAGATCCATTTAAATATTGTCTTAGAATGTTACAATGAAGAGTTAATTTGTTAAAGCAAGAAAATAGGTTTCCGTCTTATTAATAAAAATACTATTTGACTGAAAAAAATATCAGGCAACACGATTAATATTACTTTTAGTATACGAATCGATTAAAAATGATAATTATCAGATGATATTAATAGGTTCATACAATCCCAGAATCCTATATTATAATTCGTGAGGTTTACGTCAAGATAACTACCCAAATAAACCCACTACATTCATATAATTAGAGTCGAAAATTTTGCAAAACATTAAGAAATCACACGTGACTTCATTTATTCCACCTCGGTTTCAATAATACGAACTCTGCTTTACGACGACAATATGAAGGCCCAGATTTATTACCGTCCATTACTTTTTGAAACACCTGTAAATGTAATTAGGAATTTTAACCCTAAGTCCTGCAGTTTCCTGAAATATATCGCACCTAATAAAAGATACACGTATTCACGAAACATTTGTTTGTATTGTAATTATAATAAGAGAAGATTATAATGTTGTAGGTATAAACATAGTTTCGTTGTCAACGGAATAGCCTGAGTCTTTGGCAAAGTTCCAGTACTATCACCGTCCACATTCACCTGTATCGCATACTACTAATACCGGAATATTCACGAACAATATACCCTATAGTATTTTAAACACCTTATAGGGGATATCATGTATCAATATTGACCAAACTCTGACTCATCTTAGCCGCACCAAAAGCTACATATCTTATGCAAACAGTATTATCAAGTTCCTAGGAAATATGTACATCTTAATCTAATCTATGATGTTTTGTGTTTCAGACACTCGGTGGACTCGGTCGCGTCGTATTCTAGCCAGAATCACGTTGACCGTATAAGGGCACAGAATTTCTCAGCGGCTTCTTGTCAAGACGAGGGCGATTTCGGGTCGATCAAGACAAGCCTCTTCAGACGGTCGTCATCAAATTTGGAATTCCCCCCTAAACGACCGGAGAGCGTCACGTCCAACACTAGCTCAACAAGAAGCCGCCTTCGAGAACTTGTTGAAAGGAAATCGAGTCAAGACGAGCACAAGTCTGCGGCAGACACCGTCGGCGACATACAGTACTTTGAAAACCCTACAGAAACATTAGAGTTTGACAAACCACGGAATTCGTTAGAATCTAAAAAAAGTCAAGAGGAACGACCTAAAAAGAGGAAACTATCTAAAGGAAAGGAAAAAGATAAAGACAAGGATAAGGACCACTGTGAAAATAAAAATAAAAAACACGAGAAGTACCAGAGTAAGTTAGCTGAATACTACAAACTCCCGGTACAACTCCCTCAGGACGAGTTCTATCAACACTTGACAAGATCAAAAGCAGCGGAGGAACTCTTACAAAAACGATTCACGAATTCCGATACTGAGTTCAGCGGTAGCTACGGAAGATTGTGCAAGCATAAAGAACCTGAAGTTGCTAATTTACGACGCAGTCGAAGTTTGGCAGTGATCAGAGAGGAAACCTTCACCGATCTTCAGATACAAAATCACGCTAAAAGCAAGAGATCACAGTTGATACCCCGCGCCCGCCTATTCGATAAGCCTTGCTTTAAAGACAGGTAATCTTTAATTCTTATTATTATTTTTAAACATATACATGTCTAACCTTTTCTGACTTGGTTTTTATAGAAAAATTACTGTCGCACTGAACCTGCAAATAGGTCTAGCCGTAAATTTAAACGTTACACTGATACACCACTCATAAGATCTTTACGTACCACCTGGTCTTTACAGATTAAATGTTATTACACTCTGACAGATTATTTAAATGACTAATAACATCAAAACAATACCTACCTATTTCATTTACGTAAATACTTTGAATGTACCTACTTACAATATATTGCCATACTCATACCTACATTAAATTAAATTGATCTTTATTCTATTAAATGTAAAACTAAATTAAATTTGAATTTAATTGTAATGATAATAATCGATTTTAATAAGTTACTTAATTTTTCTTTTTATATAAATTGTTGGACTTCTTATAATGTTCTATTAATTTTATGACATCTAAATGAATTATATAATGTTTCTTTTTAATTTACTATTTATTGTGCCTTTTTTGTACTTGATGTTTTGCATGCCGCTATATAATGGTCAAAATACTTGTATCATATATTTGTCTGTAACACCATTTGTCACAGTATTTTAGCAAATAAATATTCTGATTCTGATTCTGATTCTGATTACCCCTTAATGCTGCTTGTTCAAGAAATATTTAAAAGCCACCAAAGCATAAAAAATAACAGACGCCAAAATTACTGGAAACCGTCTTACAACCTCAGCTTTTATTTTTATTAAGCCAAATATACCTTGCTATACTTTACGGGACTACTTTTTTACGACTGTAAAAAAAGGAACAAATTAAGCATAACAGAGTAAAATTAGTATGAAACATAAAAATAAGGACTTGGATGAACTCCGAGATGACTAAATTATTCGTTTAAAAAAGCAAATTATCTTATTTCAGGTTGCCAGGACGTGCTAAATACCAAACGAAAGAGGAAGTCCTGGAAAGTATCTACATCGATAGCACCGCTTCTTGTTTCGGAGACATAAATGCACAGAAAGAAAACGAAAAACCTAATATCGCCGATAATAGATCAGACAAAGAAGAAGTCTTATCACGAAACGAAAGCCATCATTCAAGATCAGTAAGTGGAAGTTGGCCCAATCTGAATGAAGAAATAAAACAGACAAACCTTTCTGAAGATAGCATTGGACATTCTCGTAACCCAAGTGAAATTGATAGTTTGGATTCTAACTACGTAAGAAAACATTACAATTTTGAAGCTCATAGAAAGAATTATAAAGACAGTTCACCTGAAACAGATAGATCAATTGCGTCACCTAATCCCAGCAAAGATTTATATGTAACAACCGACGAACACTGTACTGATAACGAAGATAAAGGAAGGTCTAAAAACAATACACCCAAATCGTTTACAAACGATAGTTTGACAAGAAGCGAAAAGGATAAACCCGAACCTGAACCAGAAAGCTATATAGATACTTATGACAAAATTTCAATAAAAAGTAAAAAAAGCGAAGGTGTATCAAGCCCAACACCACAAGTGAACCCACAAATAGATGAAACGAATAACGATAATGACATACATTCTATAGCCTCAGAAAACGACGAAATCGTGTCAAGCCCGCCGGATAGCATAACTTCTTACATTTCTATTTCAATCGCTTCTTCAGAGAAGTCACATAAGTTAGAATACTTGGCAAATTCACTTGCTGAAAAAATCGATGAATACTGCGATTCACAATTTAAAGAAAACACTTCTATCACATCACACACCATAAACTCTGTAAATAATAATCAAGAGGCCGATCCTATATATACTAAAGTTAACAAGAAAAAGACTTTCGCAGACATTCGAAGAGACTCTTTTTTAAAGAAGAACGGTAATCTATTCAACGAAATACTAAAAAAACAGAACAACGAAGTTTATGTCAGCAACACATACATTGACAGTGATACCTATTCAACAAAGAGTCACTGCACTTCTAAAAACATAACAACCGAACCTTTTGTTACTACTCTTATAGAAAACCAGTACTATTCACTTCCCGACATTAATATAAGTAAGTGTTTAAGAAAATCAGAACGGATCGACGCTCAATTAAGAGAGGAAGACCCAGAAGACATACCTTGTGAAAATACGTATGAAATAGCACAAACTCATTTTCGGGAAATATTGTCATCAAAAGGTACTGAAAATTACGGCCAATTAAATAAAACTTTTACTAAGCCCACGAATAACATAAAAATTCAAACAAACAATTGCATTTATCTTCCAGAATATTCAGAGTCGCCATTAATTCAAAGCTTTACAAAACTTGAAGACGACTTAAAATCTATTATAACTATCGATAGTTCCAACGCTGACGACAAAGAAACAAACTATTTTCGTTCGGATAACCATCAAAACGAAAGAGAGATCAATGAAATAGAAGGAACTATAAGAAACAACAAAATCATAACAAAATCTGAAAGCCTTAAAATATCAAACTCCGAATATAGACCAGAAACAAATATAACTAAATCCCTGTCAAACGACAACATAAATAAATCATTACAAGGCAAAAAACCACGCCTAGGAATTATAAAAAAGCATTATTCTCTTCGACAGCGAGAACCAACTGAAGACGAAACAATTCGTATCCCTAGCCCAGATTCTGTAGAAAAAAGTATTAATAAAACAGTTGAATCAACAATAACGACATCGTCTGCAACTGAAGAAGAAAAATCTCATTCATTACTTTCACGTGTACAATCTTTCAAGACATCAGCAGAATCGAATATTGCGATAGTTCCATTAAGTGGACATCAAACTATTGTAATAGATCCACCGCTTTCGCAAACACTTAATGAAAATAATAACCAAACAGAACTAAACGCGCAGCGAAAATCAGAAACTTATACAGCGCAAAAAGTAACACCAAATTTTGAACCGCCAAGTGTTACCGAGCCAGTAACAGAACCTCCTAAAGAAGTTAGAAAAGTTTCCACTGATAATTGTATCGACACATCAAGTTATCATACACCTAAAGATCCTTTCATAACTATTAAATTGAATAAAATAGTTAAAACAACTATACCAAAACTTAAGAAAGAAACGAGTGAAAAAATTGCATTTGCTCAGAACAAGTTAGAGAAACCCCCTCCAAAGTTAATAATAAAGGACAGCAAAAATTGTCCAGAGCAACCATTATACACATTCAAGAAAGTAAACACGAACATGACTAGACCCCAAGTACTACAAGTGATTGATTCTAAGAGCAAAAAGCAAAAAACAACTAAAATGGAAAACAGCGTAGAAGCCAATACTGTAAATAATAAAAAACAAGATATCCCAGTTGAAATCAAAGATGAGCCTAGAGATCACAAAAGCGATAACACTGTTAAAGAAAAACTAAACAACGCAATAAAAACCGATATTGAATATCAAGAAAAAATAAATTCAGTTAAAAACTACTGGTCCAAGCTCATAGACAAAAATCCAGATGATGATGAAAATACTAATAAACTAGACTTAAAAGCAAATCAAGAAGATTTAAACAACAATAATAATCTTAGCGACGTAAAAAATGAAAAATGTGAACAGACGGCTGATGACAGTAAATGCTTTGCAGAAATATCAGTGGGAAACATAATCAAATCGTTGGAAAGCGTTAAAATTGTTGACAGTATTCGCAAAATCAGTCAAACCAAATTACAGCTGTGGAAAGATGAAACTGAGAAAGTTAAAAGTGACTCTGAAATAGAAGAATCAACATTAGATAAAATTGTTATGGAATCGGACCCAAACCTATATGATAAAAATGAAGTACACAAATCAGAATTGGATTCATGCAGAGACACTCCAGAAATAGAAATAGTAGAGTTAAGCAGTGACGATAATCAAAATCAAAAGACTCAAGCAACGCTAATAAAAGCAAAAGGTTATGAAAAAGGATGTGATGATTTTGATCACGTAAGATATAAAGTGATGAAATCGGAACTTTTTAAAAACAGCATGATTGCGAATTACCGCAAAGAAGCTCAGTTCGACGGGTTATTACAGTATCTACAAGATTACAGCTTTCAAGAATTATTGGTGAATAACAATATTGTAATTATTGAACCAGTTCGCACTAAAGTTGAACCGGCTCCTAGAAAAAACACGGAGACGTGTAAAATTCCACCCACTTTACTAAAGAAAAATGAAAATACAGTTGCCCAAGCTGATAAGCCTAAGAATGCTGTGCGAAGACATTTTTTTTACCACCCCATAAGAGTCAATAAAGAAATAATAGAAGAAGAACTTCCTAACCCAGATACAGTCAAGAAAGTAAGAAACTTGTTCGAAGATACATTAAAAATGAAAAGTCCTATGACACATGATCCACCATTGGTAAATGAAAATAATGGTCTAACACGACGCGCCACATCTTATAGAAACCTAAGCGAAGAATCAAAAGGGACCAAGAATGGTGGTCGGAAAAAAATTATACGACAGTTGACGATAGATACAAACTTTGGAAATAAAAAGTGGGATAATGCTAGTCTTTCTAGTGGAGTGTCGAGCGGAGATCTCAGCTCAAACAACGAATATGAAACTGACGGCCTAAGCCCATACCCACAGAAAAATTTAAAAGATAATGTATATAGTTCCAGTGAGGAATATCTTTGTGATTCAATGAACCAGGATTTTTGCTGCGAAAGTCAGTACGTTAGTCCGGATATTTTACGAAAAATAAGAGAGTGTGGAACCTCAATAACATATTATGGAGGTAAAGTATTAACCTCAAAAACCGGTTCTACTGTCAGTCCTATGACGAAAGCCATAATGGACGAAATAAAGAGTCTTCAAAAAAACTGCAGTAGAGATTGCTATTCGTGTCAAACCAAATGTCGAGGAGACAAGTGTTCATGTCTCATAGCAGATAAGCATAAGCAAATGCTTTCAGAGAAGCAGAATTCTAATACAAGCCTAGATTCAGGAAATCAAGACAAAAACAAGCGGAATGAGGGATTCCCTGGTTTTAAGTTTAAATTAGTAAAATCGAATAGCTGTAGCAGTCGTCTTGAGTTAACTGGCACAGACGATAGCAAAAATCCTAGAAATAAATTTAAGAAGCAATTATCAAAAGAGGACCCTCCTTTGGTGCACGATGATGAAAACTCAGTTAAAAATAAAATCTGCAGACTAGAAAGCTACAGCAAAGGTATAGTTAAAACTCCATTCGACAACAAAGATAGCGGAATTAAAAAGGACACGGTAAAATCTAAAATCGAAGCTATCAAACAAAATGATGCTAATATTAAGAAGAAGGAAGTTATGCCACAGCAAATGATACCAGTTGCCGAAAGTATACATGAAGCAGTGATCCCAGAGACAGAACAGATTGAATGTACAGAAGATGCTAAAATAGCAGCTCAAACAGACAAACAAACTACCAATCCGAACAGCTTCGAGAAGAAATTCTACTATGTGAATGAAAACCTAGACCAAAATAAAGTAACTACAGGTAAATTTGGAGAAATGGTATTTGAAGAGTTTGAAGTTTTAGAGTCGTGCTACGATAGTTTAAATAGCAATAAGTCATTAAAATAACAAAATATGTCTGCATATCATCATAAATAAGCTTTTGCTTACGTAAAATGTGATCTGTATTCAAATAACAATAATAAATTATTGCTAGTTAATATAGTACCTATTAATATAAATATTTAGCTTCTAAATCATGTATTAATTTAGTTTTAGGTGTATTCATTTAACATAGGTAGCTGTTAACAGTCGATCAAAGTGTACCGTATTATTGGTGATGGTCTGTTTTTCTGTAATAAATGTATTTTATGAATTCTATGGGTTATTTTGTTTCCTAAAACCTTACCATCAGATTTTTCGTGCTCGACTTTTGATGGCGCTTTAGATCCATGTGTACATACACTTGTGAAGAAGGAACGGCGCGTGGGCCGCCATCGACGACACCATGACTCCTGCAAAATATAACACTATAAGTGAAAAATATAAAATTTTAAGAATGTCTATCTATTTTACAGTTTTCTAATAAACTAGTATAACATCTGTCTACACTCACAATCACTATCGTAACAGTAAATACTCATAAAAAATATAAAGTTGATTAAGAAAACCAACCATAATGTTTTGCCGATAAAAAGGAACATTGCATAACGGTAATTAATTCACGAAATAATTGCCTGTAATATTGATTGACATTTAAGAGTAAATATTGTATGGTTTATTATCATATACCTATAGAGACAAGCTTCAGCTGTTTGCAATACCAATTTTGACCTTGACCTTGAAGCGTCGGTAGCCTAATGGCTAGGGCGTCGGACTTGCGATCATATGGTTGCCGGTTCAAACCCCACCCATTGCACTACCGACGTGAACCCACTCGTAACACAAGCATTTAGCTTAGCACGAGGGGTTAACAAGAATACTAGTAATGTGTGACCCACATTGCTAGTAAGCTTTTATTTTAAAGAAAAAAAAAAAAATTAACGAGCCACCATGTTGGGAGTCGTATTAAGTCACCAAGTGAAACGGTAGCAATGCATAAATTTGATAAGACTGCATTTAATTATAGTCCAACAAATAAGTACTTCAATGCTAAATACTATATCAAGTATTAGCTTTTTTTTGAGCTAATGTAAAGAGAATTTAGAAGGTTTATGATACATTTATAGTGACATTTCAGAGAACAGAACAATAAACCACAACTAAGACAGATATGTGCGCTTAAACTACGCTAATTTGATGTAACTCATTATCTGTGAATTTTATAACTCGTATCATCAAGAATCTGGCAAAACATGAGTACATTTCCATTACCTATTCTCCATTTCTGATATACAAAAGTACACTAAATACTATTTCGTCTAAACTAAAATACATGAGAATATGAGGTGTTCCTGGTAGATTGGAAATATTTTGCGAATCCAGGCGTAGCGATGCGGGCGAAAATACTCAAAACTGCTGATAAATTGATAACAACAGTGTCCATACCAGCTACCAGTTTTACCGAGATTACTTGTATACAGAAATTCTATGCCAGATATGTTATGTCAGATATGTTATGTTGTAAACAGATAAGAGCCTTACTTATATTTTTAATTACTAAAACATAGGAATAGTGAGTGTCTTTAAAGGATCCATACTTACAACAATATCATTTATTTTATAACTTGGAAAATTAACATTGATTACTGGTATTTTTAGATATTGTATCGTTTTAGGTTATGTTACATATATTATGATCATTATAAACTACTCATTTCATCTTTCATTAGCATTTCACTAATTCAATTGGCATGAAGAGCTGTAGACACATATAGTCGTGCATTACAACGCCTCGTTCAGCCATTTTTTTATAGGGCACTTTTCCTATACTTTTGACTACAATACAGAGATTCAAAATAAAACTAAAGAAACGAAACACAATTTGAAGTATTTTTGTTCAGAGTGAATTTTGGTGCTTTATTTATTTCTTCAAGACACAGAGGTAAAACTTTCTGGGGAAAATAAACCTCTTCTTGAACATAAAATAAGCTAGTATGTACAGTACACACCCACGCTTTATTTTGGCACAAATGTTTCAAATGTTTACATTGGTCTCGTTTGATCATGAACGTTAAGACAGTAAATTAGCTTATAAATAAACTTTATAATCATTCATAGTTATTTTATTGTTGTATCATCCGGTAACTGCGGGAAAAACTGGCCAAAACACAGATTTGTTCTCCGTGAATTATTCAGCATTGTCTTGTGTTTGGGCCATTTTAATTTAAATGCATCGGACCACAGGACATTATGAGTTTCTACGTGTTGCACGAAACTCTTATGTACGAAGACGTGCAATATTAATATATTTTAACATTAGTCACACATGCAAACCATAGACAAAACATTGGTAAAACGCAAATGGTGTATTCTGCAAATGTTAAACGGCCGGTTTCAATAATAAATCTGACAGTATATTTGTTTACTAGGGTAAGGATTTTGTCATAAGGTTCATACAATGTATAATGTATGTGCTTTGATTTGATACAAGTAATATTAAAATGCGATGTCTAGATAAAAATCTACTAATAGATTTTCTATTGTAACCGCCGTTTATTGTCAAATGACATGGTAAACGCTTGGATCGCACGTAAGTATTCTAAAAATTAGAAAAAATAATTGGAACATGATCGCTCGCCCTTCAGTATTGATTAATGCGATCATCAAGTTCATTAAAATGTGTGAAACGCTAAAGGTGTTTCATACATGCATGAGTAATGTGAACACTGATTAGGGTAACCAATGCCAGGATTGCGATATCGTTACTATACAAACAAGCTAGGAGGATCCGAGAGAAATTGAATGAACATTATTCCCTGTAGTAGTTAGAGGTAAATTCTATTCAAATGGTAAATTGGAAACCTAGACGCCACCAGATCTGAGTAATTAAAGCCGCAGTGAATAGCAACCATAGATAGTAGAGAAATGTGAATGATGATCCGTAGACAAGATAACTGCGTTGGCCTTTTTATCGAGTAAACCAGTACAGAACCGGCAGGTTTAAGTTCAACGAACTGTGAATTGGTTGTATGTAGGTACAACATAACCTTGGTGACATACATTGGTATGAATCATTTCTTTTTAGTTCATCTTTATCGTTGGTTTACGTTAAAATATGTAGCGAGATAACAAGAATTTACTTCAGTATAAAAATAAGTTTTAACTTCACTAATTTTCCTTGTAAAAAGAAGAAAAAGGAAGAATATATATTGAAAATTTGTTAAATCTTCGCAGGCAAGACCTCTTCAAATTATACGACAGTTCATAAGTAAACAACATCAAAGTTACTTCCACATTTTGAAGACACATACTTAAATCTTTTAATATTCTTGTAGCTGACAAAGAGAATGGTCAATTGATTCATGTACACTTGGCAACAAGCCGAAGCAACGACGTGATGTCAGTAAATATCAAACGAGAAATTAATAACAACAAAATGTATAATTCAACTCGACTTTAATAACTAACCAAAAAAATTTGTCACAAAGTTTGTGATTCCCCAGACATATATTTATGTAAATTGAATAGATATTCATTTTTTTAAATAACTGTTTTGAATATCTACTCGTTATTTATTCCATATAACTAGTTATTCACACATACCATCACGCCTGTATACCCCTAAGGGTTAGGCAGAGGTGTACTAATATACACCCACATTCCGCTGGTATGTTTAGGTCCCATGTAATAGGGGGCGAGCCCTACATTACTGGTACTTACAAGCTACAAAATAATCTTGTTAATTAGCTAGAAGTTAGACATTGATTTTTTTATGTTTTGTTTTAGTGTTTTGGTATTTCTTTATATTTCAATACCTACTTATGTATTAGTTAATATATTATTATCTCTATCGGTAGAGACTACTTTATTATTGGGTAGTTAACCAATAGATATACCTAATATTTGGTATCTTAATCCGCATTCAATGAATGTAATGTAATGAATGTCGTCCATTGTTACAATCGTTGTATCAGTTGTATCTCATTGACTTTGTGTGAACTGCTCGAAACCAAACTGAGCTACAACATACATCGCTTGGCGCACATTGAGGACCTACGCCCAGCAGTGGATTGATTACGCTGATGAATGATGCTGATGATCGAACACTTTTGCCTGGACCACATTGCTAGTAAGCTTTTTTTTTAAAAAAAAAAAAACCTTTTAACAAAAGCAGCAGGATTAAGGTTTCTTTATATGTTTCGTAATTTGTTGATTTGTAATACCTACATTCAGGTTTATGTTAGTAGTAATCGTGACATTATTCAAAACTAAGTATGTACTGTGGCCAGCACATCAAGTTCCCACAAAATGTCAAATTTCTCAGATGATTTTGAACGTAATCCTCGACATTTTAAAGTTTAAAATCATTTTAAGAAGTCAAAGTTCAGTTTTGAATAACCTGATGTGTTTAAAAGATACGGAAATTCAGGTCGTATTTTTTTCAAGCAAATGTTTGAAAATAAACACGTATTTTCAACCTTAGAACACAAAGTTAATAAATATAGTGTATTCATCCGCAATATTGAAACACGGAAAACGGGTCTTTTAATGATAAACAACTGTTTAAACAAACGTTACGTAGGTTTTAGATTAGTAATTATTTTTAAGCATGACTAATTGCAATTTTCAGTACATTATTGTCTTTGATTATACACATTGAATCCAGATTGTAGATAAGAATTGCATCTTAGGCTCATAATTATACGCATACATAACCATGTGGGCAGTAGGTAAATAGAATCTGAGTGAGATTATCGGAAGACACAACTAAATGAGTATATACCTATCTAATATGAGTAATGATAATAAACTGAAAACACTGAGTAGTTTTTTTACGGCGAGTCATGATTTCGTGACGAATACTATACGTCATATCCGCGATATTGTTCGGAATAAGAAAGACATCACCCGTACATTGCTTCTTATATGAGGCATCAGATATCAAAGAGCAGAGAACAATATAACAAGGTACTATTACAAAGAAAGGATTCAATGTATCAAGAATTTGATCTATATTTTTCACAAATTGCTTGCGTGAGTTTGGCAAGCAGTCATGTGCTCGACCAAGCGGACGGGTAGTTCGTTTACCCTGTAATCATTTCACGCGGTATGAGTACAGACTTACAAATTGACCTTCGCCACAAAATAGTACTGTGGACAGCAGGAAGTATCGATGATCCTGAGCTGGTCAAATGATAAACAAATAACGAATGGAACGTAATTACTTTAACCCTTCAAGGTATTATGTAATAGACACAAAGCATAATATTGTCTCATACACCGGGGCTTGTTCAGGCTTTGCTGAAAGAATGCACAATTTGAAGAGTTGGACGATATTTCAGCAGTCTTTCACCTGATAAGATTCTATGAGCTTTTATTGATTATGAGCACGATACTAACCGATGGAACAACAATAACAGCAAATACTGTAAGGATTACAGGCTGTCTGTGTTTCTTTTATCTTTTCTATAACTGCATTTTTTTTAACCGGCCCTCACATGTATCTGATTTGCAATTCGTCTTTCTTGGTTTAGTTATAAGTAATACATAATATTACGTATAAAGTCATGTCGCCGACTTTTCTCAACCAATTGGAACGGTGCTTTTTATCATTTTAATGAGGTCAGTGTCATTATAGGTCCCACAAACTTTTTTCTAAAATATACAGTCATTTTAAAATATCTTCTTTTTAAATGTGACAAGGGTACGAACTTATTCCAATTATAACTTGCTGTACAAGGTAGTAATAATTGGGAGCCTCAAGCCACAACTTAAGCACAACAAATATAATTATGACAAGCCATATTTACGAAAGCTGGATTAATTACCTGTTTACTATCGTGAACAATACATTTGCAGAGTAGATACCTACGTATTAATTGATAAAGCAGAGAAAGTTCGTGACGGATCCTAGATAACTACCACTATAATTAGTGAATACTGTATCTCTCAGCTTCCTTTAGTTCTGATACAGAGTAGGTGATAGTATAAAATCGATTGTCACAACTCGTTGCAACGATATAAATCTTTTCAACAACTTATACAGGGCAAAATTAAAGTAATGTTGAACCTATTAATTTCATTTAATAATTATTAGGAATACTTAGGGAGAGACCTTGTGCAGAAATAAGTACGAGTATAATTACCTACTAAGTATTCTAAAATGTAACATGCAATGTATTTCTTTCTATTATGTTGTTCAATAAAATTATTATTTCTTTATTTACTTAAAATACATATTTTTTTTATTTATAAATATTTTTTTCTACATTAAAATAAAATACATTAGTCATATTAAAATTATTTATTAAATTTATTATTATTATACTTGTTTAATAAAACCTTAATTGTATTAAAATGTAGTGTTTAGTTTACAGACTTCTTCGATACACGCCGCATGCGTCGCGCTTTATGATTTTGATTTTAGAAAATTTCTTTTATTTGCAATAATAGCCTATGGAATTAAAATTACTAGATCTTTTACTATCATTTTTTACTATCAAAAGTTTTCATTTGCGTAATTTTAGTCCTATAGTACATAAAGTAATAGTAGACTGCCTCATTAGTCTAGTGGTCCTAAGCGCGACTGCTACCCTAGGGGTGCTGGGTTTGATCCCCAGGTCGAGGAAAGGGTCAGTAGCAGTTCGGAGTCTGGATTTGTGACCGGTTAATGGCAATAGACTCGCCCCCTATTACATGGGACCTAAACGTACCGGCGAAGTGTGGTAGATGTGTACATTAGTACACCTTTGCGTAACCCTTCGGGAAATACAGGCGTGATGGTATATTCAAATAGTATTGTGAGTAATGGATACCCATGATTTCAATTGCACCCTGTGTAATGTCATTGTCTAGTTGAATCTCTGGAGAAATGTGCCATTTTATTGTTTTCTTATAAATGTTAATGTAATTTTTTGTTTTTACTGTACATTTCATTGTACTTTTCCTTCCTTTTCTCTCGTATAGGATTGGTCTCCATTTGAGACATGTTTAAACGGGGACTAGGTAATAAATATGTCCCGAGGACTGACGGCAGGGAATTTACAACACATTTTATGGGTTTTACCAATCCGACGTACATACAGGCGTACGTATAGGCATGAAGAGCAGTGTGTGTGTTTTTTTAACAAATCTAGCTCATGGTGGGGTTTGCCTTCCAATCTTACCAAATGCGACTGAATATCAGTATTTTATCACCATACATTTGTACCCATATTCGCAAGATCAAAGATTTGATTTCATTTACACAAAGACTGCCATCAGACCACCGCAACCCAATTTTTAGCCAATACCAATTGCATAAGGATACTAACGGTTGTCATAAGTTTTCGTATGACAACCAGAATAAGAATATCTACCTATATGTATATGTAAAAAATAATCCCGATTTTCCTTGGTCACACCATAACTTGAGAACGACTTCATCGTTTTCTATTACTTTCTAGAAGGTTCTTACGGAAAGAAAAATTGCGCAGAAAATCTGGAAATATACTAACGACCATTTTAACTTTACACGGTTTTTTTATATGATTTATTCCAGATTGAATTGAAAAGCCATTGCTGAGACAGGACAACGTCTGTCGAGGCAGCTAGTTAAATATAAAAATGTATACGGACCGCAGAATTGAATAAGAGATGACGATAATAGCGATAGAGAACACTAGTGACCGTGAGACAAAAGTGTCGTGCCGACCCAAATTGCCATTACGTCCACAGGATGACCTGTTCTGGCAGCACTCTACTGGGACTGTGACCATTTTCACCTCATCATATTATAAACGGACAAAGACTAAAAGGAGTATCTAAAGGTAGTGTTACACCGGCGATGCGAGACATAGATAGGATGGGCGAGAATTGAAATTTGTATGGCTAAATTTCTATCCACGCCCTACCCATCTTTGGTAGATAGAAATTTTTCCATATCATACAAATGTCATACCACACACGCGTCGCCTCGCCGGTGTAAATCCACCTTAATATACGTGTAGGCTTGGATTTATTTTTGAAGATTAACATGTATTATAAAATGTAGGAGATAAGGATAACATTACAACATAATCGATAAAATCATAATTATGTTGTAAGTATCATAGTAGGTACCAATCATGTCGATGCAATGTAATACTGATTTATAGCCTATACTACCTTCCTGATTTGTTGAATATCATGAAATGCATATCTATAAGCCCTGCTATTTTTTTATGTTCATCTTTATCAGCCGGTACCTAGGTATTCATCCACTGCTGGATGTAGGCCTCATTTTAGTTAATCTCCTATTACTATAGCCTGAACAAATAATGGCAATAAAGACAGTTATTGTGTTATATTGTTGAAATAACTGCATTTCAATGATTCAGTTTATTTGCACCTACCTAAATAGTTAATTAGGTAAATTGCTTTGTATTGGACGAGCAATAACGAAGCTTAATAAACACTTATTTGTCTAACGACGTTGAATGTCTAATGACTTCAATAATAAGCAAACGGAGTCACAGACCATTGTTGATACAGATCTGTGATGTCATTGTGTAAAGAAATTACGTTTGTGTACCGAAAATATTGAGGCATTTTTCTTGATAATCTACGTTATAATAACGGAACATTTACTGTTACTGTCAGATGTAGGGGCAAGGCAAATATCAATGAAACCATAAATACCATCTATTTTTTATCTATTCTATTCAAGTCTTGTAGTTGTTTATATTAGATTTTGTCCAATTCTGAAGTAGTAACTCAAATTTCAACATTCTTTCTCGCCTTCACTGATGTTAAAAATAACGAAATGAAAATAATGAGCTGTTTTCTAAATACCAATGATCTATTTTAATAAAAACCGTTGCGGGAGACTCAGCTGCAAACTAATAGGTTGTTGCAATATGTAGCTAGGTTCCTACTCATAAGATTTTCATTTATTTCACCCAAGTTTTCAAACGGACTTACAGTTTGTTCGAAATAAGTAAGCCGATCGGAAGTTAGCCGTTCCGAACTACCCTAGTGATAAAATCGTTTAATTAAGTGTTATAATACATAAATATCGAAATAGGTAAACAAAATAATTAGAAATGTGAAACATATACGACTGTAATTATCTTTACACCGACTCTTTCTATTAAAATTTACCACTTCTAAACCACTTGCAGATAACTTCCGATCGGCTTACTTATTTCGAACAAACTGTACATAGTTAATGGCAGCTTATAACGCTTATCAGAGACCTAATTCTACATTGTGCCAGTGTTTCACAAGCAATAAATGAGAATGAAATAGGCACTACCTATTTGTTGTCTTATCTATGAACTCGCATTATAAACAAAACAGTACCTGCATAGTACACCTACGCAATAATGAATTGTAGGTATGGAACTTATCTGTATACTATAAATACCTAACTAAATTACGGTTAACCTAAAATAAAATTAATGAATACCTAGAAATCTATGGTTTAGCCAAAATTGGTTACGGATTACCTACCTACAGACTTTTATAATTTAAGGAAATAACACGATTGATACTATTGGCATTGTAATATATTACTACACATGTAGGTAGGTATTTATTGTAAAAAATAAAATATTGATAGTATAAAATTTAAGTAAATTAAAATTTAATATTTATGGAACTGCTCATAAAGTCCAGACCTGACATTTGAAGCTAATCTAAAAAGCTGGATTTATAATATTATAAATACTCTAACTTATACCTATAAGTTTTTTGTATTCGAATTTGTTATTTAACACAAGAAATTTCGGTAACGTCAATACCGCATAAGCACATCTTCAGAAACTGATAAAACGTTTACCATTCCCTCTTATCAATAAAAAAACTGATAACGGCATTATGTATAAAAATAAAAACAATATTTTTGACGTTTGACAGCTGCTGTTATCGGTATAACTATAGGAATAGCTATGCACGTGCATACGAAAATCGGTCTCGGACCGCCAATCATATATGAAACAGTCCGATTTAAATATTATAAGTGATTGTAAAACATTAAATACTTACCCTGCTATGTGACAAATCCCTAAACAATGGTGATAAACACAAACCACGATTTATTTCTAATTTTGCTAACAGTCGGCATCTAGACACACACACCGTCGACGCCATCTTTACACTACGTATGTACAATACTGTAGGTATGTATAGTCTCCTATAGAAACACCGGTCACCGGTCCGGTCACACTGGCGCCGCGGAGCGAGAAAGTAGTGAGACAAGCAAAGCTGCTATATTTTCAAACCAATACAGACGCTTTACTAGTCTTCAGCTTATTGGAATAACAAAGGAAAATTTACATGCAAATTGGATGTTAATAATTTTCGACAGTTTGGCTACACGGCCCACTCCTAACAAAAAAATAACCTGAACTAGCACTTTTTATAATATTTTTTCCTAGTTATTATGTTCAGTAACTAAGAATCATAATATATTATTAAAAATATATTGTTTTATTTACTTTTTAACCTTGTAATAATGTAAAGTTTGAAATACCCGCGTTAACTTTATTATATTGGCAGCTCTGCCAAAGCTAAAGGTTTCGTTCAGAAATTTTAGATAGTAAAACCAGGACCCAAAATCAAATATAAAAACTTAATGATGAAACTGATAAACAATCCTAAAATCAGCTTTTTCATAGTAATACTACTCGTCTCGTATAGATTATAACCATGGAGTGCAACTAAATCCAGCTTGTTTCTTCGCTAGCATTAGCTTAAAAAACTCGAAAAAATCTTACTACGAATGACAGCATACGTCAACATGACATGACAACTTTTGTTCACCGCGATTGTTTCTGATTTTTCTCAGCGTTTTGAAAATAAATACGTTTTCCAATGGCTGTACCGGATTATAAACTAAGTGCTGTCTTATGTGGCCATTCACTGGACGTTCGATGTGTGGCGACAACCAAAGAATTCTGTATATTATCAGCTTCACGCGACAGGACTGCGAAACTGTGGCATCCGGAAGGGTTAGTTTTCTATACCGTTACAAGCTTACATTGTTGGTGTAAATCATTAAGCAGATAAATAAGCTCTTCTGTTGCAGCGTAAAAGACTTTGTGAACGTGGTAACGTATAAAGGGCATAGAAATTTCGTGTCGTGCGTTTGCTGGATTCCTCCTTGTGAAGCGTTTCCCGATGGTTTGGTGGCGACCGGCAGCAATGATAATACGATACTTGGGTATAACCTGCAGGATGGTGCAATCCAAGTGACTCTAGAGGGACACGAGAATGCAGTGTGTAGTGTAACACCTGGAAGAGATTCTGGCATATTGTTGAGGTTAGTAAAATCCTTTGTTTATACATTACAATTACTTGCACTTTTGTCATTGATATTGCTGCTCTCTTGGGTACAAAATAAAGACTGAATGGTTTGTTTTGAATATAAATGTTTATTACTTAAAATAACTAAATAGTTATCTAAGTTATAGTAGAAAATTTAAGGATGACTAACTATTCATTTATTGAATACATGCTTGCTCCATAATTATTGTAACTAACACTGATTAAGACTTAGAGATTTGGAGTTGCCTGTGGCTTTGGGTGATTAAAATTGCATGTATGCATGCATAGAATCCTGGTTATCCTGCATTAGAATAAAAAGCCAATGTTATTTAAGAATGTTATAATGTAGCTTTCTAATAGTGAAATAATTATTAAAATTGGTTCAGTAGTTTCAGAATATATATTGATTACATACAAACAAATCTTTTTATAGTTTTTTAATATATAATGTAAGTAAAGACTACAAGCAAACCTTGCCTAGTCATTTACCATAAACAGAGTGAATTTTTACTATGATAAGCCTTATCTACTCCAATGAAATTTAATGAGTATTTTAATGTCCTCTGGGAGATAAACACAAATTAACAAGCTTATTACAAACTGTCTTATTCATAAAAATATAAAACATTCAATACATTTCCAAAGCTATGATGAATAGCTATAGGAAATATATTGGATTGTATTTATGAATTAGACATCATAAACCCATTACATTGTCCCTCTGCTGGGCACCGGTCTCCTCTCAGGATGAGAGGGATTAGGCTATAGTCCGCCATGCTAGCCTGCTGTGGGTTGGCAGACTTTACATGGCATCATGAAAATCTCTCAAGCATGCAGGTTTCCTGACGATGATTTCCTTCACTGTTAAAGTGCATCATAATTAATATGCACATGACTTCAAAATGATGGATGTGCATACTTGGATTCGAACTCAAGACCTTTGATTTGGCAATTTAATGGCCATATCACTGTTTCTGTCTAAGTTCAAGTCTTAACTTGCACTTAGACGGAAACACTTTACATAATTATATAAAATAATATTATCAGCTCCAGTACTGCATAAGTAACACTTTTCTATAAAGCCTAATTTTGAATGTCATTTAATCAAAGTTAGATCTTATAACTAAGTGCTAGTTACGCAGTACATAGATATGTATCACCAACAATTTGCCAGGATGACTGATTTTCCACAGTTCAAGTTGGGACAGCAGCGCCAGGGTATGGAATATCAATGCAGCCAGAGTACCACCATTGGTACTCAAAGGCCACCAGGCTGCTGTATGGTCAGCTATAGAGCTGTTCAACAGTACCTATGCAACAGCGTCTGCTGACAAAACTATCAAACTATGGAAGAAGGATGGCACTATCATTACCTCACTGACTGGTAAAGAATTGTCTTATATTAACTCTTTGTTCATTTTGGATTACAAAGGACAATTTAACTACATGTTCAAAGGAAGGGTTTTTTTTTTAAAGCTTACAAGCAATGTGGGTCACACATTACTAGTATTCTTTTTAAGCCCTAAGCTAAAAGCTTGTATTACGAGTGGGTTCATGTCGGTAATGCAATGGGTGGGTTTCGAACCGGCAACCACATGATCGCAAATTCGACGCCCTAGCCATTAGGCTACTGCAGCTTAGAATTTGAAAAGGATGCATGAAAGTCTTTATGTTTTCTTTATCTTTTTAGCTTATTATTTTTTCTTTCTTATTATCTCATATTTCTTCAATCATACTATTATAATTAGTTTCAAAATGCATATAGGTTATCAAAAATAGATTGCATACTTCAGTAACAATGCTAAAAGATATTTATTATCCATGTTTTTGTGTGGTCATAATAATGTTTATATTTTTTATAAATCAGGTCACACAGACTGCGTAAGAGGTCTTGCAGTAGCAAATCCTGAAACCTTCCTCAGTTGCTCTAATGATGCTTCTATCAAGCTCTGGACTAATAAAGGACAATGTCTTAACACTTTCTATGGACATTCTAATTATATCTACAGGTAAGACTATATACATCATCATCTACCCATTATGTATATTGTCCCACTGCTGGGCACAGGTCCCTGGGAATGAGAAGGATTGGGATTGCGGGTTTGCAGACTTAACACGAAATTGATTAAATCCCTCAGGCAAGCAGATTTCTTCACAATGTTTTCCTTCACCCTTTAAGTGCATGATTATTAAGTTAAAATATACCTTGTATTTGGCCTCGAGACCTTTAACCTGGTCTTGTCTAATAGTCATATTACTAGGCTAGCACTGCACTTTTTCAGTATGAAACTATGTATTATGTATAAATGTATATATGGGTTTGCCTTATTAAACTTTCGAATTAAAGAATACAATATAGGAATATAAATTATCTGAAATTTTTTATACTGAAATGAAATGATCATGGATCTTGTTGTATATAAATACATAAATAATGAAAAATCCTAAAAGTCACACCTTCACTTCAGCATCAGCATGAACCCTGGTGTGCAACAGGGCTTTGCTACATGTGGCGAAGATGGTAGTGTTCGTTTATGGGCGGGCGGCGACTGTGTGCGGGACATACGGCTACCTGTGCAATCTGTTTGGAGCATCACCTGTCTGGATAACGGTGACATAGTTACTGGTATGATAAACTATATATATGATATTTTATCGTATGATAACTGTTTAGTTATTATTGTGAAGGAAAAAATCGACCGCGGGCAGGAGATGCTATCACCGACTAAGCCACCGCGAGTCCCACCCGCCAGGTCGAAATTGGCCTTCACATTTTGAATTTACGTCTTTCGAGGTGATGTCAGTGACATCTGTTAGTAGGTTTAGGTTGAAAAACAAGTTTTGCTTCTCTGGAATCTTGCTCACTGTCGAATTTTTCCTTCACTAAAATAATTTTATGAGCTTAGCATAGAAAATGCATAACACCCTAGAATACATGCTGTTTAGTTCAAATATTTTAAAATATAAAACTATATTTCATCATATTAGTCAGGGAGTGCTCAAGCTTATCAGTTACAATTAATATACAAAGGAAACATGATAAATTTGTAACATAATGATGCTTATTTTTCTATTTCAACCACATATATATCACATAGCTTTGCCCCGCGGTTTTCAGCCGCTTTGCCCCACTCCTAAAGGTCATAGCGTGATGCTAGCCTATAGGCTTCCTCATGAATGTGGCTATCATATACAAAAAGATTATTTTAATTCCGACAGTAGTTCCAGAGATTAACGCGATCAATCAAACTTCTGCTTAATTATATTAGTAATATATATAATTATATAGATTTGTGTAACAATGATTTACTGTTAGTGGTGAAATGTTGTACTTATCCGTTTCTCCTAACTTGCGTGATGCCCCTTTCTCTTTTCAATAGTGTACAGATGAGTTCATACAACGTTGACAGGTTCGAGTGATGGAATTGTTCGCGTTTTCACGAAGGACCCAGCGAGGTACGCAGATGAAGCAACGCTCAAACAGTTTGAAGAGGATGTCGCCAAGATGCAGGCAGCTTCCCAACAAGAGATTGGAGGATTTAAACTCTCTGAGTAAGAAAAGTTTATGATTGCTTTATTAATTAACAGTTTACACAGTTTCGTGCAACTAAATTGTATCCTTTTGTATCATGGACATCTGCAATACCAAAGGAGTTGCAGATGCATTGCCGAGTCTATTTAAGAAATAGGGAAGGGAAAGAGAGAGTAGGAAGGGGACTGTGGGAAAAGTTGGTCCGGCACTCCACACTCACCATGCGAAACGCAGCAGTATGCATACTGCTACTTGATGTCGATATTCTGTCTTAATTTCTTGTTATTGTTTAATTGCTGTAGGGGACAGAAATTAAAAAAAAAATATAGGTATATCATTATTTATGGTTATGGTGTTATGCCTGTTGGACATAGTAACACAAGTTTTACTGCATCTGATACCTATTCTGAACTGGAAAGTTATAAGCATAAAGCTACATTAACAACACAAAAATACCTAAGATGATAGACTGTCTCATATTTTTGTGTGGATGATTTATAATTATTGTGGTAGTTATAATCTCTCTCTCTCTCTCTCTCTCTCTCTCTCTCTCTCTCATTTAAGAGTCTCTTGTCGGTGGAGCAATCGCCTATGTTCTCTATTCTCTGCCTTCTGTTTGACCTCTTGAAACGACTCTACTTCCACTTTTTCCTTCACTTGTTCAATAAAACTTCTTGGTCTTCCCCTTCCTCATAATTTGTCAGAAATTTCATTATAATTGTCTAAAATAAATAAATAACATACCATCTCGCCTGTATTCCCCGAAGGGTTAGGCAGAGGTGTACTTATGTGAATACACCCACATTTCGCCGGTATGTTTAGGTCCCATGTAATAGGGGGCGAGCCTATTGCCATTAACCGGGAACAAATCCAGACTCCGAGCTGCTACTGGGGATTTCATAGAAAAAACCCAATAACACTTTGCTCGACCTGGGGATCGAACCCAGGACCTTTAGCGTAGCAGTCGCGATTGGCACCACTAGACAAACGAGGCAGGCAATAAATAAATTTAATTTGATATTTCAGGTTACCTGGTCCTGAAGTCCTATTAGAACCCGGCAAAGCGGACGGTCAGACTAAGTTAGTACGACGCGGAACCAACGTCAAGTGTTATTCCTGGAGCGCCACTGAGAACACGTGGAACGAGATCGGGGATGTGATGGGCACTCCACCTTCCAGCGAGGGCAAGACCATGTATCAGGGGAAGGTAGATAGTGGTTTTAATAATTCTACTTGTATTTCTACCTAAATGCTGTTAAAAATATTGAACTTGGCCATAAAGTCTTGTTACAAATGAATATCGAAACAGGCTCATTGGTAGCCTGCTCAGCAGAGATTAAATTCTTAAAAAAAAAACATATTATACTCATAAACCACTCTGTCTTGATGAATATGTGAACAGACAATCAGACGCGGTAAAGGACTTAATTATATTAATAATTATGTAGTGATAGTGATGTATGGAGACTTCAACAACTGTAATTCATAAAGCCCGGACGCAACCTGCTTTAAAAAAAATTGTATCGCTAGTCAAATGAATGATTAATCGTATGTGTGTATTGGGGATTATTGGAGGTCTTTTTTCGAAATTTCCTAATATAGTCTAGATTATGCCGTACTTTATAAACACTTTATTGTTGCGGTTTCATTGCAACCAAAATAAGCTCTTAATTTTTTTTCAGGAATACGACTTCGTGTTTAGCGTGGACATCAAAGATGGTGCGCCACCAATAAAACTTCCTTTCGACAAGACTGAAGATCCATGGGTCGCCGCTCAAACTTTTATACACAAGTAAGATAATTTTTCAGTTTAATTTTGTTTCAGCCTTTATATGCCAAAATCCTGAATTTTCATACGTAAAATACTTCTCGGAGTATTCCCTCCCCGTTTACTTGAAAAAAAAAAATACTATCATCCTACATTTATTATTAAAAAAGTATAAATATATGTGAATATAAACAATTTCTTTGACAATAGTTTTTAGGCAGTACAAATTAATAAACAAAATTAAATGCATTTTTAAAAAAGGTAGTGATTTTCAAACTAACCTAACAATAGGCATGATGACAATAATTGCAAAATGAACCTATAATGTCCAGAAATATATACTATTTACAATTAATAAGATATTTCTGCAGAAATTAAAAGTTTAGTAGGAATAAAATGCAATTTTAAAATAATAATTTAAATTTCCCCTAAAACGCTTATTAGTGTCATGGCGTCGCTTGTAACGTCACGTTTGAGTAATCAAAACGTAAACGCGCTGCGCTCGTGCAAGAATTTAGTTATTTTGTGTTATTAAATATGAATTCGAAAGTGTATAGGTGGTGTGGGGTCCCCCAGTGTGAGAATACATCCATAAAAACTCCTAATAAGCTATTTGTGTTCGTTCCTCAAAATAAAACAATACGAAACAAGTGGCTTAAACTTGCAAGGCGAGATTCCAAAGGAATATTGCCCAGGGGCCGTATTACCACGTATTAATGCCATCATTTTTACGTTGTGAAAAAGGGACGCCACTATTTAACCTGTAGAGCGGCATCCCTCTCTCACAACCTAAAAATAATGGCATTTATACGTGGTAATACTTACTTAATAATGGATAATTATATGGAATAATTATTTAATTATTATTAATATACTTACATAGAAGTTTTAACATTTCTAAATTCTGCTGAACAAAAGTCTTTATTTGATGACAAAAACTCTCCCAGCATTATTATGTCGATTCTAGGCAAATTAGCGCTGTTTGCCTTAGTAAATCCTTGATCCATGATCCGTGTTATTTTATATTCGAATTAATAATATTCACACTCAAATAGTACTCGGTATTTAAACAAAAATTATAAAAACACAAGATGTTCGTGCGTGTTGCGTATGCGTTTACTCAAGCGTGACGTCATGCGCTCTGATTGGTGTTCAAGATATCATGGCGAATTGCCTTATTTTGTAGTTTTATTTTATAAAAATAAATATTAATTACAATTATAATAAAAAAAACAATGCGTATTTTATATTCCAAGCTTCAAGTTTTATTTAATAAATATAGTATTTTAGTAGTTTTTAATTACTGTCATTTTGCCTATTACTTCTGATAGGAAGAATGTATGTTCAGTGTATTATTTCTATTTCCCTCATAGTATAATTTCTACACATTACAGGAACAACCTACCACAAGTATACTTGGAACAAGTCGCCAATTTCATCATTACTAATGCTAAATTGGATTCACAGCCGTTACCAAGCAATGGGTAAGTAAGATCTCATAGAATTAATTTTGTTTTAATTTTTAAGGGTTAACATTATACGTAGGTATAATAAATGAGCTGGGGCCGTATTACCACGTATTAATGCCATCATTTTTAGGTTGTGAGCGAGGGATGCCGCTCTACAGGTTAAATAGTGGCGTCCCTCTTTCACAACGTAAAAATGATGGCATTAATACGTGGTAATACGGCCCCTGGACTCTTTCTAAAAATAGTGGTCCTTAACAGCAACGGACAGAGATAAGTGGAAGAATAGTAGAGGCCTTTGCCTTGCAGTGGGCCACCACAGGATCGTAATAATAAAATATACTGAAATAACATATACACTGAAATTTGTATTTTTTTAAAGTAATCTGATTACATTTTTTCATACCGCAATACGCAGGTTCTTCATAATCTTACCACGGAAAGACCAGAAGAGATCCACTATGTATTTGATAGTCAAATATTAGATTTGTAATGAAATTTTGTATGAGAAAAAAAAAGGTTTTTATCATTATTATTTATAGTTTCGCGGACCCATTTACGGGGTCGTGTCGGTACGTGCCGGGGTCTGGGGTCGCGGCCGGCCTGGAGCCCCCCTCGCGCGCGGACCCCTTCACGGGGGCCAACGCCTACACCACGTCCGCGGCCACTACTACTATGTCTACCGACAAGATGCTCATACCGCACGACGCTTATATAAGGTCTGTTATATATTTTGTTTGTGAAACCATTTTGGGAGAAAAACAAAGCACAACTTGGCTCTCTGAAAGGCTAGGTAATAATAATAAGCCCACTTCACGAAATGTGTAGCGGTCAATAATGTTTTAGCCAGTCACGCATATTTCGTTCTAAGTATTAGCAAAATGTACTTAATTTGTAATTAATTAATGTCTAATTACGTCACTCATAATTACGTGCTGCCTCGTTAGTCTTGTGGTCCCAAGCGCGACTGCTACGCAAGAGGTCCTGGGTTCAATTCCCAGGTCGAGCAGTGTGTTTGGTTTTTTTATAAAATAGCGGCTGGGAGTTCGGATTTGTGCCCTTTTAATAGCGTTTAACCTGTGCCTAACCCTTCAAAATTACAGGCGTAATGGTATTTTTAAATATGAAAGAGTTTTAATAAGAACAATACATACTCTTAACATTAAAATAAAATATTTATTCCAGATTCGACCAAGGTAACTTGAAGGCCATACACGACAAGCTAAAGGAGTTCAACAGCAAAGTGGGCGACGGACTCAGCGCCATGACTGAGGAGCAGCTGGATAGCGTAGTCAAGTTGTGTGAACTGGTAAGAATGTTTATGAGAACGCAATTTTTTACTAATATAATTATATTACTATAGCGGCGACAAAATGACAGTTGTTTTTTGCGTCGTGCATGGAAAAAAAATTATTGTCTAACCCCGCGTTTCCACTGAGGACAAAACATGTTGCAAACACCTATTTAACCCCCGTTCGCACTAACGACAATTAAATACCTATTTTACTCTATCTAACTCTCAAAGAGTGAGTGAGATAGGTAGCTATTTACATGTTTGGTACTCAGTGGAAACCCTTGGTTGAGGATATGCCATACTAGGATGTTGTGTGTGGTGTTGTGGGATCTAGGCTCTGTGTACCGTTTACAAAACGGAAATATCGTTTTTTTTTTTCTAGAAAACTGGCCATAAATGGTTATAATTTTTGGGCCGTAAACCCTCGTGTTATGAATTTCATCAGAATCATTACAGCTGTTTTCTACAACAGTTACAAACAATGGGATGGACAATTTTTGTTAACGTATAATTCGGTTGTAATATTAAAAGCGAAAAGCAATCAAATCGCCTAGTGTTCCGATACTACAAAGTTTAGAATGTAACTTGATATTATGTTTTGTTACAGAATAATACTCATAATAACGAAACCATTTCGCTGCTGAAGACTATGTTAGGGTGGCCCAAAGGTAAGCTATTAAATATTTGAACCATAATATATTTAAAGAAAACTGAGTTATAGGTATCTAATTATTTTTATGTTTATGAAAATCCAACTATTTAGCACTAGCATTGGATAATTCGGCGTATCTGAAAATATGTAGCCAATTTTAAATTTCGTGGGCAATGCAATCATCATCATCAGCCAAATACAAAGCCAGGGCAATTAAAAAAATTTATTAAACTATAACCTTCCCCTGTAAACCTACACGTTGTTCAGATACGCGGTATTCACGTAGTAGATTCGCGGATTTGTCGTACCTATTATAGTTTTTTAGTGTTCGGAAAAAACTTAATGGATCGTCTGCCACCTGGGAGGCAGTAGGGTATGTCGGTTTTTCGATATTCGCCCCGACCGTGATAGGTTGTGGTCCGGTTCAAGCAGTGGATCACATCAATCATATTATTACTCTCATTTTTTTTATGGAATAACTGGGCAAATGAGCAGGCAAGCTATTAGTACTAAGTAGTCATCGCGGCCCATGGACATCTGCAAAACCAAAGGAATTGCAGATGCGTGTTGGCAATATATCTGCAACTCATTTGGTTATATATTATTATTATTATATATGTAAAGAAAAGGTAGGGGAAGGAGAAAGAAGGGAACTGAGGGAGTAAATGGGCCTCTAGACTATACATTTAACAAGTTTATTTAAATGTATTTTTATATTTTTTCTTTACAGAAATCCTGTTCCCAGTGTTAGATGTTACTAGGTTAGCTGTTAGAAATAAAGAGATTAACGGACAAATATTCGACACGACGTATGGACCAACCTTTGTTAAATATTTACTGACGCTGTTAACACCTGGTATGTATATGTCCTTAAACTTATTTATTGTTTGTTAATTTTCTGGTCATGTGCTTAACATAAATATGACATACACATGACTGACGCGAAATGAACACATTCACGACTGTCAACATCAGGATACTTATAATACTTACTATCTATATATATATAATAATCAATTGCCGTGCGTTAGTCTCGCAAAAACTCGAAAAAGGCTCTACGTTTTTATATTTTAATTGTTGCGTCCGTAAGTTGTAAGGACAAGATTTGTATGAGAGAAACTCTTGAAAATCCACGTTAGTATAAAAGTCTAGGGAGTGTATATTATACAGGGTGGAAGGGACATCGACGCACATCCGCTTACCACGAATTCAGTACATGATTCTGGACCCCCTTGCATAGATATTTTTTGTCGGCTATGAAAAAAAAAATCTGTATAATAATGTTAATTGTCAATTTTAGCAAAATATCGTCATTTTACATCACTATTATGAATTGAATTTGCCTTGAAGCAAAAAAAATACAATGGTAGTCTTAAACTTTCAGACAATCTTCCAGCGAATCAAATGTTAGCGATGCGGGTTCTAGTGAATGCGTTTAGCGACCTGCCCGGAGAGATGCTGGTGCTGGCGGCGCGGGAGAGCGTCATTCACTCACTCATATGCCTCACGCAGCTCAATAACAATGCTCAAGTAAGTCACTCTTAACTATCTTCCTTTTTGTTAACCCCCGACGCAAAAACGACGGGGTAATAAGTTTGACGTGTCTCTGTGTTTGTGTGTGTGCGTGTGTGTGTGTCTGTCTGTGGCATCGTAGCTCCCGAACGGATGAACCGATTTTTATTCAGATTTTTTTGTTTGAGAGGTGAATTAGTCGGGAGTGTTCTTAGATATGTTTGATGAAAATTTGTCGAAATATGGCATGGCATATCATCATCAACCCATTACATTGTCCCACTGCTGGGCACGGGTCTCCTCTCAGTACGAGAGGGATTAGGCTATAGTCCACCACGCTAGCCTACTGCGGGTTGGCATATATATTAGGCATTTTCCATTCAAAGACACGGGCAGGATACGAACTTCTTTTTAGGTAAACGTCTTCTGTTTAGGTACATCAGACGCTATGACCGCTAAGCCAGCGAGACCCACCTTGGCGGTCATAGCGTCTACCAAAAACCAAGAAAAAAATGAATTTCGCGCTCAAACCTGACGTTTTAGCCTTAACTGACTATGCTAATAATACAGCAGTGAGAAGATTTAATGGTTTAATAACATGGTTTATACATTCATTTCCTCTCTGGAGGAGACCCATGCCTAGCAACGGGACAATAATATGATTATGGTTGCTTATTTAATTGAATGAATATATTAACAGATCGCAGCCACATCGCTACTGTTGAACCTATCGGTTGCGCTCGCGCAGCAACCTGACAGCGTGGATCTCGCGGACTGTTTGGTCCAGCTGCTAAGCAAGATCACTGACAATGAATCATATTTCAGGTAACATAAATATTTACAAACTAATAAAGTCCTTATAGTCACTTAGTTGTTAAAAAAAATACCTTATTAAAAGTACTTGAGATTTCTTTCAATTTATAAAAAAAACCTAAACAAATGCTTATAATTTGTTATTTATGTTAGTTTTTAGCACACCACGGACTACCCCCTCATTTTCCTCCCATTTTGTTCTGTCCATCCAAAAGTTTGGAAGATATTGCTTTTAGCTATAAGCCATTGTACCCTTATCTTAATTATTTCCTTATTAATGGTGTACAATAAAGATTATTCTATTCTAAATCTTATAAACCGCCAATATTTTAAATTCCGACGAGAAAACTGCTGGATAGGGAATTTGAAAAAAAGTTTCTTCTTTCAGAGGATTGATAGCACTTGGAACTCTACTAGCAGAATCTCCCAACAAGCTACAAATACAGACTAGAATAGTGTCCTGCACCCAACTTCACAACAGGCTGAAAAAAGACAGCGAAAACATTACTGACCCAAACTATTCTAAAATAGCAACACTGTCCCAGCAAGTCATCAGACTTTTATGAACAAAAACATCTGAAGTACTTCATAAGGCTGTTATTTATATTACTAGATTTAAAAGATCATTTTTGTATGTTCATATTAAAGTCTTCTTAATGGGTTTGATTAGTTTTATCTTGGCTCTTGAGCGCCTTTTCTATTTATCAAGCAATGTCAAATAACATATATTTTAGTATCTATTGGATTTTTTCTCAAATGAATACGTACTTTATCCGTGTATAATTTAGGGTGAATATCTGCTACCTTTATATGTAAAAAAGCGGGTATCTAAATAATACTTAGCCGACACTTTCTTTAGCCTTTATATAAAGAAAGCAATTTAGATAAATAGAACTCTATATTTTGTTGGATAAGATCCTAAGCGTCTAGTTAATTTACAAAATATATGATTACTTAATGTTGACAATTTGCCCATATTAAGTATTTTTTAATAATATTGAAGGTGAAATAAAACACTGTAATAAATGTAATGTATATGTATTCTTATGTACATGTTATGAGAACACTGTACATTCGCTTACTACCCGTCATCGATGGAAGCATGATTCTATATCAGACATTTGCAGCAATAATAAATTGTATAAAACATTAAAATAAACCTCTTTTATTTCATAACCTATAAACTTTACACATACCTAATAATTTCACTAGAAATTATTGTTCTATCGAGTTGAAGATTACGTTGGTAGAAGTAGCGTTGACATATTGCTGATTATCTCGCTCGCACACAGTGGCGGATTAAGCAGGAGTAGCAAATGCTATGGGCCCCGCGTATCGAGTCCGGAAACCTCCGCTCGAGCAAAAATTGTTTTAACGTGACCTAAACGACTCTAAATAATAATAATAAATAATCTTTATTGAATGAAAGCCTACATATTAGAACAATGGTAAAGTATTTACATACATAAAAGGGCTTATGCTAGATACAAACACATTGAAACCCTGCTCTCTAAACTAGGTGTGTACCTGTATCTTAGAGAACAGTGTCCCTCCGCAACAATGCTACAAGCCAATACTAGACAATACTTAATTTTACTTTAGCATCACAAACTGACTAAAAATCGTCGAAAGTGGATTATTCCATGTCAAATACATAAATGTATTGAGAATTGTTTTTTTTTTACTATATACTTGAGAGACTACAGTAGATCAAGGCCCCCTCAATAGAATATACTACGGGCCCCGCACTTGCTTAATCCGGCACAGAACACGTTCTATGCATCATCAAGCAAAAGTCATGCTGTCATCTCTACACTCATAACTCATAAAAATGTTAAACTTTCACATACCTAATTATTATGTAACGGTTAGTTAAGAACAACAGTAAAAAAACAATAATAATACATTCAATTACTACACGGATATTGGCGTGACGCCCAAATAAAAAAGAAAGTAAAAAAATATATAGGTACATATTTAGTTCTACAATCATAAATCGTCATTATGTAGACGATCAGTCTTAACATGATAAATAAAAGAAATTATACTGATTACATTGTTAACAAGTGATATTTTTGTGAGATAAGCGTGTGACTTGTGTAACCGATTTTATATCACAATAGTTCAGGGTATTGAAAAACTAGCCGCGAGGCAAAATACATTCAATATTAGGTACTTAGATTTAAAAAAATGCCTACTTATTCATTTGCAATGAAATGTCAGCGTCGGCTTATTTTTAAAAGTTCCGGCCGCATAGCGGGTTTTGTTATATCAGTATCTTTAAATTACAATCCGTTCCTTTAAAATCCAAACCCATTTCTAATAAGGCATGTACAACTAGCGCGATAAGGCTAAATCTATTCATGACATGACACAATCAATATCAAATCCTTCTTATTTAGCGCTGCCATATGTCAGTCCAAGTTTGACCTAGTTTTAAGGCTGTACCTGTACATTAATCCTCAATATTTTTAGCAGGGTTGAACGTACTTGAGCAGAATACTAAATTAAGTTATCAGTAGAAACTTGTCCAACAACAACTAGTGCTATAATTGGCTGTGCCAGCGGTGCCCAGGCACAGGGCGCAGTCCTTGGAGGGTGAGACCAAAACATATACAAGGGCGCAATTACAGATGCTCGCGTCAGGCTCGTATAAGGACAGTTACGGCACTGCTTATGGTATTTGTACCATGCTCTTGATGTCGATTACGCTTACTACAACCTAGCCAAAAAGATTGTAACAAAATATGGTATGCTTTAAAAAAAGTATGCATTCTTGTCAAACTCATCATCATCAACTAATAAAGAGTCCGAGTCGTAAATGGTTGTAGTGTTATATCTGTTAGTCCGACATATTTTAACGATGGCAACCCCATTCGACGAAACCCCACGTCTATGCGACCAGCGAAACTTAACCCACTTACTTCTTCTTCTTCAACTCCTCAAACCTGCGGTTCAGATCATCAAAATCAATCTCATCTGGGGCATTAGGCGCGTCTGGTTGGTTGTTGGACGTATTGGAGTTGTTGCTGTGAGGCACTGAGGGTAGGATCAGGTCTGAAGGTACTGATGGCAGCTCGGGCAGCTCGGGGAAGTGGTTCTGGTTCTGCGGCACTCGGGAGCGAGGTTGCGGCGTCGGTACGTGGGCGGGCTGGAAGCAAGACTCAATTGTAAGATGATGGTGACGCTTCCCGTAAAAAATATTTGATGTGTAGTTAAATTAAGGTCCAAATTAAGTAAACCGTGAATTCTGAATATATGATCTAAAAAAATCGAATGGCTATGTAATTACGCAAAGAAGCATTTCATGAATTCAGAATCAATAACTCCAATGACGTGACGAGTATGGTACTCAAACTTAAATTAACCATTAACGAGTATTATTTACAAAATTTCCAACATCTTAAAGGGTCTTTAGACACTTTAAATTGCGTGCATTGACATAAATATAAAACAAACAAAAAAACATAACAAAAATAAGTACCAAATCATGATGGATGCTGTCATAAGCAGGTGGTAGATTGCTCATTTCATCCTGAAAAAGGGAGAAGTGGTTTCAAGCGTAGAACACTCACAAGCATTGGATAACAAAATTAAATTAGTTTAAAAGTGGTTAAAAATATAGTAAATTATTAAGTTATGGAATTAAAAGCAACATTAACACATTGAACTTTCTTAACAAAAACTATTGAACAAAGGTGTTTGGAGATAGACATAGGTACTCAAATTGTTGTATATTGGTCGAGTCGACTGCGTGAATATGTCAGTTTTCTTTTTTAAAAAGAGCTTACTAGCAATGTGGGTCACACATTACTAGTAATCTTGTTAACCCCTCGTGCTAAGCTAAATGCTCATGTTACAAGTGGATTCACGTCGGTAGTGCAAAGGGTGAGTTTCGAACCGGCAACCTCATGATCGTAAGTCCGATACCCCAGCCATAAGGCTTCAAATTTCAGGAACTAAAACAATCCCGTGAACTGCAGGTATACATCATCAATTCACCTCTACAAATCCAGGCACAAAATTATACAGGCGTTGTGAGCCAAGGCGTGCCATCTCATATGGGAACATAGTGAAACCTTTTTAATGTTCATGGAGAATTCCTTTTACCTGTAAGAAGCTATTGCTCAATGATTTAGAATCGACTCCAGGCGGCAGGTGATACCCCATCGGCGGTTGACTGGGCCCGCCGAAAGATGGCGCCTGCGGCAGCGGATTGGCGATAAAACCGCCAACATTACCACCAGAAGGTTGCTAGAATTGTGCCAATTAGTCACAGAATTAGTACTGCTGGGGAATGTTTAGAACTATTATTTTGTAAGATGTGGCAGAAACAAAAAAGCTTGATTTAATAGTAAACCAAAAAACTATGATATTAATACACTGATGATTTTATATGTGACATAAGTTGTGATGACATTGTTACCCCGCGTTTCCACTGACGACACACACAAACAGCTATCTAACTCTCTCTCACTCTCAAAGAGTGAGTGGGATAGGTAGCTGTTTCCAACATGTTTTGTCCGAGTGGAAATGCAGGGTTAGAGAAATACTTATAATTACTTTTGCAAATTAGTCTATCATAATAAAGCTGAAGAGTTTATTTGTTTCAACTAGTCTTTAGTATCTGGAACTATAAATCGATAAAAACAAATTGGCGTTTGATAACTTAATTCCTTAGGAAGCTTATTGGTTATTCAACCCCACGCTATGATACCTTATCAGCCCTTTAACAAATTTATGATAAGCTTTATCTTGAAATACCATTCTGGAAAATCTTTAATAAAAAAAGGTTCTATTATCAAATGTTTATTGCTTTATGTCAAAGTTAAAAGCAGTGAAAATATTTAATTATACACTTACAGAAGGGTAGCTGAATGGTGTCACTTTTGGTGGCGGACCACTGGGCGGGTTAGGTAATTGGGGCATCCCCATAGGTGGCTGCTGCGGGAAGCCAATGAAACCAGGAGGCATAGGGGGACCATTGATGTCTATCAACATTGCATCTCGACCTGTGATGAGTTTAAAAATATATTTTATAGATTGTATCCATATTTTAGACAAATATAAAGCTTTAGTCATAAAAGACACTGTCATGAATTTCCTTATTTGTTTCCTGCAGTCACAATATCTTTCATATTATAGAAATAATTAACAAAGTTGTCCATAAAATTGTGTCATGTCAATGAATATTGCAGGTGTAAGAGAAATTCCAATAACGTGGGAGGCAAAGCAACAACGCTTACTACGGAACATATGTGTAATAATTTGTTATGTTGTAAAATAATACTTGTTAATCTACCTTCTTCCTCTCTCATAACTTGTTCATCGGGAGTGTACTCAACATTATAGTTCTTTGCGATTTCTATCAGGTACCTCTCAACCAATATCTTGGGCGGACTCTGAACAGACATCTTATGTTTTAATTTTTCACTCAGTGTATTCACATTTTCGTTTCTGCATGCATCAGCATAAATCTTGCCATATTTTGCTGTCAGCAAATCAGATATAACTTTTAGCTCCTGAAAAAAATTTGGCAGTATTCAATAAGTGTAAAAAAACTACTATTTACTAGCCTAATTTCTGCTTCACAATTCTTCTAGTAAATAGTGTAAAATATTAAGCTATCTATTATTTACTATTTCAGCTAAAGTAGCAACAGCAATATTTTGAAATCCCTAAAATTAAAAGAAAGTTTAAAAGGATACAAAATTAGTTTAATGATTTGTACTTTAAAAAATTCATCACACATTTTTTTATTGATATTATATTGTAAATGTAAACTTTTTGACTTTTATTATTTGTATGTTTACAAGTAAAATTGTGTTTTTGGGGATTTTAACAACTCAACAAAGATATTGATTGTAGCAAACAGAATGTGTGACTAATCAATTTAATGTTTGTGATGCAAGTATCTTTGGATATTTACTTGCATACGGATGGATGCATAAGGATTTTAAGGAAAATTTTTAAAATTTGCCAGGAATATAAGAAATTTCGGGAACAACTGCTATTTGCCATGGAACTTTTGTATGATTTACATTTCATCATCACAATGCCTATCAGGGCAGCTAGGAGCAAACAATTTATAATAATTACCTGCACATCTGTATGCATCCTCGGTGCCACCCAAATAAGGGTAGATATGGCTTCAGCAAGTCCTTCATCCAACTCTTTCATCTGCGTCACAAGCCCAAACCTCGCCAACACCAGGTCACAGTACATTTCCACTATTTCCATAGCTTCCACCATGTAGTCTTCCCTAAACCAAGATGATGTTGGTAAATATATATTTAAAAAACATTCAAATCATCACTACATAGTATAAAACAAAGATATCCTGCTGTCTGTCTGTCCCTATGTATGCTTACATATTTAAAACTATGCAATGGATTTTTAATAGATAGAGTGATTCAAGAGGAAGGTTTATATGTAAAATACATACATATTATAGTACAGAAAAGCCGAGAAACCACGCGGGCGAAGCGGTTGGTGGAAAGCTAGTACCTACTAACTATACCAAATCAATGTAGATTTAATGATCAATCCACAGCAGACATAGCTCAATTTATTGCGACATGAAGCTCATAAAAATAGTTCAATTCTTTCCCAAGGCCAAGTTTGTTTGCAGGAATTGATATTGTTAGTTACAAAAATACCTAAAGGTATATGATGTACTTACCTGATGATGTGTTCAACTCGAATTTTAGCTCTCTCACTTTTACCAGCAGCAATGTACTCAGCTATTTCCTTCCTAGCTTTCTGTGCCAGTTCAGTTTTCTTCTTCTCTAACAACTTAAGTCTATTTATTGCGAGACGCAAGTGAGTTTTAAGTTTAGTGTAGTTGGGATTTGTGGAAAACATTTTGAATATTGATTATTTAACAATAAATTTAATCACGCACGAGATTACGAATGACTAACGCGAAATTTACTTATTTATTGTTTGTATGAGTTATGAATCACCCTGTCCTCGCTAAATAACGGATCGTTCCACTTTACCTTATTGATGAGAGACTTTACAGCAATATTTGACAACAGGATGGCGTACAGTAATTATTTCATGTAAGACAAAGACAAAATATTATTGAAGCTACAATTTATGTTTTTTCGTATTAAGATGACAGACAAATTCACTTTAAGTACAGACAGAACTTTGACAGTACTGTCAAAATCATTTTTTTTGGCATGGCTTCAAAGGCCTTTGTGCCATGTGTCAAATCAAATTAAATGAATGTATTGCCATGTAAAATAATGAGATACTAAACAAGACTGATGATGAGATGTATGTACACACAGCTACACATCAAGCTATAATAAACCAATTTACGCTGGCCTCTTATAATATAGACAACCTAGATTTCGTCGCAGTCGTAATCGAATAAAGTAGGTACTCTTTGATAGGTACTATCATGGTATACTATCTCAATAAAAAATGTGGTACTTTCAAAGAGTAGGGTACTATTTTTATTGATCGTCATTGAACGAATTAGACAGGTTAGACCGTAGACAGAGAATCCAACTAATAATGGCTAAAGGGCCTAGGGCGCGCTTTGGCTACATTTATAAATGAAAACGATCTTAAATTTTAACTGCTAAGACTAACATCTACCACGAAGTCAAAAGCTCGACGGTGGTCTTTAGCGAGTCGCCGTCTCAACGTGACACTGGCAGAATAGCCGCAATCGGCTCAATTGCCACAAAAAAAAAATCTACCCCACAACACAAGATTAAGTTTCATTTTATTTACTGAGATATTTTTTTCGGGTCCTGACAATCATGAGACGTGATTGGTGAAATTAAAATTTCTTTATTTTATAAAAATTAACATTTTATTTTGTTCATACACAATTATGATGAATACCTAGATTTATGCTATACAAAGAATATTACAGTAGGTCAACCTACATCTGATAAGTAGAAAATCTTATAATACACATCAAAACCATAGTAGGTAGTTATTAACCTAAAGACAGATTTTCTAAGATATTAATTAATACATTTTTGTGTAGGTTGTCTATGTCATATCAATGATCAAATGGCAACAATTTCGTAACAAAAATAGTTCATTCTTTTTTTTTTGCTATAAGTAACTTTATTTAATAAACATAGATAGGTACCTACTTATTTATCCTTATGTATGTGTAACACGTCTAGTCATACAATTCATTCACAATGAATTGATTGCTTTTGATTTGTCTGTATGTTGGTAATTACCTAAGACCTATCTACCTACTGCTTATAATAAGTACTGCACGAATCATCACGTAAGTATTCACACTTACGATAACAACGTAAGTACATATAAGGTGAGAATTACTGAGACAGCATTCACGCTATTACTGTATCAGCGAACAATATTTCATCATCGGCATCATCAAATTCATAAAAAAATACATACATACATTCTGCAGTTGGTTTCACATTGTGTCACACAATGTGAAAGCAGGTGCAGGAGTGGTGGAAGGGACACTCACAGCAGCGATAAATACAATCATAGGTGCATGAATAGCGCATGCGCGGGCATCACAACGACGCGTGAATAGCGCGTCCGGGGCATCACAACGACGCGTGCACGCCTGCCTTACGGCAATCAGTGCACGTAACAGAATTAACGTGCGCAGCCTGTTACAATGGGTGATAGAGATATTAGAGATCTTACGTTGAACCGTACCTATAACCGAACCGTATAAGTTTAAAAATAGAATTTTCTGACCAATAGCATTATACTTATTGAATTCGTACTATGTCTGGTTTGCAATATACCAAATGTTGCGCATAGATGGAGATGGATAAGAAGTACTTACTTACATATACTTTTTATGCATAACAATTTCATTGTAAATGTAAATTGACATTCTTTAATAATACTTATATGTACACGTATGCAATAAACACGAATACATCAATAAAGTAACAGTGCAAAATAACATTTAAATACTTAAACAAGTATAAATTGTAAAATCTAACATTTAAGTACACAGATCATAATATAATACTTTTAAGAAATATTTAAGCAGTGTTCGCGTAGGTATTCCCACGCATTAGGTATCATAATAAACAAAATGTTACCGTAATAATTAAGCAAATCAATATGCAAGTTAAGCTCGTTAAGATTTTATATTGTCCCATGAGAATATTTATGTGATAATTATTGTCACATTGATGATTCCTATAAATTGATTTAATATCAGAATAGTCAAAAGTAACTATTTACAAACATACAATAATTCTCGTAGTAAAAAAACGGCATTTGATAAACAAAAGTAATACTGTTAATCACAAAAAAATACTACAAAGATGGCTTACTTACTTGTCTACCTATGATTAGCTCTAACATTCAGTCATTTTCGGAAAATTTATTATTACTCGTATCACTAGACTTCTTAACAATTTTATTGTGAGAATTCTCGTAGTCGTCATGTAAAACAACAGTAGTAGCACTCATATTAGAAGGACTATGCGAGTGTGTGAGATTCGTTCGGTTACTATCAGCTAAATGTTCTAGTTCATGACTCTCCAAATTTGGGACAACTGAACAGACAGAGCTTACTCGTGATGCTGTTTTCCTCTCCGCTGTCGGGGATTCTTTTGTAGAATTACGTCCAAATAAATACAGCATAGAACACAAGAAAAATGTTGCATAAGTCCAACTGACAACCATTATCAGGGCTAGAAATGAACCTATCTGAGAATATGGCAGAAGATTGGAGCGTAATAAAAATATGCCAGCAAAGCCAGTTGTCAGAGCGGCGGCAGCAGTCGGACCTGAGGATGATGACAATGCACACTTGACTCGTGCAGAATTTGCGCCGTTAGCATTTGAATAACTAAGGGCATAATGAAGACTGAAATCCACAGCTAACCCTGCTGACGTCGATATGGCTACACTCTCTAAAATATTGAGCTTCCAATCATTAAGTACCAATATAGCTATGGTAACAGTTGCGGAGAAAATCATGGCTACTAATGCACATATGCTTACCACAAGGCTGAAAGTTGCCGGTACAAGAACTATAAAACCTAAAGTAGCCGATAGAATTAGAGCCATGACGGTTCCGCTAGCTAACGTTTTTTGAAGATCAAAAAATTGTAAATCTGACAAAAACCAACCACATTGCATTCCTTGTGGCGCATTTTTTAATTCTTGCTGCGTCCAATTCTCAACCTGGACGTAAAAATCGTCCATTTCCGTGTAGGACATAGAATAGGGAACAACACTTTCAAATTCTACTACAATAGCTGCAACTGTTGGGGGAGTAGCACTTCTAAGAAATTTAGGCCCTGCTACGCCCGGCATAAAGAGTTCGCGAGGAGTTTGATACAAAGACTCCATAGCTTTTAAAATACAAAATTTGAAGACATCCTCTTTATACGGAAATCGTGATGTTTCACAGCATGGTGTTCTGTTTATCTTGTCAAGATGGTCAATACAACGCCGACTCATATACATTCTAAAACTCTCAATAAAACAATTAGGAAGCAAAGGACCTAATGTTGGTTGGAAAAACGGTTGAGCTTTAATCCTAGAACAAAATCCTGCTAACCACTTTTGGGAATTAGGATCAGATATTGAAAATTTGTCATCCAACTCTAAGCGACCCTTTGATGCCGGATCCATATGATTTCCATTATCAATAGCTTTTACACCCCAAACCCATCGTAAAGGCATCCTACTGCCTGTGCCAATATCTTTTCCAAATCTTTCAAATAAGAACTTACTACTATAGAGCATATCATACTGCTCAAAAGGGTGGGAGGTTTGGAACAGTTGAAATTGCTTGGAGTCTGGCAATTGGAGTCCAGGTGAGTAAAAAACGATGACAATACTGCCAATTCCGATAGCACCCAATACTATAAAAAACATCATGTGCAATCTTGTGACACAAGTTATGATAAATCTATTTAATATTATTCTTATATCTTCACAAAAATCATTAATACTTTTATAAATTACATCTAGATATTTTATTTGATTTGTACGTAATTTAACATCTACAATAAATACTGATATAGGCAACAAACTAATCATTAAAAAGAAGTTGACTAGAACAGCTGTACCCGCAAAGACACTAAAACAGTTAATAGCTGGAATGTAGCTCACAAATGAGGCAAAAAATGCAACTGCAGTAGTCATTGTTGTGATGAACATAGTCAATAGAGAGTGCTTCATAGTTTCCCCAAGTATTTGTACTAGTATAGTCTCACCAGCACTTGATACATTCTTTATATCATTCAGACCATTATCTTGACAAACAACATTGTCACGAATAAGTTGTTTACTTACCATCTTCCACACCTTGACATAGAGAAATGCATCATCTGCCCCAATACCTATCACAACAACTATTACTAATAAATTCATAAAGGGAAAAAAATCCAAATTGAACACATATATATACAAGAAGTATGCTATACCAAGTGAATATGTTATAGCTATGAATAACAGTACAGTGAGAGTTGCAGATTTTGTATAGAACCACACACACACAAATACAAATATGCCACCTAAGCCTATCAACCATGTATCTTGTATTACCCATAAGTCAAAAAGTGCATTTTTCAGTCCAAAATCCATGGCAGGTATAACAAGTGTTTCGAAAGATAAATTTGAACTTTGTAATTTTTGGTAATAAGGTAGCATGGTACTACTTCTTGGTAATGGTAAAAAGACCATGACATTTTTAACAAAACTCTGTGAGAGATCTGAGGGTGGAAATGCATCAGAGTCTATTAAATAAAATAATAAATTATAAATAGCATCATACTGGGAACAATACTTGGGGACTTTACACCTATCTAAATCACAGGAAGCCATAAGTGTGAAATTATGAAAATAACCTGCACATTTTTTCAGAATACCAACTGTGCTGTGTATGTCTTCTACACTTAAATTTTCACAGGAAATCTTGCCGGATATTAGAGCAATGTAGTTTGGCACACTCCACACAGGGCAGCAGAGCTCTTCTGAATGTAGATCCCTTTGGCACATTTTATAGTATTCCGCTCCTCCCCAATCTATGAGCATTGATTGTAGTCGGCACATTCTTTCCACATTAGCGAATGTTAATAAAGATGTGTTATCAGTATTTGTTATAACTAAATGAGCATATTCTGATATGGGTGGTCCACATGTCCCTGATGCATAGTTGTGATGGATGGGTTTATCTGGTTTGCGCTGCATTTCTTTAATAGTTGCCCACTGTTTTCTTGTGTGGTCCTTGAGAATAACAGTATTCTCATCTTCAAATGTCTTATTTTTTCCAAATCCCCAGTGGACATGACCATTAGATATGTTAGGTTCTGATGGTGGCCAGCTAATTTCAAAATTAGTGTTGTTGTTATATTTAACTTTTTTCTTTTTATGTCCTTTATTTTTTTTATGTCCATGACCTGATCTGGGTCGGTCTTGTCGTGTTCTGTTATAGTATGTTTGGTTCATGCGTATCTGATCTTCAATTTCTTTGGGATTTACTGCGAGCCTTCGAGAAGGTCTTGTTTCATCGATGAGGTTTTCCCATGCAATGAATCGATGAGCTAGAGTAGTTCCCCGCGTTTCAAAGCCTACTATTGGATCAGAAAATGATGGTAAATCATGACATACTAGTGGGATCACAGTAAGAATGGTTGAGATCACAGTTACAGTGAAAAGAGCAAGGTAGGAGTGGCGGACGATAAATCTGGCGTAGACCGACAACATCTTTATGTAATAATTTCACGGGCCTCATAGTTATTTCACTGCACCATCTTTTCACACTAGCGTAACACATACCCAACTTAGATTCGCTAATGTAAATAAAATAAAAAGGGATCACATTTTGCAAAACAAAATACTCAACGCATTGGGAAAATGGAAGGGATAAAAGTTGACTCTACACAAAATACGCAAGTAAAGCGGAGACAGATTAAAAATCTATGTCAACTTGTCAGTCAATATTGTCAAACAAAAAACATTATACCAAAGATTTGTTTTCTCCTTGTTGCTGATGCATAGAGAATAATTTAAGCTGGCAACAAATCGTTTTCATGATCGACGATCTACTAGAGATGAGTCGTACTAGGTAAATTTCGTACTAGGTGTACCTATTCCTATTCCAAATAAATACTCGATCCAAATACCTGTTCCACCTAGTATGAAGTACGCGTACGGCTGCGGATGAAGTACGTAATGAATTGGAATCTTCTCTTCATACTTTACACAGGCTTAGGACCGTTAACGTTAAATATTTATCTAGGTACTACATCGTACCGTATATTAAAATTCATTTTTCATAGTAATCTATAATAAAAAAAATGGTAATCAGCCGGCATCCAACAAGATTACCCAACAAATACTAGTCCGTAATAGTCTCGAGTATTTACAAAGTACCTAGTGTATAAAGTCCGTCGAGTATGCCTAGTATTTGGTTCGTATCGAGTATTGCTTCAAAAAATCAGAGTATATTTACTTTTATCGGGATTGTAATAAGGTTCAAATTCAAATGACTGACACACGAATGATTTGGTAAACACAAGTGCGCGTCGCGTCATCTTAATGCTCATAAAAATAAGGTTCAAATTCAAATTATTGACACACCAATAATTTGGTAAACACGAGTGCGCGTCGCGTCATTTTAATGCTCATAGAAATAAAATTTAAATTCAAATTTGTACGCGTAGGCACAGTAATACTAGGTGGATCGAGTATTTCAAAATTTAACGAGTATTTTATCGACTAGTATTGAGTGTTGGTTAAAATAGACAGAGTATATTTACTTTTAAATGGATTGAAATAAGGTTCAAATTCAAATTAATACGCGCAGGCACAGTGATACTAGTTGGATCGAGTATTTTAAAAGTTGGAATAGGTATCAGCTAGTATCGTGAAATACTTGTTCTTTGGATCTGTTCTAGTATATACGCTTCATCTCTACGATCTACTATCTGTTTTCATCGATAGGACCAACGACCATCCATCCTTTCTTGGTCCATCCTTAATGTCATAGACAGAAAAAGCATGATTAGTGACAAATTATTTTTCTGGCAATGATGAGTCATTGTCATGTTGTCATGTATTATAACTCAATAAATTATTAAAAGCTTCTTTTACTATTAACTACGGCAAATTTATAGCTTTATAAAGATCTTGACTCCCGCAAAGGATCTGTTTTCCTTTTTGCAATTTTTAAAATAATTATCCTGAAAGGTCACAAGAGCTTAAATTTAACATAATTTTAGTATAGCAACCCTTTTATTGTCTACGACAACTTGTGATCACAAGACCTCTCCGTTTTTGAGTTTTCTGTCAAGGCAAAAATTGGGCGAAAAAAGGCCGTCCCTTTCGGGAATATCGGGTAAATCAGCTCCAATTTGCTCAAAAAACATCTCAAGATGAGGTACTTCCTGACTTACATTTTCGTGCTGCTGCTGGTGATCGTGATTCCGATATTTTCTATGTTCTATCTTCTCAATGGAAAGGGTGAGCAAATAAGCCTCGGATGGTTCCTGGAGAATACGTCCCCTTACATGTGGGGAACGTTGGGCATCGCGTTATCCGTTGCGCTGTCAGTGGTGGGCGCTGCTATGGGAATTCACACCACCGGAGTAAGCATAGTTGGCGGAGGTGTCAAAGCTCCCAGAATCAAGACCAAGAACTTGATCTCCGTCATCTTCTGTGAAGCCGTCGCGATCTACGGGTTGATTACTGCCATCGTGTTGTCGGGAATGCTGGAGAAGTACACAGAGCCACTGACAGATGTATCTATCAAGCAGCAGAACTGGATGGCTGGTTATGTGATGTTCGGTGCTGGACTTGCTGTGGGCCTCGTCAACTTGTTCTGTGGTATTGCCGTTGGCATCGTGGGATCTGGTGCTGCTCTGGCTGATGCAGCTAATGCTGCTCTCTTCGTCAAAATCTTAATTGTAGAGATTTTCGGATCAGCCATCGGTCTCTTTGGTCTTATTGTTGGTATCTACATGACGTCAAAGGTCAAAATGGGCAATCAGTAATCTAAGAATAAAAGTTAAACTTGAATGTAAGTGTAAGTATGAATTTAATATTTTTGCATTTAAAGCTGTACCTCATGCACTGTGTGAAATCTGTAAATTTGTAAAGCTTTTTTTATCTTGATTCAGTAAACTTTATATATCTTATGTCATTTACTTGCAGAAGCTATTGTTAATTTGTATAAAATATTATTCAACTTAAACATTTTATTCTAAATACTCTTCATGTATGTTTGAAAAATGATAAAAATCAATATTTCCTATTATTTTAAGGCCATACATCATATTAACTTGTTGATATTTAGCTTAAATTAGTGTTTATATCATTATTACTATAGAAATAGGTATTATAATCTTGGTCACATGATCTTGAAAGTGTTTAAACATTGGTATGCTGTAATCAATGTATTCTTGTCATTTGTTAGAGAATAAAACCTTCCTTAAACATATAATAAGTGTTATAATTTGATTTGAGAACCTAATTAAATATATTTGAAATATTAATGTTTTTTTTTTATTTACAGTGTACACCAGCACTGGATGTTACCAGCCTTGACCTATCCTAACTATCAGAGTATCCAGTGCCCAAACAAATCTATAACCGAAGAAGCTTCAAGTTATATCATTGCAGTGTTGAACTTGTGTAATGTTTTCTGCCTACACTATCTTGATGTGTTTATAATAATGTAAATTATTTTTGTAATCTTAATTATCAATAAAATATCTGATCTTAGCACCGCATAGTAAAGTAGCAAAGTAAATTTAAATTTTTTGATGTTATAACTGTACTTGTAAATTGTTGTTTCATATACATATTACGGCATTTTGTGCTAAGATTGCAGATATTTGAGCCGAGGTTTGGATTTTATTGCAGTATTTTAGTAACCAGTTGAAGATTGTGTTGTATTGAACCGAAACATGTCCTCATGTTAATATGACTAGGTATTCATTGAGTTTACGTGGCCTAATAATATGTCGCTCTGTCTTAAACAACTTCAGTACTGTACATTTATAAGGCTTATACATTCCAATAAACCTTGTTTCAAGTTTTGTAAAAGCTTTGATTGGTCAGTCTGTAACCCATGTTATGCATAGAAATAAACTTTAATGTACATAAATTACATATTTGGTGTGATATGTTATTGTTCGTTCATTTGACACAGATCAAAGGCATGGGTAATGTTGATGACACTACATATTAGTCATTTATCTCTCTAAATAAAAATAGTAAAGCACAAATACTATTGCCATAACTTTGAATTATGGATTAAAGTGAAATATCCTTTGGTTTCCCTTTGGCATTGATCTGTGTCTGTTTGGAAAATAACTAAATTGTTAATGTTCTCTGGTATCAATAAAGCACTGTTTCCCTTTGAAATTATATATTTAATCAAGTTATAAATCCCAATAATTGTAAATATTAGTTTGCTTACCTTACTAATTTATTGTATGTTCTTGTAAATTCATCTGCATATAAATTAACTATAGGAGTTGGTGTGGCGACACAAAGTTGGTATTTCGTATATCAATCGCATTGGACATTGGCTATTTGTCAGTGTTCATATCGGAACAAAACGAACGAGAAAGTATTATATCAGTCTTAACAGTTTACTGATGTAATTCTAAGTTAATATATTTTATTTGTGCAAATGTAGATATTATGTATGTTGATGAATAAATAGATAAAAGTTGTAACAATTTTGTTTCTCTAATAGCTTAATTGTGTGCAGTTAGCCTTGTGATATGACCATTGGACTGTGAAGTCAAAGGTCTCGAGTTCGAATCCAAGGCACGCACCTGACTTGTCGAAGTGATGTGCGTATTAGTAAATAATTATGACGTGCATAAACGGTGGAGGAAAAACAATATGAGGAAACCTGCATGCCTGACAGATCAAGACCGCGTGTGTGAAGTACCAACCCGCAGTAGGCTAGCTTGGTGGACTAAATCTTAATCCCTCTCGTTCTGAAGGGAAACCTATTCCCAGCAGTGGGACAAGGTAATGGGCTGATAATAATGATGATGAATAGCTTAATCCTTGTATTTAGACTGAAGGCCCAATTGAAATACAGTCATACAACAATTAGTTTATTTTCATGGTTTAATTAGAGAATGTCACAACTACATGGTGCTACTTTTATTTTTTGCATAAATTAAGTTTCTCGGTGCAGTGTTCACTGTCAAGTAACTGATGACCTGCTAGCCAAGGAAACACTTCTAAAAATGTCTGAATTTTTGTTATTGGCCCTGAAATTCACTCATGTCACTATCACACAGATCACATGTGAATTGATGCCAAGTTACGTCATTCACTGTTCTAAGGAAATTATAATAAGAATCTGTTCCAAATGCTGTTATAAAAAATATTAATTTATTGGTCTTCCTACGTCTAAGAACTGGAAATTTTGGAGAGCAGATTAAATTACTGTATTCTTTGGAACAGGACAAAAATCTGTCGGCTGCGTAATCAATTAACTTATTTATTTTGCCGTATCACGACTGCGCGTGAGTGGTGTTTTACCTGCCGTGTCCGATAAGAAATGCGTGTGTGTGTGTGTGTTTTCCGTAGAAATGTGCACACACGTAACTTTTCGTACGAATACCTACTAATATATACTTACGTAGCAGCTAGTTTGGGGTCAAAACTTGTGGACCTAAGTACTTACTTACCTATTACTGGGCACAAATATAAATAATCAGATTAAAATCTCAAATATACTTAGACAAAAGATGCAAGAAATAAACTAGGCTGCTACTGAGATTTCTATAATATGAAATAACCTAACTCAACTTGGGAATCGAACCCAGGACGGCTAGCTGCAACCGCAGTTTCATTTAAACTAATGTGGCATATCTCGAGGCAGCGAATAACGTAACAATAAGTGAAATAAATAAAACGAGGCGAAAGATTTTAGCAATAAAATATTTTATTTCGTTATAAAACAATTAAAATGTTTGTACCACTATTCTATAAAAATTGCATGTAAAGTACTTAGAAAATGGTGAAAAAGAATATCACAAAATGGAATGTGGTTCCTCGTACGCACGGCACGTACATCAAGCTATACAAAACCAGTTTATGCTGACCTCTTATTGTTTGGAAAGCCTATACAATGCGAGATCAGCTTAAACTAGATTTGTATAGGTTGACCTGTAGCTGTGTGTACTAGCTGGGCAGCCGAGCTACTTATATGTAGCCTATTGTTCGATTTGAGCGAAGCTATATACAAATATAGCTTATTTTATAAGTTGAGCGTTGAATTTCCGAAAGCACAAACAATTTCCTTCTTTAGGTACATACAGAGGTCATCTTAAACTGGAATTGTATAGGTTGCACCTGTAGCCGTGTGTACTTATCAGTACCTATCAATATTCGTTTCAAATTCTATTGTAGTAGCACTCGTCATGCTAAGTGCTGCTCAGCTTACCCCTTACTTTAAAAATTTGCGGAATATTATTTATAAAAGTGACAAATATATAAGTATAAGATAAAGCAATTTCGAATCGCTTCTGATTAAAATAATGTAGTTAGGTCGAAAGGTACTAAAACATAACGTTTTGAGCGTAATAATTAATCAGATTGTACCTAGGTACCTATTGATTAGGTATACCTACCTAGGTACGTACGCACGGCTACATATCAAGCTATACAAAACCAGTTTACGCTGGCTTCTTATTGTATAGGAAGCCTATAAAATGTGAGTTCAGCTTAAACTGGTTTTTTATAGGTTGACCTGTAGTAGCCGTGTGTACGTACCTGCCTACCTATGTTTTATCAAACCGATATTTCAGTAGGTAAAACCACAATATGAGTCCCTATCGACTGTAGAGTGTAGCGTAGTAAAGTTACGCTTTATAGAAAATATTTTCTTGTTTTTCATAACCCAAAAATATCTTGTATATATATATATACCTATAATAGGTATATTCAATTGAGAGAACAGTCCTTTTTTTGTTTTTGTAGGTATACTTAGGTACCATCTACCTATACTCCATTTGGTTAGGTACTTAACTAAATGTAAACAAATCATAAAAAAGGTTCTTTCATAGGGCCATTTTTCATTTGGAAATAAAACGTCACCAAAATAAATAATTTAATAATTCAAAATCACATTTTCCTTTTATACTAGCATATCTTACTTCTTTGTTTAATATTAAATGGTAATCATTATTCTTAAGCTTGCGAACAATTAATTAAATCAAAATTTATAATTATGACACAAAGTATTGGAAAGTGCTTACTAAAAAGAATCTAAAAATACAGATATTCAAAACATTTTTCCACGTATTAGACTTTTGATAACACGGAAAAATTAAGAAGTAGTATTGCGAGGAAGCGTAGCAAAATAATAAACCGATATTATACTTAGTCGGGTAACCAAACGCCATACGTAACAGTTTGTGTTTACTTTACTTTCGGTCTTTTTTGTGTTTCTTTTGCCGCAAATAGTGCTAATTAGTTATTATTTTGTTTGTTCTTTGTTTTTATTGATTGTTAGTTGTGTTGTTATTAATTTCACTCCCAATTCATATGATACCATTGTGATAAAAGGTTGGACAGCTCTGAACGCCGCCATTTTTATTGTTTACCTTTAGTTAAGTACCTAACCAAATGGAGTATAGGTAAACATCATGATCTTCTAGCAAATTAGTCACTCAGCATTTAATAACATGCCGTAGAATAAAAAAATAATATTAGATAGGTACATAACTATTTGAACACAAATAGGTACAGTCGCCAGCACATCAGGTTATACAAAACTGACAAATTTCTCCAAATGATTTTAAACCTTAAACTGCTGATTATTAAGTTCAAAATCAACTGAGAAAATTTGTCATTTTGTGGTAATTTGATGTGCTGGCCACCGTAGGTACATTAGAATGAAGTGAGATAAATTGCCACTTTTAATATCATTTTTAAAGTTACGAATATACACCAGATTTAATTGAATAGCAAACATAAGCAGTTGAGTTATTTACTTAAAAAGTAGGTATTCATAATCTTTGTTCATATTCATAGTGTATTATACGAACTCATTAAATAATATTTATGGCAATCTGACACTAAGAATATCTAAATAAAGCTTTCACTTAATATTCCACTATTAATGTAGTCCCTAATTTAACTACTAAAAGTGTAAAAAACTATTATTTACAAAATAGGTGGACTCTTCGTTAAAACGCTAGAAATGCACACAACACGCTATTTACATACAAAGTCTGGAAAGAACAAAACTTCAATCATCAACATTATTATTAGAAAAATAAAAACAACCCAAACAAAGGCAAATTTAATTGCTGAAATTTAGTTAATTTGTCATGAAACGAGTGGGTACATAAATAACCTAGGTACTAAATCGCGTTTACCACTATTTTAAGAAATGACAAATTGATTTGTAAACATTATTTTTAATCTAGGCTTAGACTTTACGTAGTTTACAAACGATAGATTTGGTTTTCTTATATAAAAATAAAAGTAATTCATATTTTGCACTACAATATATTTGGAGTAGGCATGTTTACCGAATTATATTCCACAACTATTATTTTTTAATGGTTTGCTCATAAATTAGCATTAAGACCTCTCTTTTACATCTTATCGTGCGAACAAATAAATCGGTAAACGCCTACTTAAAAGTTAACTTAACTATTTACATGACTGACTTTGGATGTCATTCTTACTTCGATAGGTATTGTAATAGCATACCTCCATACCTATGTTCAAATAAATTGTTTATCTTTTACATATTTTCAGCTAAATAAGTTATTTGTATAGCGATTCTTACATTAATTATTATATACACTTCTTCGGTTAAAGTGATCATACATTAAATTTATAGCATTGCCCAGTTTCTGGGTATTTGAGTATTTGCACAGTGGATTATATATGCTTTATTGAGATGCCTATAGATAATTGTATTTGTTTGCAAGTTTAAATCTAAGAGCAGACTTTCAAACATTAAATCCGACTAATAAATTATCATTCAATACACTCAAATTTCCACTTCAGTTCCTACTTAAAGCATAGACATAAATTCAAAATAAATACTCATTATTCTACACTATGGCAGTGGGTGCTGATTGAACGACAGTCTTTGCGTAAATTAACACTAATTAATATATAAAATTACTAAGAAGTTTATAATTAGTTAAATTAAAAACTAATTGAGATTCATTGGAAATCTTGTACTATTTAGCTTTATACTCTTGTCTCTGCGTCATCTTCAGTAGTAGATTTCCTGTAATGGTTTAGGTATTCTTAAAAATTCAGGTTTTAAGATAATTGATGGATTATTCGAAGACTGGATAAAATTAAAATAAGTAAACAGAACATGCAAGATGAACAATATTAAGGAGCGTTATAAGTTCCTTAGGTATGTATGTATTTAATAAATAAATTTCAGGATATTAAATTAAAATAAATATATGATAATTATCTAAGTCTAGTTATGTCAAGACCACATTCAGTTGCGAGTCATTTAAATTATATTCAAATAAATATAGTAAATTCAAGTTCAATTTTTGTTTAAAAAAAATGTAGGAAAATATGTGGTCAAGACTATGAATAAAGATGACTAGATTACCTCTTCCCTAAAATGGTTGAAGATGATTTTGCGCGCGGCAACACCACCGGTTAGCAAAGCAAAAGATGATTACAATGAGTGTTTCTCATACAACCGCCACCATCTATTGACAATTGTATTATTACGGCTGGATTTATTATTATGAAAAATAAAAAAATATTAGCACTAAACATATTTCAGGAGTCAAAAAAGGATACGGACATTAGAATTCTTCCAGTACCTATTCGGCACACAAATCAAAGGCCTTTCAAGTATTTTAATTCTGTGTACAAACCAAATTAATGAACTTTATTGTCGCTCCAGGGATAGTTACATATACTACTTGAGTTGCAATTTTTTTCAAAAGATATAAGCTATTGACTTCTGAAAAGTGTTTAAGTGCAGAATTTCGTATTTAAAAACTTATTCATAATTAAACAGGCACAAACTTACGATACTCAGGGTTCTAACCACCAGATAGTGGCCAAACACCAACAAAGAATAACAATAGAGCAAGTAGATAAATAGATACGGAAGCCCCACCAAGCCCATAGTCCTAAGTCCCAGTCCTTTCTTGGTCTAACCAAAATTCAGTAATCAAAATGTCGGTACAGTTTAATGAGCATTATACCTATTATAAAATTATTTTTTAAATACGAAACTCTTGTTCATTATTAACACAAAATTCATGCCCCATATTGAATAGTAATAATGCACACTTACTCGCTCGTCTCTCCCATACTGGCTAGTGGCGCCCCCATCTGTTGTTGGTTCTCGCCTAAGAAGCCAAAACATAAAATGATGTCAGATCAGATCAGAGTCAGATCACTTACGCAAAGAAAAAAAATATAATATTTTTGTCTATGGTCTCCAAAAATCTATAAACAAAACAGAAATCTAAATGCAAGGCTCAAATCTGTACAATCTGTAGTTATTTACAAAGGATCAAGATTATACTTTGACCTAAAAGGAAAGGACTTCAACAGAACAAACATCCCATTCATCTTTTTGTTATTCTATGAATTTATCATCACTTTTCAGGTTATTTTATGAAAAACTCGGAACTGTGTTTAATACCTAAAATTAGGGTAATTTCTTCTTAAGCTAGATGAGACAGTAAGGGTCAAGTTATATTGCCGCGGGAATAGGAATGGAAGCACTTAATATACGCTTAGACTCATCTATGAGACTTCGATCATTCTACATTCTATCTAGTCCAATCAATGTGTTCGAAGCTGGTACAATTACCTGGTTGTGCCATGTCACTACTATGGACTTGCGGTGGCTGGTTGATCCCACGCAAGTGAGCGTGGTCTTCCTCAGCTAAAGCAAGCAAAATAATAAGGTCAAAAGCAGTTCACAACTTTCAAACGCTATGATAAGCTCGGACGGAGACTAACAAAAAAAAATAAAGCACACTCTTAAATACAACGTGAATAAACCGAGGAGTTGGTCCATATTTTAATATTGCCAGCTCAAAAAAATGAATTGCTGGTTGTGAATACTAAAATGCGACAAATAAATTAAATAGTAGGAAGGTTAAATTAAATTCAAGGTTTTTTATCGCGTCTAGAGCCTTGAGGTATGTTTCTGTAAGATCTTACCCCGCGTTCCCACTAACCACAAAACATGTGGCAAACATATATCTTACTCTATTTAAGTCTCAAAGAGTGAGTGGGATAGGTAGCTGTTTGCAACATGTTTTGTCGTCAGTGGGAAGGCGTAGTTATATGTGTTTTTATTAGAAAAGTTACAGGTTTTACGTATGAGATATTAATTTTTTCGCCTGCAGTAGCTACCTATACTGTATGTTGTCAATTTTGTTTTATTTCGACAACTCACATAAAAATTTCCAACATCCGATATTTGGTATTTATCCCGTGTATAAAATTTTCTAAAATAAAAATATATGGATCGTGTCATCGTGGATTCCAGTGCCTACTTAATAATACAGGTATAACAAAAATAGAAAACCAATCACAAACAAAACCATACTCAATTCACGTACCTGTGTAAGGAAACAGATATTTGTCATGGTGCTGATGTTTATCCGATCCTTCTGACATTCTGTCATTGTAATCTCCACCGTAGTGACTGTCCATCTTCCTCTGATAGTCATTCTTCAACATCGTCGCGATCCCTGAGTCTCTAAAATCCCTCGGCGGGTACCCATCATGTTCCCTCGTGGACACCCCCGAATCCCTAAAATCCCTGGACCCATATAGATTTGTGTCGGCGTTTAAGTATTTTGGGGGACTATAGCCGTAGTCTGAGGTCCTGGTCGGTAGGTAGGTCTTGGAGCCATAAGGGTTGCCCGGCAGTCGGTACATGGTAGGTGATATAGGATAGTTGGGATCATAAGGAATCTGTTTCTCTGTATCGTTTGGTAGAACGCCGTACATTAATTCGTCTTCCATAACGCCGTATCTGTAAGAAAGTTATTTCAACTTGTATTTTTATTTACTTTTACGGTGGCCTGCACATCAAGTTACCACAGAATGTCAAATTTTCTCAGTTGATTTTTGACTTAATCATCAACACCTTAAGGTTTAAAATCATTTGGAGAAGTTTGACAGTTTTGTATTACCTGATGTGCTGGCGACTGTACATACTTGTAGGTTAAAAATGCGATATTTTTGAAGTATAAAAAGGTTTAGACGTAGTCTTTCTGACTGTTTTGGATTAATATAATACAGAAATATCCAACTCTTAACTACCGAATTATTAAAAGAAGTTTTGCGTATAGTTAAATAATATTATATAATAATATTAAAAGCGGCGGTAGCCTAATGGCTAGGGCGTCGGACTTGCGATGATGTGGTTGCCGGTTCGAACCCCACCCATTGCACTACCGACGTGAACCCACTCGTAACACAAGCATAATTAGCACGAGGGGTTAACAAGATTACTATTAATGTGTGACCAACGTTGCTAGGTAGTAAACTTTAAAAAAATAAAATAAGAAGTGGCATAATATTTCTAGAAGTCCGTCACGAAACAGGAAGAATGACTTACATTGCAATTAATTGTTGGTCTAGAATAAATTAATATAGAAACAAACCTGTTATCAAGGGGTAGCCTGGACGCGTCTACACTTGCCACGTAGGTATCGTGAACATTCTCCAGGATGGAGGGCTTCATCCGATGGCGGCTCAGATGGTACACGTCAGACGTGAGGTCCGGGTTCGGTAGCGGGTTGGGGGACGGTGATGCCATCCCCGGATTCATCCCTTCGTTGTCCGAACCCGTCTCTTGAGACCAACGACCCATTTCTTGTCGATTTGATTCTGATGGAACAAGAGTATACTGATTTTAAAATGTATCTTATGCGAAATCTTCGGAAGCGATTAAGGGTTTAAAATGGAACAGTACTTGATTACCTATTGAATGATTAACACCAATTCTGATTACTACCGATAACCATCCGCTTGACAATTATTATACAAACAATAAAATTATTGAAGACAACGGTTATTTTCCCTTTGTTATATATGTATTGGAAGGCTAAACTGATCTGTTATATAAAGGGATCACGTGATGTGACATGAGAAATTTTGGTCATGACAAATTTGCTGTCAAATACGTCATCAAAAGAAAACAGGATGAACTGTATCTATTCGAAGTTTGATACACAAATTTCTACCCAGACTGTCATTTCCTGTATTGGCTTGGATACACCCTCCATACTTTGCTGGATATAACAGATACCAGTAAATTGTTATGTAAATGCTACTACCTTCTCTGATATGCGACGGCCATCTTGGTTGGATGGCTAGTGGTGCTCCTTCAGAAATATTTGGCAAGTAGCCGGTGCCATTGCCACTTGTTGCGCGTTCCCCTGCAAAGAGTATTTGTATTAAAGTAAATTCGTGATCTTGTCGAATGCGTCCAGAATGATAATATGGTCAATAGTGGCCATATGAGGCTTAACCGACGTCTGGCCACTGGTGTTGCTGATCATCTTAAAATATAAAAATAGTGCATCTGAATTCGATATGAAAAATCTGTACACCATTTTGCGCGATTAATCTACCAGTTGGGTGGCTGGACCAGTCTCCATTGGAGGAGTGGTTGGAAGCCAGATTGAAGCTCCAAGTGCTATCATCACAACCTCATCAGTTGCTAATGATAATCTGATGCTATAGAATACTGACTAGTAGCTGATGGCGGGTGGCTGGACCGGCGGGTGCTGGTCTCGTCGTCATCCGAGGAGTGGCTGGAGGCCAGGTCCAGGCTGCGAGCGCTGCCATCACTGTCACTGTCCGTCGCCTCTGTGGCCTCTTCACCGGTCTCCCCGGTCGTCTCGCCATCTGTTGCTGTTTTACGACGGCGACGTCCTTCATCTGGACAAGGTAATAATACTTTGAATGAGTAATAATAGGCGATATTTTATTGTAACCTATGGATAGAGATGGATTAAAAATGGTTTTTTATTTTCTTGAGATTTTAGTTTAAAATTTGTTATTTATATTAGTACTAGCTTTCCGCCCACGGCTTCGCCCGCGTGGTTTATTGGCTTTTCTATACTAAAATATGTATGTGTCGGAGAGGTCATTAATTACGAAAGCTGAATTGACAACGAGACGCAAGCGCTGTGACGTCACGCTTCGATGGAGTCTAGATTGAAGGACGCGCGGGCCACACGAAAGCATGCCCGATCGCAGGGACACACTTCTATGTGGGCAGCCGCGCGGACAACTAGTCTAGGAACTGTCATACGACTCGTTGTGTTCAGTGTATCAGTGTATCTATGTACTTAGCTTAATAAGTTAGTGGTGTAATTAGTTGTGTAACTTCAAGTACTTTCTTTTGTTGCTCGATACCCTATACTTCGCCCACACACATTATGTTCTCCGGAGCAGACAACCACTCTGATCGGCCTCCCGTTCCGACATCAGAAGTGGGATCCGAGCAAACAAAAGAACACCGCCCTGTGACCACACCACGCTGTGAAGAAAATGATGGGAACGCTGATAACTGGCGGCAATTGTTCGAAATGCAAAATTCGAATATGAAGGCCTTGATTGAAGCACTAAGCAAGCCACGACGTTCCAATCAAATCGTAAACTTACCCGAATTCGACCCGGACAAGACCGACGCAGATGCACGTTCATGGTGTGCCACTTCAGACCTGTGTTTTGCCGATAACCCAACGGAAGGAAGTCAGCTGATCGTCACCATTAGCAAGGCGCTCAAAGGAACTGCATCAGCATGGTTATCCTCAGTGTCCTACCCTGGTATGACATGGGCAGAGTTCAAGGAACTATTTAATGCGAGGTATGTGAGCACGGAAACACCTGCGGGAACCTTAATAAAGTTAAGCGCCGACAAACCCAAAGAAGGTGAAACTTTAGCCGCGTACGGCAGTCGTGTCATGTCAATGTTATTTAATCGCTGGAAGAATCTTACCGTCGAACAGATTGTGGTAGCAACAACAGTCGCACACATTTCCCAGTTCAATTCAAGACTGCAGAGAATGGCTTTTACTTCAGAATTAAACAACCGCCAGCGACTACAACAAGAATTGCAAGCTTTTACATACATGAAGCGCAAGTCGAGTGCAATACCGGATCAGAAGATATTCGAAACTAAACGCACGAAAATATCGCAAACATCGTCGATTAAGTGTTTCCAATGTGGGAAAATTGGACATAGGCAGGCTGATTGTTTATATAGACAGGAAGCAAAAGAAAATTCCGTAAAAACGCAAAATGTTCCTACGTCAAAAACCAACGGCAAGCCTCAGCAGCAAGTCGGTTCCAGCCCCATTATCTGCTACAAATGTGGAAAACAAGGACACATCTCTACCCGGTGCCCTAATGGAGGCGGCGGCATAGAGGCAGCACGCAGCGAGAGACAAGTCGACGTTTGCGTCGTTGATCCCCCGGCGGGAACTTTAAATCATTGAGGTCAGTTGTTCAAATTGCATTATGATTCTAGTGCTGAGTGTTCACTTATTAAAGAAATTGTATGATGTAAATAGGCTCGCTCCCTATTACATGGGATCTAAACATTCTGATGAAATGTGGGTGTATGTATCAGTACACCTCTGCCTAACCCTTCGGGGAATACGGGCGTGATGGTATGTATGTTATCTACTATGTAAATTTTGTGGTAAAAGTGAACAAAAGGTCAAGGGAACAAACAGCACTGTTCAGATTACATGAATTGTAGAAATTGATAATAGTTCAACTGTGATTTTATTGCATGTTTTGCCCGATGTCTATTTGGAAAGCGATATTATGTTAGGGCGTGAAATACGTTTACAAAGACTCAGTGTTAGTATTTCCGCGACACATTTTAAAATTTCCAAAGTTTACGACGTAAACAATTGTAACTTACAATCCCCCTTTGTTAATTCTATAGGTGCCACTTCATCTCTTAAAGCTAATGACTAGCCCTTGAAACATAAATTTACCGTTATCGATACCGACTCGCCCTTTGAACACAAACCGGCGATTGTTTCTGTGTTGACGCGTTACTCGAGATATTTTATTACCGGCATGCAACAAACGCGCGTAACAATAGGAGAGCTTGTTGTTCGTCTAATAGACCCTTGTTTGACCGTACAAAGACGACTGTATCGTCAAGTGCCGAAGAAAGAAAAACAATGCGTAAGCGCGTAATATTTGTGTTAAAGTTGATGTCAACAATTATATAGGACCGTTTATAGCAGGATGCGCTAGGCGAAGTTCAACTTGCGATTAATTGCACGGTTAACCGAACGACGAAAGCTAGTCCGTTAGAATTGTTAATCGGTAAAGTTGCGCGGCCACTATCATTGATGACAGCCGACGACGTAGAGCCCTTGGTTGATTTAAATAGTCTTAGAGACAATGCACTATCTAATATAGAGAATTCAGCATCCTATGAAAAACGAAGATTCGACCAGACGAAGGCAAAACTCAATAAATTCTCGGTAGGAGACTTTGTTTTGATTATGAACGAGGAACGTAATCAAACAAAGTTAGATCCAAAATTTAAAGGACCGTTTGAAGTCATTGAGATTCTTGACGGTGATCGCTATAGTTTAAAATCACTTAACTCTAGCCGTACTTACAAATACGCACATGATAGGTTGCGAAAAATGCCAGAAAATCCGAGTATAACTGACGAAATTGAAGTAGAGCCAAGTAGTTATGATTATGAGAAGAGTATTTAAGTTTGCATGATGATCGGACCGTACCAGAGGTTGTCGTGTAGCCGTAGCTCAGTAGAAATCGGCGTCTACTATGTTAGTAGTCCGTGAGTACGCGGTAGGCAGTCAACTCTGGCGGAGGTCGGGTTTCAGTGGAAACCATGAGTGAGTCCAGGAGAGGCTTGGCGTCCCCGTGGGGGTTCGCGTGAGTAACTGGAGGTTACTGGGCTATGCGTAGCCAGATCACATGTAGAACTTAAATGTGTTGATTTATTTGGTTTGATTGTATCTCTTGTGAGATTAAGAAATAAGTGACAATCAGTTGTACTTTGGATTTCCTGATTTTGCATTTAGATATGAGATTGTGATAAGACAATCCCCTTTTTTGATGTTAATTATTTTCTTACAATTAATTGGCACCGATTGTCAGAAAAATTAGAACTCGGAAAGGTTCAAATGAAGTGTAGAGTTGTCATATGACTTTACAGTTAAGGTCAGGAGTGACCGAGCTATGTGATACTGTGTGATGAATATTGTTTCAGAGTAACACACAGGGACGTGTGCTTCGTAGGATGGCCGTGTCGGAGAGGTCATTAATTACGAAAGCTGAATTGACAACGAGACGCAAGCGCTGTGACGTCACGCTTCGATGGAGTCTAGATTGAAGGACGCGCGGGCCACACGAAAGCATGCCCGATCGCAGGGACACACTTCTATGTGGGCAGCCGCGCGGACAACTAGTCTAGGAACTGTCATACGACTCGTTGTGTTCAGTGTATCAGTGTATCTATGTACTTAGCTTAATAAGTTAGTGGTGTAATTAGTTGTGTAACTTCAAGTACTTTCTTTTGTTGCTCGATACCCTATACTTCGCCCACACACATTATGTTCTCCGGAGCAGACAACCACTCTGATCGGCCTCCCGTTCCGACATATGTATTATACATATAAACCTTCCTCTTGAATCACTCTATCTATTAAAAAAAACCGCATCGAAATCCGTTGCGTAGTTTCAAAGATTTAAGCATACAAAGGGATATAGGGACGGAGAAAGCGACTTTGTTTTATACTATGTAGTGATGAGGAATCATTACAGAGTCTTAACCTATGATTACATAAATCCAAAGCTATTCTGTTTAGCGAATTACAGCAAAGGCGCTAGTTAAAAGAGACTTTGAGGAGAGAGCATTTGGCTTGACCAAGCACATGCTGGGCTCAAGCCAAACTAAGTGTAGGTGTAGATAAGGGAATCGAAATAAGGAACACAGGGTGCGAGCCAAAACCAACGAGAGAGCGCGAGCCGTGACCGGCCGTTCTCTGAGGAGCGTTGTGAAGCACTGAAAGGCTCTGGATCGTTCGGAAACAAGTGACCTTTCAAATTAATCCTAGAACGATTCTAGAATTATTCTGACATAATGTGGCTGTGTGCCAGGCTCTCACTCTCATATGCTGTATTTATTTTTAATAAAATACTGAAAACCTCCTTTATTTATTTACATAAAACCTTATATAAAATATATATTGGCTCCGCGCGTCGACCACTCTGTAGCGGTGCCACGCGTCGTCAACACTAAGCTTATGGATATGTTATGTTATCTCTCATCTAAGTTGGCTATTATAAATATGTATCTATATCAGTAAGTATCTATATATAAGTATCTTGATATAACTATAAAAGAGAACAAGTAAGGAATTAGGACAATAGAACAACAGGACCTATTTAAAAACTTCATGCAAATAAATGATTTGATTTGATTTGATAAAAATGTTTTCAATTATTACCTGTTCTACATTTATGTAGTCGTAGGTACCTATCTGGATATCGAACGCGAACTGAATGACTTACACACTTATTGCAATACTCATTAGCATTGCAGTAAGCATTAACAAACACGTGGAACAACAGATCACTCCTCCTCACTCCTCCATCACATTCCTAATTCATGTGACATCCAATTTGACTGGCATACATAATTGGAAGGAGTAATTGGAAGTATTAGGAGATGTTTACCGTCTTTTCTGGTGTGTAGTGAAGAGTCGAACCCTCTCAAATACGCGGGCATGTCGCTCGCGCTCGTGTTGTAGTTAGACGTTGAGGTGCTCGTGTGACGTAGCTGTCCGTCGCTGCGACTGTTTGAGAATAAGCAATAACAAAACGTGCCATCACGCCTGTATTCCCCGAAGGGTTAGGCAGTGGTGTACTTAGGGGCTATCCATAAAGTAGGTACGTCACACGAATTTCATGAATTGTTGATCCCTGTCCCCTCCTTTTCACAGATGGTCACATTTGTGAGCACCCCCCTCCCTAGTGTGACGTCACATATTTTGCAATTTTACATTAGTAAACTAATAAATTAAAACAGCAGTTCCGAAATTAGTTTTATTCCCATTTAAATTATTTTTAATATAATCAACATCAAATCAAACATATTGAAATGTGACGTCACGAAACTTGGACCAGCTCCCCCCCGCCCCTTAACGGGTGACGTACTTTATGACTGATCCCTTACTATACACTACAGTTCACCGGTATGTTTTAGGTCCCGTGTAATAGAGGGCAAGTCTATTGCCATTTACCGGGCACATATCCAAACTCCGAGCTGCTACTGAGAATTTCATAGAAAAACCCAATAACACTTTGCTCTACCTGGGAATCTGACCCAAGGCCTCTAGTGTAGCAATCGTGCTTAGGACCACTAGACCAATGAGGCAGAATTAGCAATGTCATCATTAATAACTGATATTGATTAAAAAGAATTAATTTTAAAAAACTAATATGCGAAACTTATAATCATGTTACAACTTTCAAACTACATCTAATACACCTTCTAAATTCTGCGGAGGCATCTAGAACTTAAGAGAAAGTCCTAGGTCACTTTAAACCGCAAAGATTCGGAAGTGTTTTTTTTTTGTGTAATTTATTTTAAATTGAGATTTTTTCACTTTTTTTTCCAGTTATTCCACGAAAACTGGAAAACTAGATTCTTATTATAAGTAACACTTACCTGTAAGGACTAGAACTAGTCTTGGTAGTGGATCGTGATGTAGTGGATGATGCGGATATCCCTATGTTTCTCATCTGACGTCCAGGTTCCGTGCTACTGTGATATGCCAGGGAAGACCTAGCAAAATATTAAGTTAATCAAGCTGAAGAGTTTGTTTGTACGCCCTAATCTCTGGAACTACCAGTCGGATTTGTTTTTTTTTTGTGTATGATAGCCACATACATGAGGAAGGCTATAGGCATAGGACTCTCGTAAATAATAAAATAGGGATTAAAAGTCCGTAATAGTTTGCAATGAACACGGTAGTTACGTTTTATACTGTGTTATTGCCTCGAATAAGGTGAAAATCAACTGATAGTATTTGTTTCTTAAACAATATAACTTCTTTTGTTACTATAATTAACTGTGCACGTCTCAAGCCATTCGCGAGTGGTTTTCTAGCGGAAATCTATTATAAAAAGACCATGGGCGTCGTCAATGTTTCACATTCGTGTTTATGTACATTTTCCTTGCTTATTTCGATCCTTATATGTAAAAACATCGAATTAAGTGAAGGTTAAATTAAGGCACGCACGTCGCACAGTCATTTCGTTTGATCGAAATGACTGTGCGTCGTGCCTCGTGCGCGTGCTAAGTAATATTCAACATTCATTAGTTTCATAATGTTTTGTATGGGTTAAGTACCTGTTGACTTGTGATAAGTTTTGGGCACTGCTGCTGATAATGACCGATGTATCCACTAGAGGCACTTTCTTGCCTAGACATCTTAGTACCGTCCTGAAAAATATTTTTCAGTTATTGGATGTTGCTTTTCAGTGAAGTGGTGTATGTGAATAGAGTGTAGGTGTTTGGAAATTCATGAAATGTTTTTTTTTTTTAAATAAGTATTTTGTCTTTATTATTACGTATTAGATCCAAATAAGCTGGGCTGGATTAGCCTAGCCTTACTTAATCCGCCTCTGCAAGGAACACGGGAAATTAAAGAGTCGAGGGGGCTAAAATCGCTACATTTGATAAATAACACATAAATCACAGGTCTATAAGCCTCATGTAAGTGTAACATATTGTGAACCTTCTCAAGGAGAGCTTTGTAATTGTAAAGGCTTTTCATACACTTAGAGGTCAGCTACATGAGGCCGATTGAGACTCATAATGTTTCTACAACTTGGACACAGGCCTTGTTTCGTTGAGAGTCAGTCCGTAATCCACTATGCGGGTCCAGTCTGTGTTGGCTATAGCCATTTTAGCTGCTTAGTTACTGACCGTCGGAGGTTGTCGCGCACGCGCACGTTGAAGGCG